>JAHHUM010001164.1:0-533040 GCA_036173005.1 Crenichthys baileyi
ATTTTTTTATTTCTTAATGAAATGTACGTTATATTTGTCTGAAATTTGCAAATATTACTTCTTAATGATGTTTCATGGATTCGCTTACTCAGCAGGATTAATTTCTCTGTTCTCCCCTGAACTCTGATCTTAAGGTGTGATCATGTGATACGGATTTATATTACAGCTATTTGTAACATGAAACTAGTCAATAGGACCAAGTAAGGTGTGGAAACATCATGCCTGCTCTGTACAGAAGCAATTAGCTCAGTGTCAAAACAAGGCAAAAAAAATATAGTGGTTATGTAACCTATCATCTTTAATTTAATTTATCTTGACATTTTAGGGAGTTGCAACAGTGAAGTGAAACCAACCCTTTCTAATAGAAAAACCTCCATAAGAACCCAACTCTGCATAAGAGGCCATCTGCTCAGAATAACAAAAAGAGTAAACAGAGGTAATAACGTTAATGATAACAACAGCTCTTGCAATGACTCCTTGCAGTAAAGAGACATGCCTAACACAGCAGCACTAAGCCAGGTGGACTTTCTTTGGAAGAGAAAAACAAAGAGATCACACCTGAGGGGCGTTTCCACTCTGCCCACTGCAGCTGCCATGTCCAGAGTGCAATGATCAACAATCCTGAGCAGTGGTGATTGCTTTCATCTGAACATAAACGCTGAAAAATATTTTAACATACTTGGAAAATAAAAGGGTTCAATGAGAGCGTTAATCTCTAAGTTTCTTTGAACACACTGAAAGTGGAAGTCCAATGGAAATGAAATATTTTCATTGAAGTTGGTGGATTTTATCAGAATGTAAAATGTATTAAACAGTGTTATTCTGCATGACTGTCTGGTTTTAAATACTGTTAAAACTCCTATTGTTTAAAGTTAACAGGTATAGGCATATGGTTGAGGAGGAGATTGCTGAAATAGAAAGCTATGGATATTCCACCAGTGAGAAATCTTTGGCACCCCCCCACTACAAAGCTCCACCTTTAGTTCAGGGCCTGTCCAAAAAGTTCTGCCTCCCTAGCAGGGCCTTTTCAGGTGTAGATTTGGTCCTGGTTCCAGTAGGGAAAACAAAGGCGGAAGAAGGACTACCCCAGAAAACCACCCAAGTCCCTGAAAAGGCTCTAGATGGAAATACATCTATACTTAATGGCTGCCACAGCACCGTAAATGTTCTGATTGGTATAGAGACACAGATGAACACAGAAGTGCTGGTCCAGGGGTACTTTCTAAAGGAAATAAAAGCAAAAGAAACAATAATGGGTTAATGACAGCAATAGCTCAGTGGTTCTCAACTGGAAAAGTGGTGGATTGCTCTCTCTGGGTCAGTAGTTCAGTCTCTTGAATTTGAAATCAGCCATTCCACTAAATGGAAAATAGCATAAAAGTGGGGGACATTTAAAGCAACTCATTGGCATGCTGGCAGTTGGAATACAATTACTGTAATGGCATCAAAATTACATTAAAATGTAGTAAATTTACAGTTAAATTTTAATCGATTTGTAGTAAAACTAATAAATTACAGTAAAACAAATTGAATTACAGTCAGTTTCTGTATAGAAACTGGCTAGCAACCCTGCTGCCAGTAATTCACTGTAAATTCTACAGTGAATTTGGTGCAATGCAGAGCGTAAGATAAAAGAAGTCTCCAAAAACATAAAATATTACAGTTGTTAATGTAATGCATCGCAAGTGCATCACAATACTAGAAAAAAAAAAGAGACTGCTCAAGTTTAACTTTGATGGAAGATGTGCATCTTAAAAAACATAAATGTCAGACTAAAGTTTGCCAGAGAGAATGCAGAGCTGAACTTTTGGAAATATGTTCCTGGGAAAGATACATTTAAAATGTAATTATTAGAACAGCCTTAGGTTCCAGGATCAGTTCAACTGGATTTATACTAAATGAAGACATCAAGAGAGTTACTTACTGACGGTAAAATATTAGCTGCTTATAATGTCAAAGTGGATCCTCATTTCAAAAATCCTGAACTATCCCTTTAAGAATCAGTCAGCACTTTGTGACTGTATATGTGTTCCCTCATTTTCCTGTTCTAACCTTGACAGTGGAGAAGCAGTGATGGAACAGTCTCTATTCTTTTGACTTTCTAATAATGTGGCAAATCACTAAAGTGACCATATGACTTTAGTCAAAATAAGGAAAGGGACTCATAACTAGACTACACTGTGGCAAATTCCACAAGGACATGTAGTAGAATGGACATGACATCCTTATCCAGAACTCCTAAATTAATTTTAAAAAAGCGTATCAAAGCCGCTGTGTGTTTTCACAAGGCTTTAAATGTAAAATGCTCAATGTGCTCACTTTCACATCAGGCTGTGTGGGCGAGCTTTTATCTGTGTTCGAACTTGTCTCCTTGTTCTGAGCTTCTTTTTCGATTGCATGTACATCCACACAGGAGAATGTGTGTGCATGCACAGCTATTTGTAGCAGGTCTGGCTCCCTGGGAACCCATCCTCCATCTGTCAGTTTCACACAGCCGAGTCCAGCCAAGCCCTAATTTTACCCTAAATTTACCAGCAGCTGACCCTTATTTTCTTGGTGGCATCATGGACCGCATGCATCACTGTCTCCTTGATCCTCTCTCACTCTCTCTTCTTTTTCCTCTTTCTGACCAACACGGACACGAATACTGATCTATCTTTACTCTCCATATGCTCTTTCACACACTAAAGCACACTTTCACACCTCTACACTCTGTACTGACACTGGAATAAATATAGAAAATGGTGCATTTATACTAAATGGAAAAGAACTCAGAAATACCACTAGTTAATGGAAAAATCAGGCAGTATTTTCTTTGTGTGCTTGTTTCTGGCAAATATAGGAAGCTAAAAATTAGGCCCCCGGCCATGGACAAATGAATTACTCAGTATTGCATATGGTGGGTTTTTTGTAAGCGTATGGTGAAATGCTGCTTGGCCCTTCAGCTTGGGGCCTTTTGGAGAAAGCAGACATGTCATTCATAAGACTGGTCGGAGAAGCCCTGGTTTACATAGGAGCTTGGAGGCTTGGAGCCTGGGCTTTGACTGGGCCAATGAAAAACACGAATTTGCTTTTATCTACACTATTCTATTGTAGCTGGCTGGATCGCTTCAGTTTTAATCAACTGATTTTTTTCTGGGAATGTTCTGTATTAAGCTTCATTCATCTTTGCATCAACTCTGACTAGATTTTCTGTCCCTGCTGAAGAAAACCATCTTCACAGCATGATGCTGTTACCCCCATGTTGCATGTTGGAGAAGCTGTGTTCATGGTAATGTGAAGTGCCATGTGATGTGTCATGTGAAACAATAAGATTTCAGTAACGGTAAGAGCACCTTCTTCCACATGTTTGCTGTGTGCCCTATATGGCTTATGGCAATTGCTTTCTTCTTACCCCTCTTTCACAAATACCAGGGGTCTCATTTACAAAACACTGAGTAAGATCTATACTAAAAGTGCACGTACGCCCAAAAACTGAAAATGACGTACGCCAAAGAAAATCCAAACTCATATGACCATGTGGACTCACACCAGGAAGCAATTTCCCTCATGTTCTGCCCACTACATGCCCACATTCATCCATAAATGGTCAATGAAAGCAACTCATGAATGTCAGTGTGTATTTAAATGAGCCAGCTGATCAATGTTGTTTCATGGTTAACAACCACAGAGAAAGATCAAATGCATATAGCCAGTCATCATCATGGGCTAGGAAATCTTGGTGATCCCTGAAACTGTGTTTACTCCTAATTGTACCATTTGCAAGATCTTCCAAAAGCACCAATGCATCCATCACAAAGCATTTCACCGAAGTGTCACCACTGTATTAAAATATTTACAGCAGTCAGTCTTATTGCCTCACACCTTGTCACAATGTATGTGTTAATCTGTGGTACATATCACCCTGGTGATTGTAGGGGAGAGGGACTTTGATTTAAGGTTTAAGTTGGCTTGTAGGCCTTCTTTTATTTATGTGAAAGGTCCTCATGTATAGTTATGGTTCACCAGCGCAAGCATAAATAACACTGCTGTTTTGAATGCTTATGATAAAGTTGATCCATGATGAAAGTTTGATATGGAGTGAAATTGAATGTCTGAGAGGAATCATGAAGCAGTGTGGCTTTAATTCCCCACCTCCCCATCTGCGTCACCAGTTTCCCGTCTGAAAAAACGAACGTACGCATGGCTCAGAGTTGGTGTGAGGGACCGCATAGTCTCCCATCAAATTTGTTTTTTAAGGATCACAACCTTTGCATGGAAACTGATGCATGGTAGTTTCCGGCTCCATTTGTGCGTACGCCACATTTATAAATGAGACCCCAGATTTGGTGAGTGCACAACGAATTGTTATCCTGTCAAAAGTTTGTCCCACCAAGACTGTCAATCTCTGCAGCTCCTCCATGAGGCTCTTGACCACTTCTCTGACTAATGATCTTCTTTGTGTGGATGGCCCTGTTTTGGTAGGTTTGCAGTTGTACCATACTCTTTCCATTTAAGGATGACGGAATAAAGCATGTGCTTTGTTTTATGTTCTCTCTAACAAATCCAATCAGGCCTTCAGCTGTATACATACTAAGAATAAATTAAAAAGCAGTTCATTGCACATGATTTTAATTAGACGTATCAGAGTAAAAGAGGAAGAAGACAACTGCATGCCATATTTATTTTGGATTTTTATTTGTAGAATAGTTTAAAACACAGATATAATTTTCCTTCCATTTTACAATTATGCATTACTGGTCTTTTTTCTCTTATTTACACAACCTGAAGATTTCTAAATCTGACCTCACTGTTACTGTAGTAAAATCCCTTACTTTGACCCCCAACAATGACTGAAATTACTGTTGACTAAATCCAGTCAATAACTTAAAAACAAAGGTACCGTGTTTGCTTTGGAGCATCCAGTTTTTTTTTCTTTAAAAAGATACCAAATATGTGAGTTCTATAGAAAAAAACAATTGAGAATTATAATATTTCAATCTGTACATTTGGCAGTACAGTAGTTATCAATAAAGATGCAGAATATTGTAAAGGATTGTCAAATTGTTGTTATCTCCTGGTTTGGAAAGCCTTCAAAACAGTGACTGTGGAGCAAATAAGGACGAGATGAAGAATGTGGAAATGTTGATGGTGGTTCTAATGTTCTGCCTTTAAGACAATCAAAATATCAGTGAAAGGCTGCACATTTACACAAATATTAGCATAGTGGAAAATTGTGAAATTCACAGACATTTAGCACTAGTTGTTCACAAAACTACATTTAATTAGATAACATGATAATTGTTCAGGAGTGACTTCTTGTTTTCATCTCTGATTCATACTGACTTGCCCTGTTGTGTTGTGTATTTCACAGTTTTTAATGAGTCTAAACTGGGTTTGATTCACTCTATTTCAAAATCTAAAATGCTTGGACCGACCAAACCTGAACTGTATCTACAGGTACATCTTGAAAAACCAGAATATTTTGAAAAAGATGAATATTTCTTGTCACTCCTTTCAGGAAGTGAAACTCATATTTTATATACATTCATTACACATAGAGTAAAATATTTCAGGTCTTAATTTCTTTAAAATTTGATGATTTTGGCTTGCAGATGACGAAAACCCAAAAATCAGTGTCTCAGAAATAATAATAATTATAATAATTAAAATTAAAAATAAGATCAATAAAAAAAGAATATTTAAAAAAGAAATGTCACACTTTTAAAAAGAAGGTAAATTTCTATTCACTACTTTATACTACTTCTATATTTTTTGGGGGCTTCGTCGTCACTCTTCCTCCTGACCCTGAGACCTTGATTTCATCTGAAAAGAGGACTTCTGAGCACTGAGCTAAGTTATTTTTCTCCTTAGCCCAGGCAAGACACCTCTGACATTGTCTCTGGTTCAGGAGTGGCTTGACACAAGGAATGCACCATTTGTAGCCGAAGTAAAAGAAATTAATAAAGGCTTGAACTATTTCTCTCTTTGTGTAACGGATCTATATGATATATGAGTTTTACTTTCTGGTGTCAAAAATATAGAACAGTTGATTTTATTTGCATTAGGCCCAACCTTAGAATTAGACAAGCACAAACGTTCAGTTTATGGGCTAGTCTAAACTGAACTGAAATATACTCAGATAACAGATTCATTTAAACAAATGATATGTGAAACCAAAACTTACGATTATTAGTTTTACTTTTTCTTAGTTTCATACTTTTGCCTTTTACACAGCAGAGCAAGGATACATGACCAGCAAAGGCACCAACATAACCAAAAGCAGCCCAGATCTCAGAGGTAGCTAGAAACAAATCTTTACCATATTTGATGCATTTGAGTTCTAGTGGAATTGCAGAGGGAATTACTGAGTATAGGAAGTATTTATCCTCTTCTAGATTGTAAATATTAAATCTTTATTTCTTAAAGGACGCCATGTTTTTAAGAGTTCTGGAATTATAATTTCTAATGTAAGTATTGATTATGCTAAGGATTTAGTGAAAGTTTTAAGCAGTACATTTGCCCAGAGACACAGTTGATTTTTAACTGTGTGTACCTGTCTCTAGTTTAGTGTCCTTGACTGAAGGTAAGATAGTTGGATTTACCTTGGATGAAATTATTCTTTTTTGAGCCACTGTCCCTCTTTAACAGCTCTTACCATGATAAGTGGGTGATAAGTGAGAAAGAGACTGGGGGCTGTGCGAAATGACTGAAATGATTTTTGGGAATCTCGTTGTGTTTGGCAGACCTCAGCATACATAGAGTTATAACACATCCTGAACCACACAAACAACACACAAAAGAACCCCAATATCGACTGTTAATTAATCTCTTCTAGCAGATGAGATTTCACTGCCAATTTGCTGATTTAGTAAAAGGCGAAGTTCTTGGTTTAGTGACTGTGCCGATTTAGGTCTTGATGACTGAGCTTTAAACTCATAAATTATATTTTGTAATATTTGCTTATATTGAACAGAGTGTTAGTGAAATGTTATACTTTTATTTGGAGATTTTCTTCTTAGAAATGTCATTTTTGCGTCTTATACTCTTGTATTAAGTGGTTAATTTTTCTTTGTTTTTTTGTGTGGTTTTTATATTTATTCTTGGATCTATCCTGCTTCTGACTATATGTTTCTGTGTTTCTGTGTTCTTTGTTTGTTATTAAGCTTACCTTAAGCTGTCATTAAGTTCTTGACTGTGTCATCTTTTGACAGCTCAGTCACAGTTTTTATTTTTGCACAGCTCAATGTTTGCTTTGGCTCTTCTTAGATTTACAGCAACACTTTTTGGAGTAAAGGTAAACGTTTTTGACTAATTCTTTGAATAGCCTGCTTAATGTTGGTTTTTGCATCATTCACTTCACCCCCTACTGCAAGATGGAAAGCTACTTGCAAAAGTGTACATATACAGGGGTTGGACAATGAAACTGAAACACCTGGTTTTAGACCACAATAAGTTATTAGTATGGTGTAGGGCCTCCTTTTGCGGCCAATACAGCGTCAATTCGTCGTGGGAATGACATATACAAGTCCTGCACAGTGGTCAGAGGGATTTTAAGCCATTCTTCTTGCAGGATAGTGGCCAGGTCACTACGTGATACTGGTGGAGGAAAACGTTTCCTGACTCACTCCTCAAAAACACCCCAAAGTGGCTCAATAATATTTAGATCTGGTGACTGTGCAGGCCATGGGAGATGTTCAACTTTACTTTCATGTTCATCAAACCAATCTTTCACCAGTCTCGCTGTGTGTATTGGTGCATTGTCATCCTGATACACGGCACCACCTTCAGGATACAATGTTTGAACCACTGGATGCACATGGTCCTCAAGAATGGTTAGGTAGTCCTTGGCAGTGACGCGCCCATCTAGCACAAGTATTGGGCCAAGGGAATGCCATGATACGGCAGCCCAAACCATCACTGATCCACCCCTATGCTTTACTCTGGGCATGCAACAGTCTGGGTGGTACGCTTCTTTGAGGCTTCTCCACACCGTAACTCTCCCGGATGTGGGGAAAACAGTAAAGGTGGATTCATCAGAGAACAATACATGTTTCACATTGTCCACAGGCCAAGATTTGCGCCCCTTGCACCATTGAAACCGACGTTTGGCATTGGTATGAGTGACCAAAGGTTTGGCTATAGCAGCCCGGCCGTGTATATTGACCCTGTGGAGCTCCCGACGGACAGTTCTGGTGGAAACAGGAGAGTTGAGGTGCACATTTAATTCTGCCGTGATTTTGGGCAGCCGTGGTTTTATGTTTTTGGATACAATCCGGTTAGCACCCGAACATCCCTTTCAGACAGCTTCCTCTTGCGTCCACAGTTAATCCTGTTGGATGTGGTTCATCCTTCTTGGTGGTATGCTGACATTACCCTGGATACCGTGGCTCTTGATACATCACAAAGACTTGCTGTCTTGGTCACAGATGCGCCAGCAAGACGTGCAACAGTTTGTCCTCTTTTGAACTCTGGTATGTCACCCATAATGTTGTGTGCATTTCAATATTTTGAGCAAAACTGTGCTCTTACCCTGCTAATTGAACCTTCACACTCTGCTCTTACTGGTGCAACGTGCAATCAATGAAGACTGGCTACCAGGCTGGTCCAATTTAGCCATGAAACCTCCCACACTAAAATGACAGGTGTTTCAGTTTCATTGTCCAACCCCTGTATATTGAGCTTCTTCAGATTTGGTCACACTTCAGCCATAAACTGTAATGTGTTTTATTGGGATTTTATGTGATAGACAAACATGAAACATTGCATAATTGTGAGGTGAAAAGAACAGCATAGATTTTAAGATTCTATTTTATTTCTCAAACATCTTCTGGCTTTTAAGCTTTGTGTGACCTTTTTAATTTTTTTTTAAACTTATATGTACAGCACTTCAAAGAGCGTAGACTGTATTTAAATGTTCTACAGAAAAACATTTACTTACTTTCTCCCATTGCTTTATAAATTTCAATTTCAGTGCAAGGAGTATGGAATCACAGCAAAACAACCAAGACATGGCTCTCCACCTAAACTGACAAGCAAAGAGAGTATTAATGAGAGAAACAGTCAAGAGACCCATAGGAACTTTGGAGGGGCTGCAGAGATCCACAGCTCAGGTGGGGGAATCTGTAGGACAGTAAATTGCACAAATAAGTGCCAATGGAGAGGTGGGAAGAATAAAGTATTTGTATATAAATTAATAAATGTTTGCTTTTGGCAACAAGCAATACAGTTGACACCGGAAACCCGTGGAGGACGCTGTTTTGGCTACAACACTGCACCTTTTAGCCTACATGCAAAATACTATATGTGATGGAAAACTAACGCTGCACATCCCCCTTAACACATAATGCCCAAAGGGAAACATGGGGGTGGCAGCATCATGCTGTGGGGACACTTTTCTTCAGCAGGGATGAGGAAGCTGGTCTGAGTTGATTAGAAGATGGATGGAACTAAACATAAAGCCGTTCTAAAAGAAAACCTGTTAGGGGCTGTAAGGTTACCTTCCAGCAGGAGAACAACCCTAAACATGTTACAATGTAATGGTTTATATTAAAGCATATCCATGTGTTATAATGGCTCAATCAAAATCCAGACCCAAGTGCCAATTGGGAGTCGGTGGAGATGTGAAATGTTCACTGTGTTGGTTTTACTGGACCTGACTTCAGCTTTTGACACTGTGGATCACACTGTTCTTATCAACAGACTGAGAGATCTTTTTGGTATTTCTGGCACTGTTTTAAACTGGTTTATTTCTTATTTATCTGAAAGGTCTTTTACTGTTTTTATGAATAACATCTACTGCGATGTTGCACAGCTGTGCTGTGGGGTACCCCAAGGTTCATTGTGGGCCTACTCCTCTTTTTATTGTATTTACGCCCTTTAGGTTTTATTTTAAAACGCTACAGTAATGTCTCATACCATGTGTATGCTGATGATATTCAGATATCCTGCCTGTCTGAAATCAAAATATGGCTGAATGACAACTACCTGCAGTTAAATGCAAACAAGACTGAGACTCTTATCGTTGCTCCTGACGATAAGAGTCTCCTATATAGCACCTTTCACAGACATGGAAAGTCACAAAGTGCTTTACAAAAAAATAAGAAATCAGTGAAAATTTTTTTTAGCTAAAAGCCTGCTTGAATAAATGTCTTAAGACTTTTTTTAAAAGAGTCAGTGGAGTCGGAGCAGCGCAGTGATAAAGGGAGAGCATTCCAGAGCCTCGGTGCCACCACCTGAAATGCTCTGTCACCACGGGTTTTAAAATAAGTTCTGGGTACAGTCAGCAGCATCTGATTAGAAGATCTTAGAGTCCTAGAAGGACAGAGAAGCTTCAAACGGTCCACTATATATTTGGGAGTACTAAAACTATCTTGCCTAAGAAATCTGTATTTTTCATAGCCACAGTTAACATGAATGGAATAAAAAATGAAGGAACTTTTATATTAAAATACCTTATTATCACATTGTTTTTGGACTGTGGGAGGAACTATAGAGTCATTTTGAATACATTTGAATATTATTGAAAAATGTATTTATTTCAGTAACTCAATTCACTAAGTGAAACACATTATATAGATTAACTACACACAGACTGTTTTCAAGCCTTTATTTCTGTTCATTATCAGGATTTTCTGCTTACAGCTAATGAAAACACAACATTTAATCTTAGAATATTACATCAGAACAATAAAAAACATTTTTAATACAGAAATGTGGGCCTAATGAAAAGTATTTAAACCTGCGTAAAGATGGTTATTTTCAAAAAGTACTCTGAATCTTACAAATGAACCTCACCGGAACGCATATTCTGATTTATCAAATATGACTGTACAGTTCTTCCCACAGTCCAAAAACATGACGTTTAGGTTAATTGGTCTCTCTAAATCCCTAAGGTGTAAATGGTTGTGTGGATGGTTGTTTGTCCTGTGTGTCTCTGTGTTGCCCTGCGATGGGCTGGCGACCTATCCAGGGTGTACCCTGCCACAGACTGCTAGGAGATAGGAACCAGCTCCCCCGTGACCCTGTACGGAAGAAGCAGGTATAGAAAATGGATGAATATAGATGAATGTTCAGTATGAAGGTGGACTAGTGTTTTTTTTTTTCTCTTTTAAAATAATTAATTCCAACTACAACCACTATGATATGCAGTTGATAATATTTTGATGAAGCATCCATCCTTGTGACTCTTCCTTAACAAGAAGAAAAAAAAAACAGTGTACCAATTTTTGTGACAAGCTAAATCACTATCTATATGACATAACATACCTTGTGAAACTATTAAAACCTTTTCACATTCTGTTATATTTCAACTGCAAACTTAACTGTTTTGATTTAAAGATTGTAACTCTGAGTGTATGTTTATGGTCGTCCTCCTGGAAGGTGAACCTCTGCCTTAGTCTCAAGTCTGTAGCCTCTTAATATTTTTTTTTCTGTTTTTAGCGTAATCTATCTTTAAATCGAATGTGACCAGCTTCCCTGTCCCTTCTCATGCAAAACATCCCCACGGCATGATGCTGCCATCACCATACATCACCACTGGGTTAGCGTTTTGTAAAAAAGTTTTGTAAATTTGTAAACCTCAGATGGCGTCGAAAAAAGAATTGCAGAATATGTATATAATCTGTGCTTCATGTTTTGTTCCTTCTAATGTTAATGCATCTAATCTTGGGTCAGTAATACCTAAAGCTTCATTATCCCATGCAGGAGACATTGATGGAGTACTCCTATTACAGTTAGCCCCCTGCATGAGCCCTCATGTCAACATCAGGACTGAACCTACAGCATGAAAGAAAAGGTTCAAACTGACACTCACCTCTCGTCTCTGTTACACTAATGGGGAGAGGCTCCTATTAACCCTGATAAAACACAGCAGGGAGATCAGAAACAGAGAACACCTCCCGAGGTGTTGTCTCACTTGTAACTTCATCTTGTCCCTATTAAAGAATGAACTTCTTTTTTTCAAATAAGACTCCAGTATAAGAGAGTAAATTAGACGGGATGAAGAATGAGAGTGGACATGATAAGTGGAGGATTTACTGCAAGCTGAGATTAAAAAACAACCCAGATCCTGTAATATTTTATTTTTCCTCATGGTCAGTGTCCAAATTTTGTATGCAGCTGCAACATCTCTGAAAATAACCTCCAACCATAGTTAGCTCTTAGTCCAAAACCAAAGCCCACGCAAATGAGTTTGTCTTTTTATGTAAATTTTATTTTGGGCCTGGATAATGATCTGCTGCACGCTCTGAGCATGTCATTAGTGTCCTAGTGGCTCAACATTATTCAGTGTGCTGCATTAGAGTTTTGCGGGCCAATAGGAGCAGAGGACAGGAAGTTCCCAGGTGATGATGTTTAATGCTCTCATTCTGTAGCATCTTTTTATTTTTGGCCCATATACTGCATGTAGAAGTTCAAAGCTTGAACTGAGTTACTGAATGATTTCATTCAGTTATTCAGCGCCTGAGTGTTAACTATAAGTGGTAAACTCTAGCCCTCTGTAGCTCCTGTTATTTCCTTGAGAAAGTTACTTACGTTTTTGTGTACTCCTCTTCAGGTGACTCCTCTGTCCTGGATTTCCCTCCAGTTCACTACCTGGTTTCCAGCCGACTTCAAGTATTCCAGAAAACCTATTCAGACAAACTCCAGCTGGCAGCATGCTGGCTCCTCTCCAGAGAAATCCTGCAACGAAACCTGTTCACCCTCCACCGTGCTCGCCTTCCCAAGTGCCAAACACCAGTGACATACTTACCTCTTGGAAATCACTTACCTCACACAAGATTGTCAACCCCAGTCAAATCCAGTCCATCATCTGTGGGCAGCACTCCTCACTCCCAGACGCTACGACCTTCTGAGCGGTTCATCTACCTTTAACCTGTAAGCATACAGCTCTGATGAACACCTGCAAATCATCCCGAAAGATACTAACCTTACCTGTCTTCCTCCTCACACAGTCGAGGTGCTCCTGGTCCCGGATTCCTGCAAAAATTATTTACTGTTACAATAAACCTGTTAAACCTTCTCCTGTCTTCTGGTTGTGTTCTGCATGTGGGTCAAAGCAATACCTAAAACGATGACAAAGAGGGTCAGAGAGGCATTTTTCCAAGTGACAAAGTGACTTCCTGTGCTCTTCCAGTTCTTTGCCTTTCAATGTGAAAGTTAAAGCTTTTCACACTTTTTGGTGAGAAGGCAAACTTTGAGGTCTGGCCATGCCCCCTAGACATGCTCAAAAACTCACATTTTTGATAACATTTAATCCCCCATTGCTTAAAAGAATACTGACCAAATTTAAAGCCAATACCTTACAATCCCTGTTAGGAGTTCAAAGTTTGAAGGGTAAAATCTCACAACCCCTCAAAAATCACCCTCTGACAAAAAATGGCCTACTTTCTGCTGGTTTTAGAAAATACCTCCAAGAGACTTTTTTCTTGTTTTTGAGGGTTCTATCTGTGCACTTAATTTCAAAAGTCTACGTTCGACTGGTTGGCCTAGCTGAGTTTAGGGGGTCTTCAAAAATGTTGCCATGGTTTGAGAATTAAGGCAAAGAACAAAGTTACTTTTGTTGGCTCTTCTCTTGCAGAGTCTGAGGATGGGAAGGGGTGTAGTTGGAGTAGTCAAGCATCTGTGAACAACTCAAAACGATTACCTTCTCCTTCTGCCAAGGGGAAAAATATGATGAACTGTTGGCAGTCGACTGGAACAAAAACAAGGAGGAAAATTTGACTTCTTGGAAAACCTCTGTAGGGTGTCAGGATGTGGTGTTTGGAGTGGACCCCAGAATGCAGACAGGGAGGAAGCAGCGTGGTGTGGGGAGTAGTTAGGTTTTAATAAAACAAACAGAAAACTCACAGCAGGCTGGAGGCAGCAGGGCATGGACATGGACAGGTTTGGCAGAATGTGCTTGCATAGGCTTGGCATGAATTGGACCGAAGAAAGCTGATTTACAAACTGTGGCAGGAGTAAACACAAAACATAGCTGGACTAAATACTACGAGGACACAATGAAGTCTAAGGAACATCTTACAGACACAGCAGAAACTAAAGTGCACCATGAATCATAAAAAAACAAACCCAAGGAAATAACTAAAGCATCACCTGGAAAACAATGAACAAAAGCAGGATCTAAAAGCACAACCTGGAGAACACACACACCTAACTTAAAACATAAACCCAAACACCATCAAATCATGACATGGGGTTTTTAATATCACCTGAGTAGCGGTGCTACAGGCAGGTGACCGATCAGAAGATACATTTTCTGGTCTTCCTATCCCAGCAAGAGTTTGAGCTTTGTCAAGCTCTTCTTGCAATTGGCCAGTGATGGAGAATTAAACTCGCCTGTGAGCTTCTGATTCTTCAGAGATTCTTGCATAGCAAGGAGGCTCTTGCGTGGTTACCGCCACGATACCACAACGGAAATATAGACCCTTTTGAGGGGACAGCACGTACACTGACTACTGGTCTGACATTATTTCCATTATGTCAGAAGCTAACAAACTAACAATTTACAAATTACGTGGTCTCTACTGAAAAAAATTAAATAGGACATAATTTGGTGTGATCAGGCATCAAGATCATATTTATAAAAATCACTGATGACAGCTGTTGTTTGTCAAGTGATGGATTTAACATGTTAATTATGATCTGTTTATTAATTTATTTATTCAGCACTATATGCTTTTAATGGCCTGAATATATACAGGGGTTGGACAATGAAACTGAAACACCTGTCATTTTAGTGTGGGAGGTTTCATGGCTAAATTGGACCAGCCTGGTAGCCAGTCTTCATTGATTGCACATTGCACCAGTAAGAGCAGAGTGTGAAGGTTCAATTAGCAGGGTAAGAGCACAGTTTTGCTCAAAATATTGAAATGCACACAACATTATGGGTGACATACCAGAGTTCAAAAAAGGACAAATTGTTGGTGCACGTCTTGCTGGTGCATCTGTGATCAAGACAGCAAGTCTTTGTGATGTATCAAGAGCCACGGTATCCAGGGTAATGTCAGCATACCACCAAGAAAGACGAACCACATCCAACAGGATTAACTGTGGACGCAAGAGGAAGCTGTCTGAAAGGGATGTTCGGGTGCTAATCCGGATTGTATCCAAAAAACATAAAACCACGGCTGCCCAAATCACGGCAGAATTAAATGTGCACCTCAACTCTCCTGTTTCCACCAAAACTGTCCGTCGGGAGCTCCACAGGGTCAATATACACGGCCGGGCTGCTATAGCCAAACCTTTGGTCACTCATGCCAATGCCAAACGTCGGTTTCAATGGTGCAAGGAGCGCAAATCTTGGGCTGTGGACAATGTGAAACATGTATTGTTCTCTGATGAATCCACCTTTACTGTTTTCCCCACATCCGGGAGAGTTACGGTGTGGAGAAGCCCAAAAGAAGCGTACCACCCAGTCTGTTTCATGCCGGAGTGAAGCATGGGGGTGGATCAGTGATGGTTTGGGCTGCCATATCATGGCATTCCCTTGGCCCAATACTTGTGCTAGATGGGCGCGTTACTGCCAAGGACTACCAAACCATTCTTGAGGACCATGTGCATCCAATGGTTCAAACATTGTATCCTGAAGGCGGTGCCGTGTATCAGGATGACAATGCACCAATACAGACAGGAAGACTGGTGAAAGATTGGTTTGATGAACATGAAAGTGGAGTTGAACATCTCCCATGGCCTGCACAGTCACCAGATCTAAATATTATTGAGCCACTTTGGGGTGTTTTGGAGGAGCGAGTCAGGAAACGTTTTCCTCCACCAGTATCACGTAGTGACCTGGCCACTATCCTGCAAGAAGAATGGCTTAAAATCCCTCTGACCACTGTGCAGGACTTGTATATGTCATTCCCAAGACGAACTGACGCTGTATTGGCCGCAAAAGGAGGCCCTACACCATACTAATAAATTATTGTGGTCTAAAACCAGGTGTTTCAGTTTCATTGTCCAACCCCTGTATATGTACATATATATATGTGTGTGTGTCTGTGTGTGTGTGTTATATAAGTTAGATGTTGCTTTATATACTGCTCAAAAAAATCAAGGGAACACTCAAATAACACATCCTAGATCTGAATGAATGAACTATTCTCATTGAATAATTTGTTCTGTACAAAGTTGAATGTGCTGACAAAAAAATCAAACAAAAATCATCAATGGAAATCAAATTTATTAACCAATGGAGGCCTGGATTTGGAGTCACACACAAAATTAAAGTGGAAAAACACACTATAGGCTGATCCAACTTTGATGTAATGTCTTTAGAACAAGTCAAAATGAGGCTCAGTATTGTGTGTGGCCTCCACGTGCCTGTATGACCTCCCTACAACGCCTGGGCATGCTCCTGATGAGACGGCGGATGGTCTCCTGAGGGATCTCCTCCCAGACCTGGACTAAAGCATCCGTCAACTCCTAGACAGTCTGTGGTACAACGTGACGTTGGTGGATGGAGCGAGACATGATGTCCCAGATGTGCTCAATCGGATTCGGGTCTGGGGAATAGCTTCAATGTCTTCATCTTGCAGAAACTGCTGACACACTCCAGCTACATGAGGTCTAGCATTGTCCTGCATTAGGAGGAACCCAGGGCCAATCGCACCAGCATATGGTCTCACAAGGGGTCTGAGGATCTCATCTCGGTACCTAATGGCAGTCAGGCTACCTCTGGCGAGCACATGGAGGGCCATGTGGACCTGCAAAGAAATGCCACCCCACACCATTACTGACCCACTGCCAAACCGGTCATGTTGAAGGATGTTGCAGACAGCAGATCGCTCTCCACGGTGTCTCCAGACTCTGTCACGTCTGTCACATGTGCTCAGTGTGAACCTGCTTTAATCTGTGAAGAGCACAGGGCGCCAGTGGTGAATTTGCCAATCCTGGTGTTCTCTGGCAAATGCCAAGCGTCCTGCACGGTGTTGGGCTGTGAGCACAACCCCCATTTGTAGACGTTGGGCCCTCATACCATCCTCATGGAGTCGGTTTCTAACCGTTTGTGCAGACACATGCACATTTGTGGCCTGCTGGAGGTCATTTTGCAGGGCTCTGGCAGTGCTCCTCCTGTTCCTCCTTGCACAAAGGTGGAGGTAGTGGTCCTGCTGCTGGGTTGTTGCCCTCCTACGGCCTCCTCCACATCTCCTGGTGTACTGGCCTGTCTCCTGGTAGCGCCTCCAGGCTCTGGACACTACGCTGACAGACACAGCAAACCTTCTTGCCACAGCTCGCATTGATGTGCCATCCTGGATGAGCTTCACTACCTGAGCCACTTGTGTGGGTTGTAGAGTCCGTCTCATGCTACCACGAGTGTGAAAGCACCACCAACATTCAAAAGTGACCAAAACATCAGCCAGAAAGCATAGGTACTGAGAAGTGGTCTGTGGTCCCCACCTGCAGAACCAGTCCTTTATTGAGTGTCTCTTGCTAATCGCCAAAGATTTCCCCCTGTTGTCTTTTCCATTTGCACAACAGCATGTGAAATTGATTGTCAATCAGTGTTGCTTCCTAAGTGGACAGTTTGATTTCACAGAAGTTTGATTTACTTGGAGTTATATTGTGTTGTTTAAGTGTTCCCTTTATTTTTTTGAGCAGTTTATTTTATTGTGGTTTACTGTAAAAATGTATTGCCCATGAATAAAGATCTGACATTTAAAAAAAATAATACATAATTAAGTAAATTATATGTGAAACGTGCGCATTTTATCATTATTCATATAAATACCACCTACTAGGAGAAATAAACAAATATAGGTATGAAATGTAAGAAAAAGGGTTGGATACAAAACAAGGGATATAAATAAACCCATAGTCTTTAACACGGACAGGACATTTGCATACTTATACATTTGTCTTGTCTTTCTACTATACGTTCTGGACAAATTTTGAATATCTAAAGACCCATACCAAACAAGTTAGATGTAAATAGCTTTAAATATAAATTGTTTTAATATTCAAAGACAGATTTTTTTATGGTTGTTTGTATTTTTGGATGTTAAATCATCACAGACATTGGAGAATAAACAGCACCTGTGTAATTGAAGCTGTGCTAGGATAATCTAAGAGAAGGGTAGAATTGGAGACATCGGCTTTAAATACACACTAATGTGAATGGCAGTGGTCTAGTCAGAGAAATGATTACTTCACCACACCATTTACCTTTGGACGCAATAAGAATCTTTGGTCTAAATTTGGTCTTCCTCTAAATATAAGTTTAAATCATCGTCAATGAATGGAATATTTATGATATCCTTGTTGTGAAAATTTTTAGACATATTTAAAAAAATGTTTCTCACCGCCACTTACTTGTAGAGAGGAAAATGTTACGTGTTTGTCTTTGTATCATGTTCTTTGTTTCTATTTTTTTTTTGTCTGACAAAAAGTTAAATTGGGTTAAACAGTTTCTCAAGTCATCAACTGCTTGTAATGATGTCTTCAAAAAATCAAAAAGGTCTGATTAGATTAGCAACAGGCACCAAGTTGACCAATTTCACCAAGCATTCAGATGTCATTTTTTCCCACTTTGCTGTGTTTTCAAAATCTCAAATGTGGTGTCACTTTGTGTTTGTTCTCATCTCTCCCTGAGGAATGATAAAGTGCTCTTTGCTTTTATAGACCTCAGCACTGCTGAGCATGTGTCTGTCCTGCAAAGTAACTACAGCACTGTCAAAGAAGTGAGATTCCCCAAGCACAACAGGACTTTCCGTATTTTGCAGGGTCATTTTGTTTGGGACTCTAGTCAAAACTGGTTTAATACCTAAGCTGTGCCAGTAGGAAGTATTAATATCAACACCAATGGTATCAAAATGTTTAAGGAAGAAGAACCCAAGCATGGCATAAGAGCTAGGTGAAATATTTGAAATATGGTACCAAAAAACTGGTGCCCAAAACACACACACAAAAACAAACACGCCTTATTTCTTGTGGCTTCTAGCACAAAAAGAAGCATGTACATAGTTATGTGAATACATAATTGTTTTCAAAAATCTCTGGATATCCAGTCCACCACAGATGGAGTTTTTCAAAATCTCTAAGTAGAAAATACAGTTAAAAATCTAATTTTTGTCAAAACATTGTTTACATGTAAGAGGCATGTGCAAACTTAGGGAAAATTGGGTGTTGGTGTGGACTGCTATTTATAACATCAGATAGTTGGTGTGAGAGAAATGTATCTAATGCCCCTTTGTGGAAATTTATTAACATCCTTTAAGTGAACAAACATATGCAGGAGGACGGAGAAGGCAGCTGCTGTTCGTAATCAGTCTGCCTGCATCAGGCCCAATGAGAGGAAGACCCCACTAAACACACACAAAAAAAATCTAATATTCAACCTAAATCTAATTTCACCATGGTTAAAAGTCAACGGTTTTGTGCTTTGAAGTCCTTGTCCTCATTATTACCATGGCTGTGACAAAATTTGATTTGTGATGAAGAATGCTGCTCACTCCAAAGAAAGATGAGTCTTCAGCAGCAGCTTCGGCATATTTCTCTCCAACAGTCAAGCATTTTAACCGTATTGCTTTGCTAATTAGCGTCATAAAGTGTTTTTTTTTCTTTTCCAGGTCAGTTTCTTGTCCATATGACTCCAGTAAACTGGCTGGATTTGTAATGGGAGGACCCCAAATAAAAATCTGTGATATATATATATATTGATGTAAAATTTGGTATCCGCTATTGTAATTAGCAAAAAAAAGATTTGAAGAAGAAATTTACAAATTTCATGTTGAGAGAACCAATTATTAACAAAGCCAATTAGAAATATTTGAGACATTTTTGTTTTGGTCATGAACAATATCTTCCTGCCATTCAGCCATGGCAGTGACCTTGAATAGGACATGTGTTTTGAAGGAGCTGCAAGGCAGTTTGAGGACTGATGTGAAGTGACAGGAAGGATCACCACTGACCTGCCCACAAAGACAGACATCCATTTGAAAAACTTTTCACAAAAAATCAGCCTGGTGAAGTCACAATAAGAATTTTTTGCCAAATTACCTTTTCTGCACAGTTAATATCACTCCATTTATTATACAAGTTTGTATTGTTGTATATCAGGATGGGACAGGATGTCCCAACTTACAGATAAACATATAGTATACTTATATAGTGACAGTTAGGCTTTATGTACTTGACATTAAATTTAAGGCACAACCTTTCCATCTTTTTTTAGCATTACCTCCAAGTCAGTGTTGGTAGGTTGACGGCTGCTTGAGAACTGAATCATAGGATGGCTTATTCGTGTGAGTCCTGCCTAAAATGTCTCAGTACTCTTGCAAAACACAGTTTTGTTTTGAGTTAGGTCCAAGATTCAAAACTTTTAAATTAAGTTACAAAAAACAAAAAAACAAAAACAGCAATTTGTGAAGATACTCTAACACTTTTCTCTAAGTGAAGTGCTGTTGTATCTGGGTATGTGTTCTGTTGTTGATGCACTCTGGTTAAGCATAATCTATGTATACTGAGAACTGTAGGGTGGAATTCATTATGTTCTATCGTGCCATGACCCGCTACTTACTTTTCCATATTCTCACTCTACTGTTTTTTTTTTTTTTTAATTATTGAATAAAATGACCAGCTGGGATTTTACGTTTCCATTGATTATGAGTGTCCCCAAGTGATTAGATAATTATTAACTTTGTCAGTCAGACAGCAAGGGATGCCTTAACTTTCACTTTCAGTTTGAAGCATCATGCCACCCCAGGTAAGTGAACCATCTGCATAGGGTAGTGTAAGATTATACATTGCTTGTGAGAACTATGGTGCTCATGTAGCTGAATTTTTCAACATGTCCAAAAAAAATGTGTTGCTCATGTTTTGATCCAAATATACATATATAGATATGTATTTATAGCTAAAATAACACTAGAAACCAAGACTTTTGTGACCTCACCTTTTGGTTTATATTATCCTGCTGCCGCCATGTTGGCCTTTCTGGACCCGGAAGTGACCTTATTTGGATTTGAGGGTAGACTTACAGTATGTCTACAGTGGTAAGAAAATACAACATTTTTGAAGGAGGACCAGTAGTTCTCTGAAAACTATAAAGGGTTGTTGCTTAAAACAAGAATGTCACGAGAATGTCACACCTAAGCGTTTTTTTTTAGTAACTTCTTTGCATGTCTAGTTAACAGGAATGGGTGAACCCACTACTTACAATTTTGTGCCAAATATAGGGTTATATTTAGCGTTTTTATAGAGTCTGTGCTTTCAGCGACCACTGAATCACTCTAAGCAAATATACTTTGAGATGATCTGTCTATCTATGGTTTGGAGTGTAATGGACCTAAATGTAGGCAGACCAGAAGCAGCATGGCGTGAAAAAGGATTCCATGATGAAAAAACACAGGAACATAACGTTATGACCATAACTACGGTTCTATGAATCCCGGATGACCGTGCTTCAACACTGAACGATCATTCTTGCTAGGCCTGGGCGATATTTCGAGGTTTTAAAAAAATCAAGATTTTCTCAAAGGAGATCTAAAATGAGACTATTGTTTACATCGAGATGGTCAACATTGCGTTTTAATTATACTTTTACACCTCCCAGTTCCTCTTTCCTCTTTCTCCCCTGGCTGTGCGGGTGTGCTGAACTTCCCATTGCCCAGCCTCCGTCCCTCTCTGAACACAAATCAAATCAATCATCCCTCCCCACCGCTTCACTTGGCGCCGGCGCGGAAGTTGGGGGAACAGCGGACTGTAAACAAGTGGAGAGACAATATGAGGACCAGGAATGAATGCCGGACTTAGCCCTTCATCTCTCCCTGAGTTGGTTGTCAATTCTTACTGCTAAGGCTAGCAGGTTTAGGGCTTGAAAAAATGCTGCCTTTAAAACACTGGTGTCCCAGCCAGATGCTGCAGCCAGTGTGCAAAACTCAATGGACAACTCAGCAACAGATTTGAGGCCCTGTTTTAGACTCCATAGCCGGCGGGATAAGCCCTTTTAATCCGACTGTTCAGAAAAAGTTAATCGGAACTCATCAATAAATTCCTTGTATGTGCAGCCGAAACTGGAAGGGTCCTGGAATCTTGCTTCAGCCCATTTTAAAGCTTTTCCAGTGAGTAGGCCCAAAATGAACGAGATTTTAGCTTCTTCTTGGGGAAAGGAGTGGGGTGATCGATTGAAAACTAAAAAACATTGCAGCAGGAAGCCGCCACAACCCACCTCACCAGAGAACTTCTCCGGGTTGGGGGAAGTTACGTCACGAAGGGTTGTAGACTGAGAAACCAGAGCTGCAGTAACGTCGCCAGGCGGAGAGGAGATCGAACTCTGTCCAGCCATTTGCTCCAGACACTGATTGGAAATTACAAGTTGAAAAGACGTGAGCATGGTGTCATGCGACTGAATTAGCTGATGTTGATCGGCTAGTTGTCTCCTGAGCGGGTCTGCTGGGTCTTGTTGGCCTGAATGTTCTGTCATATCTTTAGAGATTTGTTTGACCCACATGCAAACCACACTCAGGAGAACAGAGAGGGTTAAAAGGTTTATTTTACAGGTCTTGTTTAAAGTTACACCGGGACTCTGGTCAGGAAAGCACAGGCAGGATCGCAGGCTTCTCGGGTTCTCTAGATAGAGAAGCGCTGGTTAATTTAGGACAAACTTCAGATATCATAAAAAGGTCCGAACTTGCTTACTTCGTCTCTGGTTGTTACTGAACAGGAGAGGCCTTCCAATGGGGCTGGGAGTCAGGCAATCCAGAAAGTGGTCCAGCAAGGAACAATCCACGGCTGGTCAGAGTACTCACAGGGACAGGGTCTTAGAAGGGTCCAGGAGCCAAGCCAACAGTCGAATACAGAAAATCCAAAATCACAAACTGGCAGAATGAAGTGCAAGTTGTCTAGGTCCGGGGTAGCATGGAATCTGCCCACACCTCACAGATACTAGTAGGAAAGCAGGAAAAAACAAAACACAGGGTAAGTACTTTAGTACAGACAAAACTGGTATGGTTACTCTGGCTTGAAGATTACCACATGGGCGAAACACTCAGGCAACGAAGGACTGGCTCCTAAATACTCCTCCCAGGCACACACAATCAGCCATCGATCAAGAACACCTGTTGCAGGAACATACTGTGGCTCAAGGACGACCTCTGGTAGACCAACACAGCACGACACTCCCAAGCCCCATGTTTCCATCCATTAAATTAAGACAGAAAGTTTTTTAAAATTTTTTCTAAAGTTTGCCTTTTTTTTTGCAGGCTTTATAAATGAACACGAATCCTTTCTTTATTTAATGTAGACAGTAAAAAGAGATTAAATAGACAGCTGCTGTCCATTCACTCCAACCAGAATACATTGCTGAGACCCATGTCCCTGTGTTGTTCAAAACAAACAAAAACTGACTGGTCTTTCTTATATTCACTCTCGACTACTACTGACCATGGATAGATGTATTAAGTGATATCCAGGCTAAAATTGACTGCAAAAATACATTCCAAACTTACGCACATTTAATAGTGAAACTGTATTACTCGATAAAGCACACTATTTATGTTTGTGTTCTTTTAGAAAAATATTTCAGTGAGTCAAATCTAAAATGAACCCAGACTTAAAGACAGACAAAGGCAGGTGGATAACTTTAGTCTATGTTTTTGATTTGTCAGGAGAGACAGGTGAGAGTGTGATAAAGAGTAGAAGAATCTCGTTTTTGAATCTGTTTTGTGGCAATGTGAACATCAACATTCATATAAATAATCCACGGTCATTTCGTGAGTCAACATAGTTGCCCCCTGAGACCCTTGTTGCCTCAGATGCATATCGCTCCCATTGATTCCCCACACCAACCCACCACACACACACACAAGCACACACACACGACCACACACACACCCACACACACACACACACACACACACTACACACAAACATGTTCGCATTCAAGTCCACTTACATTTTTAAGTAAATTCTTCCATTTAATCATTGTAAACTGATGTGCAGTGGGATAATGATGGTGGACCTCATATGTTTTAGTCGCTACGCCCTGCCTCCCTGCCCCGAAACAACACCACATTACAAAACTCACTACCTCGTGCTGTGCCCTTTAGACAGACACAGTGAGAAGTGGCGCGAACACTACTGAAGCTGTAACGTGTCACATGGTCACAGGACCTGGGAGCCAACTTGACTGTAAGTATACGTGTCCTGTCCGGGGGAGTAGCGCTCAGAATTGTTGTCTGGGTGCCGAAGAAAACCCAACAGATTTTACTTTCACAAGTGGAGCATTACAACTAGCGCTAAAGCTCTGCTTATATTTATAAATAAACTTTATTAGAAACTACTTTGGGATTAGTTCAAGTGTTTGGACTGGAGACAGAAAACGAAAAGAAAAAAAGACAGTACCAAAGAGAGGAAAGGTGGGGCAAAAAGGAAAAAGGGAGAGAGGAGAAGAATGGAGGAGAGAAAGGATGAAAAGAATACCAGATAACACCTGCTTCTTTCTGCAACCTGCCAGAACATTCATATTAACAGCTTTTTACTCAGAAAGTAGCACCAACTTATTAATGCACAATGTATTTAGTGGTAAATGCGGCTCTATTTTTGAACATTTGTTAATCTGTTAACACCTTTAATCTAAACACCCGTGGGGCGAGTGTGAAGTGCGCTGTGTATACAAGTTTCTCCAATAAAAATATGCAATAAGCAAGTGGTGGGGAACCACAGACCTGCCCCCCTTGTACCGGGACAGTTACGGAGGAGAATCCGGAGCTCATTGTGACATCTAAAGGCCCCCCAAGAGCAACAGGAACCCCCAGGAGAACCATCGCTGGACTACTGCAAACCCCCGAGAGAAGAGCAGGGAATATCCAGGGAACCACAAGCACCACAGTGCAGAAGCCCCAGGGACTGCCGCGACGAATCCCCCAGGCCCCGCTGGCAGCCATCTAACGCCCGAACAGATCCAGCCATGGACCCGACAAGACCCTAGAGCCCCCGGGACATATCCTCCACCAAGCAGAGGCCAGATGAGAGCCCAGGCCCCGGCAAGCAGCTTCCGGGAGTGGCCGGCACACATCACGC
The DNA here is from genome assembly GCA_036173005.1 of Crenichthys baileyi. NCBI lineage: Eukaryota > Metazoa > Chordata > Actinopteri > Cyprinodontiformes > Goodeidae > Crenichthys > Crenichthys baileyi. The sequence goes on from JAHHUM010001164.1 coordinate 24,997, forward strand.
ACTTGATCCCGGACACTGATAACCAAATTACACAGGCGGGCAGAGACAGACCAACCCACTGGAACCTGATTGTGGGCGGGGAGGCAGTAGGCCCCACATGTGATGTGGGGCCTAAACTGATCCCAGGAGAGGAGAGCAGTCCTAAGACCCAACCTGACACAAAAACAGGCACACATGTCACATTCACGTACATTCCTCTCCCTCAGTAGCGTACACATTAAAAATACTCACAACCATGCAACCCAACGTAAAGACAACAACATGTAGGCTCTACACTCACTCACACTCCCCGTACTTACTCTAATCTCCCATGTCCAGGTGCTGAATACACTGCATAAGGGCAACAACCCCCGGACGCCAGGAGTGTTCCCGTTCCCTCCTAGGGTGGAGACAGGCCAGACCGCCCCAGTCACCTGAACCTGGGCTGGGCTAGCCCGGGGCTGGATGTCTGAAACCTGAGCGATCCCCAGGTCCAGACCCCGCCCCTGCGCCCACAGCCGCAGATTCAGCCCGGCAAGAGGCCCCGCCAGCATCAGCACTCCGGGGCTTGGCATCCCCCCCCACGCCGACCCCTCAACCACACAACTCACACACAGATAAAGTTATATTTTATTTGAATAATGGGAAACTGATATTGTGTCTTCTGATCAGCCAATCATCCAAATAAGGGCAGTTTCTTCAAACCCTGGGCCTCCAGAGGATACAGGGCTGCTGCCGGCACACCATGTTCAAGACATGGGAGACAAAGATAAATAGGATACCCTGAACTGAAATGCCCTATTCCCTGAAACGTAAAGCAAAGAAACGCACCAAATTGGTCGTCCAATTGGCAGAATCAAATATGTGTACCTTCAAGTCAATCGATGTGAACAGTTTGCCTGGAGAAATTGCTTAAAGCCCATCCCGTTCTCAACATACAAAAAGAGATGGCTTCAAAAAACCCTCCGGTTCAAACACGAGAGGTCCAAAATGGGGGGCGCAGGCCAATTGCTGCTCAGGTAAGGAATAGCTGGCTTAGCGCTCCAGGCTGCAAGCTCAGCAGAACCAAAAGTCCCCCGGGTACTACGGGACGCACTCATGTGGTTCTTGTACAGGCCTCAAGTCCATGGGAGACTGTGCCAACGAGCAAACCTGATGACGTGCAGACGAGGGTAGACCACACGCGTTCAATCACTTTGACAAAAGAGGTGAATGCAGGTAAGGAAGGATAAACCCACCTTTTTAAGTAGCCATCACTCGCCAGCCTTCCAGTGGCTGAAAGACCCAACAACAAATGAGAAAAGGGCGATTTGACAAGACACTCCTGTCAGGACCTCCGAATTGTAAGCTCTACAGAGCAAGTCATCAGTGTCAATACTGAGGATAAGGCATCTAAGCATTGGTTCTCTCAAGTCTCATCTATGGGTCGAAGGCATATGGCCCACAGCCACAGTTGGGCGTGTTCTGCATAGACGCCACGGCCCTACCACCTGAGGGGATCGTTATGAGACGGCCTTAGGATTGGTCCAGAAGACTGCATGCACCTCCCTTTCACGAAGCACATTTTCTTAATGCGCCTTCTATAGACCCCCATCCTGCTCTACCCCAATAAAACATGAGGATGCATGGAAGCTGACAGCTGCACACATGAGCCGATTCAAGAAAGCGCTGGAAATGAGTCCCCCAATGCAGCAGGAAATATAATCCTCCTCAATGCAGAGGTCCCATGGGTCACTCAGGGTCAGCTCCGCCGGCACATACTACCACTATGTCCTTCCCGAAGGCCTCAAGAGTGCCTTTATCTGGGGTAACTCAGAGGTGAGGAGGATCAACTTGCCCAGACAGCCCCTCTGACCCTTGAGCTTTTCTTGGCCTTTTTCCAGTAGGCCCTTGATGCGCTTTAGGCATGACCAGTGAACCCAGTCAAACCGAAAAATCCAACAAGGTCACACCAATTAATTCCTGCTGTATAAATTAACCTAACGTAAAGAAAAGGCAAGCGAAGCTGGTCAGGCATGCTGCAGTCACGTGACCATGTTGGCATAAGATGACGCCACCTGTTCATGTCACGAGAATGGTCAATAGGAGATGATAGAACTACAGTGTGTCATAAAGGGACAGGACATTAACTGAAAAAACTAAAATGGGGAAAAGCCTGACAATTAACGTAGAGAATAAACCTAAAATGTGCAAATTGAAAGAACACAACAAACTACCAATATTCTAAACACAAAGAAATTAACTTACCCCAACATAGACAACACAGAGACGTAAAGTTGAATACGGCAAGACCTTACTGACAAAAATAAACAAGAATCATCCATCTTTCTATCTGTGTTTTGTACTTTCTGTCTACGTTATGTATCTAAATTACATGATAAAAACCTTTTTTTTAAGGAAATACGTTATTTAAATGTGGATCAGTGTTTGGTTGTGTATGAGGTTACAATACAAGACACAATTTTCAACATGTAGCACTTTAAAAACAACTTAGCATATAAATTTACTCATCCTAAAAGTTATTTGGGGGAGAAGGGCAAGGTCCTCTATCTATTCCTTTTTTATGTTCCTTAAATTTGGATGATGCAGGCAATTGCATTTCAATTTGGTGGCTGTTAAGAATAAAGACTAAAAAAACACTGTTTAGTCTTCTTTATATTTTAAGATACTGTAATTCTTGTGCATTCAAAGTTTTAGACAATTTAAATTTTCTCTTTAAAACTGTTCTTGGAATTGTGTTTGAATGCATAAAATGGGGAGAAATACATTGTTATTGGCTCATGTTGCCACTAGTAACAATTAGTTACATCCAAATTTGGAGGCAAGCCAAATGTGCAATCGCTTTATATTGTTTCACAAAGCTCTTCAACAATGATCATGACTTTGCAATTTAACAGCCACAGATATTAACATCACAAGGTAATTAGTAGAATTTAAAACTGCATAATACAGTATATTATGTTTTTAGAAAATAAGACCTTTTAACACTTATTTTAGTTTACATTGTCTTAGCAAGTCCTTTCCCATCGGCAATGCCTGGATTCTCATCTTCCTTTATACTTAAAAGGTTTTTTTTTTTATTAATTCAAAGAAATATTAATATACACCTCGCATTATGTGTTTACATTTAAAAACATATCAATCAGATTTTGAGAATGTTAACCTACACACAGCATCATGGGTGTAGCAAAGTTAAATCAGATTTTAGTTTAAATGCTTAACTGTGAATTTTTATTCTTTATACTTTATGCTGAGTGTTTTGTCAACCATGCTCTATTTGCCTACTCTCCTGTTCGCCTGTAATCACTCTCAAAATGATTCATCCACCACTTTGAATACATTGTTTCTGACCAGGCTAGATCCTGTGTGGATACAATCTCCTCTCCTGTGCATTCTTTGGTTTGCACTCATTACCCTTCTTTCAGTTTAAATGAGCTAATTCCATCCACGGGGGGGTGACACACACATGAACACCTATGTTTTTCTTTGAGCAGAGACAAAAACAGCACAGTGGCAGAATGGAAAGGCTTTAAGTTTATGTTGTGCATGAAACATGAAGCTGAACGGGCATAATTAACTAAAAACCAAAACTGTGGTACTGCACAAGTACAACCAAAGAATAAGTAATATGTTTAGTAAGTGTAGATGAGATAATAAATGTTAACTGTAACAAAGTTATAGGAAGGACATACAGGGTTGGCAATGAAACTGAACCACCTGGTTTTAGACCCACAATAATTTTTTAGTAATGGTGGTAGGGCCTCCTTTGGCGGCCAATACAGCGTCAATTCTCTGGGAATGACATATACAAGTCCTGCACAGTGAGTCAGGGGATTTTAAAGCCATTTCTTTCTTGCAGGATAGTGGCGCAGTCACTACTATACTGGTGGAGGAAAATGGGTTTCCTGACTTCGCTCCTCCAAACCACCCCAAATGGCTCAAGAATATTTAGAATCTGGTGACTGTGCAGCCTGGGAGAGGTTCAAAATTTCACTTTCATGTTCAATCAACACCAAATCTTTCACCAGTCTTGCTGTGTGTATAAGGTGCATTGTCATCCTGATACACTGCACCGGGGGGAGGGAACTCTCAGGATACAATGGTTGGGAACCATTGGAATGCACATGAGGTCCTCAGAATGGTTTTGGTAGTCCCTTGGCAGTAACCGCGCCCATCTGGCACTAAGTATTGTGGCAAGGGAATGCCATGATATGGCAGTCCAAATTCATCACTGAATCCCCCCCATGCTTCACTCTGGATGCAACAGTCTGGGTGTACGCTTTCTTTGGGCTTCTCCACACCTTAACCCTCCCGATGTTGGGGAAAACAGTAAGGTGGACTCATCAATAGATCAATACCTGTTTCACATTGTCCACAGCCCAAGATTTGTGCTCCTTGCACCATTTGAAACCGACGTTTGGCATTGGCATGAGTGACCAAAGGTTTGGCTATAGCAGCCCGGGCCGTGTATATTGACCCTGTGGAGCTCCCGTAACGGACAGTTTTCTGTGGAAACAGGAGAGCTTAGGGTGTACATTTAATATTCTGCCGTGATTTGGGCAGCCGTGGTTATGTTTTTTGGATACATCCCGGTTACCCCGAACATCCCTTTCAGACATCTTCCTCTTTGCGTCCACTTTTATCCTGTTGGATTGGTTCGTCCTCCTTGGTGGTTATGAGCTGACTTACCTGTATACCGGGCTCTTGATACATCACAAGACTTGCTGTCTTGGTCAACAGATGCCCAGCAGACCGTGCACCAACACTTGTTCCTCTTTTGAATCGGTATTCACCCATATGTTGTGTGCATTTTCAATATTTTGAGCACACTGTTCCCTAAACCCTGGCTAGTTAACCTTCACACTCTGCTCTTACTGGTGCAAATGTGCCAATCAATGAAGACTGGCTGCCAGGCTGGTCCAATTTAGCCATGAACCTCCACACTAAAATGACAAGGTGTTTCAGTTTTCATTGTCTCAACCCTGTATATGAATACCCCCACAGCTGAAAGTGAATCTCTGCTTGTTGTTCATGTTTACGTACATCTAAGCTTAGAATGGCAGCGCTGCATCTCCGTCACAAAGTTAAATCAGGTGTTTAAAAGTTGTGTTCTAATACGCAAAATTAACACATGACTAGGCATTGGTTGTATGTCTGCCTTGAGATTTTTGTCACGTGATATAGGCGAGATAATTTTTGTCATACTAACTGCTTTTATTATACTGTTGATGAAGACATAGAGTTGATTGAAAGCCACCATTCTAAAAGTTTTTCTGTCAATAATTATTTACCTTGCTCTGTTTTCATGATGCCTCCATTACACTGTTTTATATCTGGGTTTCATTTCATACGGTAGGCATATGGAGGTCAATGAGAAAATGATGCTTCAGCATTTGCTGCTACACATTTACCTGTAGTATGCACAATTGATCTCCAGCTAACACGGTGGCCCACAGACCTTTGGAAATGTCCAAAAGTTTTGGTAGCTCTCTCAAGCCTTTGTACATGTTACCCTGGCTACAGAATAAATACAGCTTTGGTACAAACACTTGCATGACATAATACCTACCTAATCTCAAGCTATCTTTGCCGGCTGGTATTTGAAGATGTTCATCCACCGACAACATTCTGATGCTTAAAACCTAGAGTGAAACTGATAATAGCTACAATCAGTACTTTCTGATTAATCACTTATAAAGACCACTTGAGGGTTCTTCACAGGCAATTGAAACTAATTGCCCGATGGTCAGTAGATGCCCTAAATGTGAAACAAGTAACAAAACTACTTTTGCTGTGATGCTACAAGCAGAATCCGATAACCTTGATCAACATACACATGCTGTTTTCGGGGACAGGAAGGATATGTTCTCCCGTATAATCCTTCAGTTGTGCTCGCAGTTTGGTCAAAGTATTGTCAAGAACATATGGTTTTATTTGATTAACTATTTCTGTTGTTCACTCTATTCTGCACACTTTTTTTTATTTATAAAGCACTTTCCAAACAGAATGCTGTGGCAGGGGAATGAAAAATACAGATAAGATAATAAGATAATAAAAGCATAGGATAATACAAGGTTGACAATATAAGCAATAAATCGAAGGCAGTAGAAAAAGCAAGTAGCCCCTTATCAGCAAAGCAACAGAATTTAAAGCCCAGGATTGTTTTACCACGGAAAGGAATCTGGGGAATTTGGTGCTTTCTTTTGTATTGCTCAGAAAGGCCACAGACAATTTATTGAAATCAGCCGTATGACGTATGATGTGAGGTTGTGAAGAACACTGCATTACCCTTGCACCTTCCTTCCTTTAGTCCCTCTAAATCTAAATACTTCTAAGCTAATAAATGTCATTTATTTTTCAAGCTGACAAATGATAGTAGATGATTAGGCACTTTAGAGTTATACAGTTGATAAATTTCATTCATTATTCCTTAAGTTGCACTGGATCCTAAAATCAGGAAAGGCTTCAGGCCCAGAGTTCTTACCTTGCAATGCATATTTCATTTACAGTACTAAACACTGATTACAACACTAATTTTCTTTTACTATCATAATAATCAGTAAACTCATATCAATTATCTACAGACAAACAGAACAAACATTTAAAAAGAAAACTCATCTGCTTGTCTTTTGCTGTACTGGAGTTTGAGCTCATTTGATTTTGTCTGGTTGCATTTTTATCTGTGGTGTTTGTGCCTATTATAAGAGATAGCTAAAGCAGAAATAATAATTGGCTCATAGCCTTACCTAGCATTTTATCCGAAATCTTTTGTTTTATAGATGCCTCTAAAATGTTTGATCGTGTAAATCAAAGGTGTTAGTCTAACTACCACATGCACTAATAATACTACAACCCTGAATGCTCTGCTGGTGCTTTGGCATGTCAAGCAGAACCCACAAGTACCCCTCCTCTGTTAATGGCATAATTCTAGAATTGTTCCATGTGGCAGCTAGTTGGAGTAGCCTTGCTACTTTTATTCTGGTTTAATCTTTTAAAATACTCAAATTTCTTCTTTTCTAGCTGAAACATTGGTTTTTCCCTTTGGATTTGGATGCTCTGCAGCTGAAAGGATTTTGCTGAAACAGTTTTACATTTGTTATGATGTGTAACCATAACAACAAAGGGTTTTGTTTTTAAAACCGGGAGCGCCTAATTAACATTTCAAAAGCTCAAATAATATCTCAACTACAGCCCCAAATTTGGATCCAGAGCAGGAGAAAAGAGGAGAGAGAGAAGGAGAAAGTTAAATTAATCTCTTTCATAGATCATAAAGGCCTATGTGAGATCAGTTAGAAACGAGTTCGATGAACCCCAAGTCCTAACAAGGGACCAGCCAGAGTACTGGGAATGCAGTATTGTGTGTTTCACTAAGACATGGTAGCAAGATCATATTCCTGACTCCTCGCAGTTGGGCTTTCTGATCATACGAGCAGACAGAGATTTAAAGAGGAGCAGCAAAAGCAATAGACGAGGATTATCTCTACATGTCAACAACAGATGGTGCAATCTGGGAAATGTTACAATGAACTGTTGTCTCTGCAGCCCAGATATTGTTAGCAGTAAGTATTATGTAGTATTTACGAAAAGAGGTCACCGGTGTTATTTTGGTAACCTCCTATATGAGCGGTTGTCAACACGACATGTGATGTAATCAGCTCAGTTGTTACTAAGCAACAGACACAGCACTTCAATGAGTTTGTGGCAAAATCTGGTGATTGTAAGCACAACCTACTCTCTGCTACACTTCCAAAATTTCACCAGTTTGTCAGCTGCTCTACCAGAGAAAATGTCACCGATGCATATATCTTCAAAGGAAGACCTTCTCTTGGCAAATCAGATCACAATCTTCTCTGTTTCTGCTCGGAATATAAACCCTTTGTGTAGAGGCAACCTGTAATAAAAGGGCTTGTGAGTAGATGGTCACAGGCAGAAGAAACTCAGCTTTTTTTCTGTTCTACTTCCACTTCAGAACTTACTTTTTCTTGCTACACGATGAATAAGAAATGATTTTACCGCACATAATTTGTGCTGCTTCCCAGAGGACACCAGAAGACATATTAGGCTGATCATTTATTTAAAAAAAATAAAATAAAAAAATCGGTCCACTCTGTCTCAAAGAACCTGGTAAAATCTTCATCTTTAAGCAATGATGTGTGTAAAAGTCCAAGATTTTACAGGTGGTGGTACAGGTAAGGCTTTTTCCATCACCACCATAGTTACTGGTGTATGGTCGCATTAATGTATGTTCAAGCTAAAATGCTGAGACTTAAATTTGGTATGTGCACTGTTCCAGTGAAGATTGTACTCTTTAAAGTGTATTGTACCCTTATGTACACTGCCCATTTGTGGAGGAGCTACACAGAAAGCACCAGGGTTGTGCTAATAGAAACTGCTCTTTGTAGATTTTGTAAGATCACATTTTTAATCTTAGTCTTATCTAAACTTAAATTAAACTGGAAAAAACACAGGGTCAAACTTAAAAACCAAATCAAATTTCTTATTATCCAGTGACCTCACACTGAAGGGCAACATTTGACCTGCAGGCTGTAAAATGTCCAGATGTGTTCTATGAGCAATACCAGAGGGACATTTTTAATATTTCCCAATGGATGGGACTTGGTAGACCTACCTGTCACCGTTTTGGTCTTCATGGGGCTGCTTGCATAGTCTGAGGCCTGATTGGAGGGCTGTTTGGCCAGAGGTGCACTCCCCACAGACACTTCATCTTCTCTCCGCTTGGCCAAAGGAACTGGACCTTGATTCTGTGAAGACATCCCAGCATGACTGAGCACCCATAAAGCCATAAAAAGTTAAATAAATATTTAAGATGTTATTTTTGCCTTGTTAAATTTCTGAGGATGAGATGACAAGAGATCAGAATCAGAATCAGAATCAGCTTTATTGCCAAGTTTGTACATACAAACAAGGAATTTGACTCCGGTACACTTTGCTCTTTGGTTTTTGTTTATGCACTACAGAATATACATATTTACAATGTACAAATATACATATACACACATATATATATATATATATATATATATATATATATATATATAAAATCAGAAGGTGCATTTGCAACATCTGTATGCTGTTGTTTTGTACTCTATTAAATGTTTAACAGAGAAACAGCCTGGGGGAAGAAACTGTCTCTGTGGCGGCTGGTTTTAGTTAACAGCCCTCTGTAGCGGCGGCATGAAGGTAAAACTCTGAACAGTTTGTGTGCAGGGTGTGTGGGGTCTGCAGAGATTTTAGCAGCTCTTTTCCTGACCCTAGACCTGTATAAGTCCTGGATGGAGGGAAGGTCAGCCCTGATGATTCTCTCTGCAGTCCTGATTATTCGTTGCAGTCTGGACCTGTCCTGTTTTGTGGATGAGCCAAACCACACTGAGATGGATGAAGACAGGACAGACTGAATGATGGCAGTGTAGGAGATGACCAGCAGCTCCTGTGGAAGGTTGTACTTCTTGAGTTGCCTCAGGAAGTACAGTCTCTGCTGGGCCTTCTTCCAAACAGTGTCTATGTGCGAAGACCATCTCAGGTCCTCAGAGATGGTGGTTCCTAGGAACCCGAAGTGGTACACAGCTGACACGGTGTTGTTGAGGATGGTGAGGGGGGTGTATGGGGGTGGTGTTCTCTGAAAGTCCACCACCATTTCCACAGTCTTGAGTGGGTTTAATTCCAGGCAGTTCTGACTACACCAGTGTATCAGGCAATCTACCTCCTGTCTGTATGCAGACTCATCACCGTCCTGGATCAGTCCAATGACAGTGGTGTCGTCTGCAAACTTAAGGAGTTTCACGGACGAGTTCGCTGAGGTGCAGTCATTTGTGTACAGGGAGAAGAGGAGTGGGGATAGAACACACCCCTGGGGGGCACCAGTACTTATTGATCTGGTTCGGGAGAAGATGCTCCCCAGTCTTACCTGCTGCTGTCGGTCCGTCAGGAAGCTGTTGATCCACTGACAGGTGGATGTATGAAATGTAAAATGCTTTATACATGTAAAAAATGTATAAAGCCATGTTCTGATTTAGACTGTTACTTAGAGCCAGGTTTAGCTCTAGCATAGTTTTTCCTTTATTTATTGTATTTAAGGGTATATATGTATATCTTTTTTGTGGCACTATTGGCCTTGATTTTTTGTTATTTGAATGTAGGCAGACAGGAAGTGGGGTGAAAAGAGGGGGAAGACATGCAGGGCAGGTCGCAGGGGTCGGGACTCGATCCAGGGACAGCTGCGTTGAGGACTGAAGCCTCTGTCTATGGGTCGTGTACTCTTCCGATATGCAACGCACCGCACCCAAGGCCATTAAATTTAGGCAGACTCCAATGCTCTTTGTTAGTGTATTTGCTGTGATTGCCAGTTGTCGATGTTGGTTATTGTTTTTACAGAAAAATATTCATAAATATTTTCATATTAACCTCTGTGTAACAGCAATTCTTACTGTGCTAAAAAATAGACTGATAAAGGATTTACGAAATTAATATTTAAACGATGACAACATCAATAATATGTCATCAATAAATTCAATAATGCCATTAATGCATATATATTAAAATGTGAACATGGTTTCTTACTCTCAAAGGCTGGTTGTGCACCTGATAGTCATTGCACATTCCTCCTGAATGACATAATATAAGCTAACTCCTCCAGTCGAACACATGGGGGATTGGGAGCATTAAAAACAGTCAAGGCAAATGCAGATTCAGATTCCAGTTCCCTTTCTCTTCGTTGCTCATTTCCCCAGCCATCCCTCTGCTTATCTGATTTCTTTAGTTTCCTGCTCATGCTGGTTTAAGTTTACATTTAATTTAACCCCACCTTCTCAATAATTTCCTATCCTCCCTGTCCCAAACTACTTCTTACATTTCCCTATTTCCCATTATTGTTCCCAATGTTTTTCAGTCACTTCCATCTCTTTACTTTTTATCGCATCCCATTTTTCTTCGTTTGCTGATTATCCTTACTTCCACATATTTTTGAGGCTTTTCGTTTAGCAAAAAAGGCCATCTTCATCACAAATATTTTTGCTTATATTCTTCTCTGTACCCTAAAATGCCCCTATTCCACTGCAGTTGTCTCTATTTATTAGGATTTCCTAGCATCCTGTGCCAAAAATGTCAGTGTCCTCTCTACTGTCCTTAATATGCCTTTCACTGGCCTTCAACTGAAGGCTTTGTAGCCAGGCCTTGAAAAGTGGCCTTGACAGGCAGGAGATGTGTACAGCTTTACACAAACACACACTTTTGCTGCTGAATAGAAAAACACAACTTGCATGCCTATCCTTCATGTTGGCTGTAGTTCGACTCACACAGTCATGACCTGTGGAGTAAGTAGTAGTTCCTTCTTTTTCTTTTACAGATATACACAGGCATAAGCATCTATTCTACAACTGACAAAATAAAGGCAAATAATCTCTTTAATTTGACGGTTTTGTTCATCCTGAGACACAGGGTTACAAGTCCAGAAGGCAAAAAGTGGCTCAGAGCCATTTTTAGTCTGCTGCAACTATGATCCGAATCCCGATAAGAACCAGAAAATGGCTGTGTAAGTGAACAGCTGGCCAGAAAGATAAACTGACAGATATTGTCTGAGAACACGATACAAAATCCAGTACCTGTTGCTGTTTCCTGCTGCTCCCTCTGTGGGGCTGATACAATAACCATGTGCAGATGATTGGGTCCACATTTACAGCTATGCCCTGGACACTGACTAGTAGGACTGCACCTGGAAAACAAACAAGCAAAAAAGTAAGAAAATGACTATATATCTGAAACATAAATGGGGGTAAAAATCTATTTGCTAAAAAATACTTATTAATACTTACTATTTAAAAATCATGGATCGTCAGCCACCAAAAAAAGATTAGCATAGCACTGCTTTGACAATGCTACACTAATCAACACCTAACCTAAAAGGATGAATCAAAAGGAATGATAAAATACCCAAGTTGAGAGTAAATTCAGACCAAACCGATCTATACTGTTATCATAAGGAGGTGGGCAGACGGATACGGATTTCTAAAATCGATGTAAGACAATAAGGTGAAAGTGGCCCAGATCGTTAATGCATTTCTTTATTGTAGTGCTTTGCAGAGCAGTGCATACTGTGTTTCACAGACCTGCTGCTGGGTATCAAGCAGGCTTGTAGGAGTGCCGCAAGGAGCACAGTTTGTTTCAATTGTGCTGTTCAAAGTGGTATCACACTAAGCCAAGAAAAACATTTTCTTTTGATAAATTTCACTGAAACTCAAGACTTTCACTGGGTTTAGGTTTACTCTTAAAAATACTCTTGATCAACAATAAGCAGGCCCTGAGGTAATGCATTAGGATCATATCAATGATGATTCCCATGCCGGCAGGATTAGTTTAGGCTCTCTGGCTTGCTGTGGAATGTCCCAGCAAGATGACAGGAGGATGTTTCTGCTCTAGAAAAGACTTTCAGCAGTTTAACAGAGATTTGGAGAAAAATCCAGTCGTCTGTTTCAGACCCTGCTTAGGCTGCAGGGCCTGAAATAGGGTCTGAATGAGCAAGTCTGTGTTTTTACCTTCAATAAAGCCTGACTGCTTGTTGCATAGCCTAACGTTTTAGTGTCGGTAAAGCCTGGACAGTGCATAATAAGAAACCCTCTTAAAAGCACACTTACGCTTCCAAAAAAACATACAAAACTTTTTGTTATAATAGCACTCCAGCTTGGTTTGCTCTTCTCTCCATTACCCTTGCGAACATTGCAAATAAAAATCCTTTAATTTACTCAGCTTTTATGACATGTTATTCGGGGCCTATGAACTTGTCTATGTGTTAATTACGCGTGTAGTTGCTTTGAAGTAAAGCCATGAAATCAAGCACACGTAAAGGCATTTATCTGTAAAAGGTGTGGAGAGCTGTGTGGTTTTTATGAGTTAAATGATTCATGTGCATGATGACAGCCTATGTGACACTGGCAGTGTTTGCATGTAAATCTAATTTAAATTTTAGATATATTTTGAGGAATTATAATGCGTATAATGATGCACCTAAACCTTTACCGAAGATATGTTATTGGTTCAGAATTGTTTTTGGTCAAAGGGACTATTCTAACTGAAAACAAGTTGAACTCACTTTCCCTTTACTCTGTCATCTATGTATTCATTTATCCATGTATATCCTTATTATTGAATTCAGATAGATTCAATAAACATCCCTGTTTTTAGAAATGTAGCCAAGTAGGCAATTGGCCCTTCTTTAACTCCAGCCTAAAACTATCCTTTATCCACTTTTTAAACTGGGTCTTTATCTCTCTTTTTCACAGTCTCATGTTTTTCAAGATAATCAACTCTTCTTGCATCCAACATCATATACCTTTTATCAAATTCCTTCATTTTTCCACACATACTTATCATCCTACAGCCATAACTCACCTTCTCTTCCTGACAGGGAATTATAAGCTCAGAACTGTGGCTTGAACTTTCATACCACATTGTGGCTGCTTAATAGGCTTTGGCTGTGGCTGCGGAGCTGAGGTTTGACTTCAAGCAGTTTCATCATCACTTTAGGGCAGCATGCGCATCATAGAACCCAAACGACTGGGAACAAGCTCAGTAGTAAAGATGTGTTTGATTATTTTAAATTGTGGTCCTCAGGATGCAGTGAGCCAAATTTAGCACATTTAGCGCAATCAGCAGAAATGACTCGTAGGACAATAAATCATCAAACTCAGTTAAAGCAGATCCATACAAACTGGTCCATCATGTGTGTTGGTCCAGGAGAATGATTGTCTAAATAGTTGCCAATTTATAAACAGTGTCTCTGTGACAAACAGAGGCAGTTTATCAGTGTATCTTTCTATTATGGACCTCGTGCGGATAAAATTCACCATGCTGACAGATCATAACACAACTCAAAAAAGGTGTCTTTCTAAGATTATCTTCCTCAGTGTGCTGAGAAAATGCAATATATTTGCCTGTCTTTTAGAGTTTTGAAGGCCAAGGCTTTACTGCATACACTCTCTTCTTGTTTTATCAATGTGTTGACATAAGTGACAAATCCTTTGAAGCATGAAACACCATGAAAGAGCCTAGCATGCTTAAAGGGTGACCTCGACAGCAGGCTAACTGTTGTTTTTTTCCTCTATGCTAACAGGATGGTATAAGGGTAATTACACACAAGTGATGACAATGATAACAAAGGTGTTTTTCTTACTTCCTAAGTAATTCCTGAAAAAAAATTGCACAGTGGCTTAGACTTTGAAAATATGAACCTTTGAATGCTGTATGAAAAGGCTTGCATTGACTTGTCCATGGTGGACCTATTAATGTCAAAGGTGTTGTTTTTTTTCCCTCAGTGGTAAAATACCAGTACAGCTAAAAGAAAGCATGAGGGGGTGCTGGTGTTATTTTACGGCTCCGTGATATCAGGCTGCTGATGGCCTTAGGCTACATAGGTCAGACCAGTAGTCTTATCTCTGTTCATGTCAACCTTTTTTCCAAGTCAGCAGCCTCAGAATTCTAGCTCCTACCAAGCTTTTGACTTCATGCTGAATTCAAATGTATGAACAAGTTACAAAACCTAATATTGTGAGTTTTGTAAATGAAGAATGTGTTTTTCTGTTGCATTGCAACACTGAAATGGGGAGTGCTTAGGTCAGAGCAAGTTCAAAACCATGTCCCTCATTTAGCACCAAAGTTCTGATTGGAATTACAAAGGGCGTAACCTCTCAATTAGAAGGCCATGACCTCCACAGTAAGAGATGGGCAAAGAAGGAGGTGCTCTCAAACCACCCCCCAGGCAGAACTGGGAGGGGGGGGGTTATGTTTCAGCCAGCTAACCACCCCCTGAGAATCACTTCATTGTTGGATGTGAGGCAACACAGGGACTATGCGTCCAGCTTCTCCAACAGAAAATAAATAAATATAACCCAGCCCGTGTCAGCCAGATGACTTCTGACAAGTTTGGTTAATTTCTAAGCCAAGTAGCAAAACAAAACATTACGCCAGCGTGCAGAGCCTACACCGCCTTTAATTGCTTTTCCGATGAGCTCATGACTTGAAGGTGTCCTGGAGCAAGCTGTGCTGCTCGACAGGTGTTCTACTTATGAGTGTGTAGGTGTAGCTATAAGTGTAATTGTCTGTGTGTGTGAGAGAGAGAAAAGAAGTACAAAATGGAACAGCTGACACCCTCAAAAAAGGACTCAGCTGTGCGTGGGTGGTTGGCAAAGAACATTGTGCTAAGTAATATATATTTTGGTTCGTAAACGTGTCTTTAAGAAGACAGTGTCTACATCGCTGCACAGGTCCTGATGTCACACAACTTGCAGCCAAACACACACGCATGCAACACACACAAATACACACTTCTGTTCTGTAAGCGGCGACCCAGCAGCTCGGGGCAATGCCGCCACAGGAGCCCTGGGGCTCAGGAAGGACACATGCAAGTTTGACTGGAAACATACCCAGGTCTAAGGAAAGCCAGCTCTCATTCTGGACGTATTTAATACACTACACAAGATGCTGTTATATACAGTATGTGTGTGTGTAGGGAGGTGGGAGGGTTAGCAGAGTTTATTGGCTTACATGTATTTTCACATGTTTGACAATGATAAAACAACTGGAGCTTGCATCTGACAGGCTGGAAGCACCTTAAACATGTTGATTGTAGCTGTGAGTACAGTAACAGTAAAGGAAGGGGAGATAGCTGGAAGTTATCAAGCCACTGAATAACTCAACAAATGACAAACAGAAATACATTGAAAGTTAGAATAACAGAAACAAAAAAATATTGAGAAAGACAAAGATATGCGACACAGCCAAAGGTGGCTGATGATGACACATCCTGTCATTTTCATGGTCAATATGATTAATAATTTGGCCATGGCATGAGTTCATGAGTTATTGGGGTGACGACACTATGTGTCATTGTACACAAAAGGTCTGTGAGCCACATTTATTTCTGACAGACTTGTATGAATAAATCACAAAACTATGTGCTGTGCAAGTCTTATAAGTCACGATACACACAGCCATGGGGGGGTTGCTCCAACGCTTTTTGGGCAAGAGGTGGGTTACTGTACATATAGGCATGCATTCAAAACTGCAAGTATTATTTAGATGTCTCCTCCAGTATATAATGAGCCAGGTTATAAAGGTTGTTCTTCGCTTTGAGTTGAGAAAAGTTGAGTTGGTCTAAAGCAGTGGTGCCCAACCCTGGTCCTTGGGGCCTCCTGTCCTGCATGTTTTAAATATGTGTGTGTCCAGGACACCTGATTAAAATGATTGCAAGACTTCCTTTGCAGGACAGGGGGCCTTGAGGAGCAGGGTTGGGAACCACTGGTCTAAAGTATGAGCTTAGGTGATGATTAGGAAATTTGGATGGTTTGGCTGCTTCACCAAAGCAAAAACTGGATGCATGGGCAGCTAAAGCAGACCTGGGCATTTTACGGCCCATGGGCCACATCCGGCCCACTGATTACCTTTGGCCAGCCTGTGTGAATTTGTAGTAAGAGTAGACGAGTAAGAGAGAGAAGTACAAGAACTTTGGGGCATTGGGTGATGTAGTGGTAGAGAGGTTGTCCCATACACAGAGGATGTAGTCCTCGACGGAGCCGTCCTGGGCTCAAATTCTGACCTTGAGACCTTTGCTGCATGTCTTCCCCCTTCTCTCTCTCCCCGTTTCCTGTCTGGTAACTGTCAATAAAGGCCACTGGAGCCTAAAACCTCTCACCCTCTGCACCGGAATGTAGAGGAGCTGAGCAGCTCCTTCAGTGGCTGACTGAGACACCCTGAGTGCAGGAAGGAGTGCTACCGCAGGTCCTTCATCCCTACCGCTGTTCGACTGTTCAATTCTAACGTATAATAACTAGTGCAACAATCTATGTATTTGTAAATACCTGCAATCACTGTCACTTTAGCACAAATGACCTCCACATTTTTTAGGGTACATAAGCTTTTTTTAAATTTAATTAAATATTTTTATTTAATTCTATTTTATTACTACTAGTTTTGCACATTTACCTTGTTCTGCACTCTACTTGCTACTAGCTGCTGTAATCAGTTAATTTCTCCATTGTGAGATCAATAAGATCAAGTAGTATGACAGAGAAGTATGACTGATGCAGAGCTGGCACGAGCATCAGAAGATTTGCTACCTAAACTGTGAAAGCACTGTGAAACAAAGATTTTTTACCTAGCCACTCTTACAGGGATGTAGCAGTCAGGGCCAGCTTTGTAATATCCCACAAAACTGCAAGTTATGGTAATCCATTCTCTGATGGGGAATTTATCAAAGACTGGTAGAATCTGTAGGGCTAATTTGCTCTGAGAAAAAAAGACACATCTGCAAATGTATCTCTCTTGATGCACATCGTAATGAGATGGATCGTGAACATCGCAGGGAATTTTGTTGTTCAGCTGCAAAAGAAAACAGACAATTTTGACTTGTTTTCCTTGGCTCTAGACAAAAGTTTTATTGTTTGTTATACTACCCAGTTACCTTATCTTTGTACATGGATCAATGAAAGAGTTTGAGATGACAGTGGAGATGGCAGCTGTGCAGCCAATGAAAGGCACTACAGCAGGGAGTGATTTGTTCACAGAGGTAAATGCATCCATTGGACATGCTGGGACTAAAATGGGACAAACTGGGTTGATGTGCTCTACTTTCTAAGTTTTAGTGAGGATGCTGGCAGCAGCATTCTGGATCAGCTGCGGCTGGCTGACTGACTTTTAAGGCAGACTCTTTTGCAGTAATCAATGAGACTAAAAAGAAATTAGTGAATGAGTTTTTTTATATCCTGCTGGGACATTAGTCTTTTAATCCTGGGAATGTTCTTCAGGTGATAGAGGCAGACTTAGTGACTGTCTTTATTTATTTGGAGGTGCAGGCTCTGAGTCCATCACTACACCCAGATTTCAGGCCTGATCAGTTGTTTCCAACTCTACTTCCAACTGTAATGTGCAGCCTCTTGACCACTACTCCTTTGGTCCAAAATGTATTACTTCAGTGTTTAAAAAAAAATATATATATATATAATATAAAAATAACTGACCAACCCTGAGATAAAGGAACAACACCAGGAGCTAGAGAAGACAAATCCAATGGATATTTCTTCAGTCTACATCTGATTTGTTTCATGCTTGACATTCTAAATAGTTGTTTATATTTTATTCTAAATACATCAATAATAAGGGCTTTATTTTATTCATTTTGGAATAATTTAATAATATTATATACTATTAAGCGCAAATCTTTATTCACATTTTCTTTGGTGGAGGAACTTTTATTGTAAAAAAAACAAGATGTCAAGCAATGACCTTAGAGAACCAATTGTTGCTTCTCATCAATCTGGAAGAGTTATAAGACCAGATCTAATATATTTAAAGTCAATCATTCTACAGTAAGAAACATTATTTATGGGTGAAGCCGTTCCCAATCTTTTTCACCGTTTTTTACTTTCTGGATAACCAGGAAAAAAACCTTACCAAACAAGCCTCTTGTTTCTATAAAGATTATAACACAACTTTGCAAAGTTGCATTTGAATGAACCATTGAACCCAAAGATTTGGGAAATAAACTTTAAAAAAGACTAAACTAGAGTGTAATACACAGCACCTGAAAACCAAACACACAGCATATGCAGAAACACTTCATACCACCAGTTAAACACAGTGCAGAAGGGGTGATAGTTTGGGCATTATTTGCAGCCACAGGACCTGGGTAACTCACAGCTCCTGAATTAATTTTGAAATCCTCTACATACCAATTATTCTACAGTCAAATGTGAGCCTGGATGTATGTGGTTGAACTGGGTCATCAACAGAGCAATGAACCTTAAGACAACTGCAGAAAACTATTTCAAGTCATTGCTTCTAAAGCTGGTTCTACAAGCTACTGAAATATGGGGTATACTTAGTGCTACTTATTTTATCACATGCTACCAATATAAATAACAGCTTTATAGAATGACTGAAGGTGGGAAAGGGAAACACTGGTGTTAAAACTCCCATATGTTGTATTTCTAGACTCTGTATGCATGACTTTGAGTGTAGATGGCACCTGGGAACCATCTGAAATGTCCACCTTTTTGTGTAAATCTTTTTCTGGTGCAGTATCAACACAAACTAAATCATAACAGGTTATGCTGCACTAAAAAACTATAACTCCAATAAAATCTAAAATTCAATCCAGCATAAATCATTGGTCCCATTGTTCTTCTGTTGCATCTTCACCACATTAATCAAGACCTGTTGTCACAAATTGTAAGGTTTGGTCTGTGTACTTTAACACTTTTGACACCACTGATGCACACCCCTGCTTAGATATGTCTCTCCAAATGTTTCTGATTGTAACCCAGTGATTATACATCATAGCGAGACACGGAAACCAGTGTTTGGAAGCTGGGAGACTCGTTTCTCTACACCAGCTCCTTTGCAGACATTATTTTAGAAGTTACAATGTTTCTTTAAGAACACAGAGCCCCTACAATGTGTGGGCCCGAAACTGTGACACATAGTGAAAACAAAATAAATCAGATGGGTCATCATTCAGCCTAATTTTTTGCTGTGAGGGGTGTATGGCGCTCTTCATCTGATGCTGTTAAATAAATTTTACAAATTAACTTCAACTAATCAAGTAATAAAAGTCATTTATTTTTACAGACATGCTTCAGAGCTGCACCCAGGAAGTGGGAAACCTGCCTTGAGCATCAGGTGTTTGACAGCATTAAGAGCCAGAAGAGATGCAGATTATAAATCAATTATTCATTTCTAAAGGTAAATACTTCTGTACTTTTGTTCTGCAAAAAATGTTTAGTCCTTTTTATCATTGCTTATTTAAGAAGATATAACTTAATATTACTAAATTTCCCATCCTAGAGGAAATTTGGGTTTTTAAAATTTTTTGGTTTCAGCGATGGATTAACAACATTAAAAAAGGCCAGTAGGAACTTTTCTGGAACTTTCAAAATAAATCACAGTAACCTACTTCCGAACGTGCCTTTGTCATAAGGTTCGGCCAGGCCAGCTAAAAGCCCTTCCCCACAGCTACGAAGGTTAGCTGCAAGCTTACCCATTGTTTCACCCACATGTGGATGTTTTCCTCAACGCCCTTGACAACTTCTCTTCAGCATGGTTCACGTAAAAGGTAGTTTTTTGGAAAAAAGGGGAAGATTATTTTTTAGAGTTAAAAAATCAAAAATCGGGTTCGTTTAATAATGTTTTTTTTTTGGGGGTTTTTTGTTGAGAAATCGGGCTTAAAACAAGTGCTAGCAAAAATGAAACTCAGCTAATGAATGTGTTTCTTGTTTTTTTGTTTTTGAAATTTAAAAAGACAAAATTTTAAAAAAGGGTTTTTTTGTAATTATGAATATGAAAAAAATTTTTTAATTTTTAAAATTTTTAATATTTGATTTTAAATTAAAAAATATTTTGGGGGGGGGCTGTTAAGAGTTGTCCTGGGAATACCAGCCCCCAAAAAGGCGGGGGTATAAAGGGCAAAACTGAAAGGGGGAGCCAAAAAACCTGACATTATTGAAAAAGCAAAAATCTGTACACACTGGAAAGAATTTTTACAGAATTTTTTTAAAAAAACAAGAAATTTATTACAAAAATAAGTCCCAAATTAAAATCAGAAAAAAAAAAAAAAAATATTTTAATCAACAAACTCTTTGCTATCTAAAAAAAATCCCTCTAAACTACCCAAACAGAATGAAAGAATAAGGAAGACTAAAAGGGCTTTCTTATAACGAACCACGAAAACAAAGATGGTTGAAACCTGACCAAAGAAGGGGGCCAAGGATTATCGTAAAAAAATCTGGAAATGACCTTAAGTTAGTCTTGGAACCAATTTAGGCAATAATTGGTATACCTTTAGACAACCATTCACAATGCAAGATCAAAAAAATTTATTTTATAATTTAATATTTTAAAGAATGTTTTTCAAAATAAAAAACCCCTTCTGGATTACCAATTCCAACTGTGTTTTTAGCTCCCTTTATTTATTAAAATAATATTCAAAGAAATATTATTTTTAATAAAAACCAAAATCTTTGAGAAAGGGGCTTAATTTTGTTTTTATTTTATTTACAAGTTTATAAAATAATATTTGGGAAATATTATTTTACTAGATTGGAAACTAAAAACCCTTTTTGGGAAAATGATCTTTAGTAGGCAAACACGTTCTTACTGTTAGCATTTTAAGCTAACAAAAGAAGCTTAAATAATTTCATCAGAATCAAACACATACCTTTTAAAATACCATTAAAAAAGGGGGTTTAAAAAAATGCATAAGCATGGACGGCGTATTATGGCCGATTCTTCTGTGTTTAAAATCACCCTTTAAATAAAGTTTGTCTTAACTCAAAAAAAACACAAACACAGAACACACAAACTGAGCACATAGTGCTACGTTTTCAACATAAACAAAACCAAACGTCATAAACCAAAAAATGTTTAGATTATTTCATTCTAAACTACTTCTCTTTGCCCAAAACACAACCTCTTACGTGAACCGTGCTGAGGAAAAGTTGTCCGGGGAGACGAAGCTTAAGAAAGCATCCATAGTGAACAAAGGGTTAACTTGCTAACCTCCGTAGCTGTGGGGTGGGACGGCTCGTTCTGCCGGCCGGCCAAACTGTACATTGCTGCTGTAGCCACGGTGATGCGGTCCCGTTGTCCTTCCTTCAGACCGGGAAAAACTGCTCCATTCGGTGTTGTAGAAACAAGGTCTCTGCAGAAAGTCAAGCAACGCTTGTACCTTAATTACCCCCGTTCATGAATGAATACCGGATACACAAACAGTAATTTATTCCTACTTAACTTATTGCCTATGATCGCGGGATCGTATGACACTCTTTATGTCTGTTTGCCTGCAAAGAGACATTAGCGCGCTGTGTCCCTCCGTCTAGTTCTGTTGGGGAAATGCGTGGAAGAGGTCAGTTTGTTGGAAAAGCGGGGTTTGTATTCGGACAGTGACGTCACGGAAAGTCTGCTGTTACCCTGTTCCTGGCTGTGCTGGAAGTAGGTTAATGCAATTTATTTTGAAAGTTCCAGAAAAAGTTCTTACTGGCCTCTCATTTTGTAACCCATGGCTGTGGTCCCAACAGTTTAAACACAGAAAATCGTCCGTAACACGCCATCCAAGCTTATGTATTTCCACCCTTTTATTAGTTGTATTTTAAAGGTATGTGTTTGATTTTGGTAACAACTATAAGCTTCTTTTGTTAGCTCCAACCGCTAACGGTTCAGAACACGTGCTCGCCCACTTTATGAGCATGCTACAACCCTCAACAGAACTAAATATTATTTAATAAAATTAAGTATTAATATTAAATAATATATTCATATTCATAATGACAACATATATTTAGTATTTTAATAATGTTTACACTTATCTTTGTGAATCTAAGACTTGAGTAAACCAATTTCAAGCATCAAAACAATTCAAGTGAATGATTACAAATGCTAGAAAAAGTGTGCAATATTTTATAAAACGCGTATCAATTATTTCAGGCTTTGGTCAATGTTATTTTTTTTATCTCTTTGCCCTAACCAAAAAATAACCTGTGTTGAAATAAAGCTAAGAATCTGCTAAAAATGTTGATAGTGAACACATGGTAATGTGATAAATATAAGTGCATCAACAAGGCAAATGAATAAAACTATGTTAATGTAACAAAAATACCCTCAGTCCCCAGAGTGGAAGAAAGGGACCAATTGTACTAGTGCACTTTTAAGTGAAAATACGTACAGATTAGCAGTGTGGAGAGCAATCGAAAACTAGTTCAGTCACAATTTCAAGCACTTTATGCAATCTTCAATCACATCTTAAACACTGAAAATACCACAATAGATTCAAACATTTGCACAAAATACGTAGATATGCCCCTAAACAATAGAGAACAAATGCTAAATACTGGCTATGTAAACACAAGTATTTTATTATCAGTATTGTCTATAGTATCTTATTATGTACATATCATACAAGAACAAAACATCAATATTGTATAAAAATTATATATCAGGGTGTATATCAGAGAGTAGTTGACTTTCAGTCATAAGTGCCCCAAAGTTGTCCCCAAGAGAGACACTCTTGGGGACAACTATGACATCTTAGTTGTTGATTCCCAAAAGTTAAAGGTCCCTGCGAAATGTTGCAGAAAATAATAATATACTAGTCTTAAGACACAGCTGATGTCTTCAAGAGCGGAAAATTAATGACTCTACAGCAACATTGGGTTCGAAACTGAATCTTTTTTCTCCAAAAGACTATAATTAGATGCAACTGTTTTTATTTACAATTTTATAAAACAGTCCATACACAAAATGATAGGCAACAACGATGGACCTGTTGCTCATACATATAATTTACTGCAATGACACCAGAAATGGGTGGAAGCGGCAGAAAGATCTGTCCAGATGTTGATAAGACGCCTCATGGCCTTACAGAGACAGCTTCTGGTTGACTCCAAGTTTTCATACATACCTATTAGCTCTTCTAGTGTTGAAAATCCAACCCAACGCTGCGTAACCGCTGCTTGTGCCCCAACTAAACTCAACCCGTTCTCAGTGTGTTGTTTCTTTCCTAATCCTCACAAAACACAATGTCTTGCTCCCTCAAAACCACATCAATAGAAAATAATTCAAAGCAGAGTGTGACCAAGTCATTTGTCAGCAAGATAGCTTACCTTCTTAATGAGAGGGAAAACAGTCTAGGTCCTGATTGCATTAATGTATCATTACCATATCCATCACCAGCATTTGCTGCACTGGGTGAACTCTAATGGGCCCCAGTGAAATGTTAGGGGAAGAGAAGAGACACTTTTGAGTTCATTAAAATAAATAGCCTTCTGCTTCTGCATTCCCATAGAAAGCTACAGTTGTACATAGCTACATAATAAAAGCCCTATCATTACTTTCATTCAGTTGTCTCTGAGGGCTTTTTCTGCAGTTCAAACCAAGTTCTCTCAAATTGTTATGAAGGGTGAGGAAGGACAGCAATTTTAAGCTTTCCTCTGAATGCAGTTGCTTTAATGTATTTTAAAGAAATTAAACATTAACATGTAGGAAAACATCTTGCAAAACATATTGGCAATGAAAAAGCTTAACAATGTTCAATAATATCAAACTTCTGATTTTCTTGCAAACAACAGTCGCTTGGATTAGGCTAACTTAGTTAAGTTTCATAGGAATACAAATGAAAACATAATGTTTTCAACTGTTGCATAGTTCTACCCCCTATTATTGGATTATTTGTTATAGAGTTAATTTTTAAATAAGCTTCGAGTCGTGCCAGTGCCCATAAAGACACGCGTTTAATAATGATAAAAAACAGCCAGTTCAATTTAATTTTCACCTTAGATGTTTAGTTCATTGCATTAACACCAAACTATTAAACAGATTATAGCACGAAAAATTAAAGCCTATGTTAATGCCAGTGCTGCCAGTAAAACCAAAAGAAAAAAAAATAAAACAACAAGATTGAGTCCTTGTGGCTGACTATAGTTCTCCCACACCACTCAGGCTCTTTGATGAATGAATAAATTGTTAAATTGCCTAAATATCTTGTTTCTCCTAACTGCAATTATCCAATTCATAAATGACACCAAACAGGAGTCAATGGAAGAATAAGTTGTTTGGCATTAGCTGAAAGGATCTGCCAAGTATATCACGGGTGCAACCCAGAAATCCTGCTGCTCAATTCACAAAAGCATTTTCCTTAACAATGTAGGACCATTTAAGGAAAAAAATTAAGCAAGCTTTTCAAAAATATAAGATTTATTGCCAATAAACACTAAGAAAAAAAAAAACATAGAAAAATATTCTTAACTTTCGTGGTAAGTTTATAACGTAATATTTATCCCACCTTAAATTTATAACACATAATCATCTTTTTAATGTTGAACATACTTTCAACTTGTCTTAAAAAAAATCTCACATTTGTCATGTGTCAGTTTAAAAATAAGTTGTTTAAAAAAGATTAGGGCTTCACATGTTTTGCTCTTTGATCATTCAAAATTTAACCTTGTGACAGCCACTGAAAACCCAATAAATGTAATTTTGCACTACATACAAACCGAAACCCTACAAAAAAACCCCCACTGTATTACATAGGAAAAACAGAAATTTAGTGACTGGGGAGAATTTTATGAAATAGCTCAAATCTCTCCACCCTCTTTTTCACATTTTGTCTTTTAGGATCTTTTCCTTAGTTTCCATTCCTGTTATCCAACTCATCCTCTTCTGGCTTGCCACAGCAGATTGAAGATTACTCCTCTAAAAGACATAGTTTTTAAGTGGAAGCAGATTTGAACCATTTAGCAATTTGGTCTAATGGTTTCAGGATGAGGCATTTTAGCTGCTATGCGGGAACAAAGAGAATA
The DNA here is from genome assembly GCA_036173005.1 of Crenichthys baileyi. Taxonomy (NCBI): domain Eukaryota; kingdom Metazoa; phylum Chordata; class Actinopteri; order Cyprinodontiformes; family Goodeidae; genus Crenichthys; species Crenichthys baileyi. The sequence goes on from JAHHUM010001164.1 coordinate 50,328, forward strand.
TGGCGATACACTGTGTAATTAAACGCCACTTAGGACTGGACAGTTTTTATTCATGGAGCAGCTCTAAGCGCAATTAACATTTTTTCATAAGTTCTATCTATATTCTTTGCACATAACATTTACAGTATAACAGGAAATGAGCAATGATATGTTGTTCTTTGTGTGTGTGCCTGCATTTGTTCTGAACCTTCAGAGAAACATTTCTACTTGAATCCTTGGCTTGTTATTAGCTACCGTTGAATGAAGCCTTGGTTTCCACACTCATCACTGACAGTTCAAAGTAAAGGCCAAGTATGTGTTTTGATGTTGGAAGGGGTCAGTCCTGTCTACACAAACACTGATGATAATTGTGAGGTGTTTATACATCACAACTGTATAACTGTATTTAATACAGTTAGACATCACACACGCAATGCATCCTTTCAACTACACTTAGAGGATGCTCAGGCCACCTGCAGCACAAGGCAGCTGTCCCACATTAACTAACACACAAAAGCAGTGATATGTCAGCTTTTCTAAACAGAAGATAATTCCAAGACTGGCTTATTGCAGACCAGCGGAACAGGAGGATGGGAGTTTGAGATGAAGAACGGTAGGCATTAAGAGCACCAATAAAAGAAATTATATTAATAAATAGAACTGGAGGAAAAACAACATAGGAAAAAAGCCAAAAGGGCTATGCCCCGCTTAGCAAATGTATTCATACCCCTTGAAGTTGTTTTCATTTTCATCACATCACAAAAATGAATGTGTTTAATTGTAGGTGATAGACCAATGGAAAGTATTGTGGAAGGATTTTTACAAATACGAATCTGAGAAGTGCATTTGCATCAAACCCCTTTACTCTGATACCAGTGCAAAATGCTGCCTTCAGAAGAATGGACTTGAGTCTTTGGCATGACTTGGAAACTGATGCTCACAAATGGCCTACATCCAATCTAACTTAGTAAAGAACTAGCAAAAAATTCAGCCCCTAGAAGTGCAGGCTTGGTAGAGACATACTCTAAAAGACTTACTACCGTAATTCCAGCAATCTCTCGACCATTTCAGACAGTTGATTGCTGATGAAAATTGGGGAGATGACATCTGCCACTGTGGCAACAGAAAAAAATCATAAGAAAAACCAAAAAGCCCAAAACATGCATGCCAAGGTAAATGTAAAATTGATGAAAATGTTTTTTGTTCATTATGGCTTCAGGAAAGCCATAATAAAACCTAAATGAAAGCCAAGAAAGCTAAGCCAATTTTGCTTAGCTGCACTGAATATTTTTGTTGGGTAAAATCTGTGCATTCATTAGGGGGATCCATTCATTGTACTCATAGAGTATTTAGAAATCATTGTACTTATTCCTACCTTATATATAACAGGTTACTAGATCTACAGTTTTCTCTTTCCCTTCTTTCTTCCTGCTCTCAGAACAGTTTGGCAGTAGTCCGTAGGACCCCCCAACTACCAAGGTACCAAGCTAAGTTCCAAAATTTGAAAAAGGTTACAAAGACTCCTTGGACAGGCAGCCTTAGACACATATCTACTATTATATTTAAACTCTATAAACATGGTGGCTCAACTTTAATTATAAACCGAGGGGGCCAATGAGAGTTACTGTCCACTGGCTATTGGTATCGGCTTAAAATCCTTTCATCTGCGATCCTTGTATATGGTGTAAGGGTAAGAGAGTAATCGTGAGGCTTCCTGTGTTTACTGCCCGTTTATCTAATGGGCATTTGGAGGCTGAAAGGCCACAGCAGGTCAAACCACACACAGCGAGAGGAGTGCAGGACCCCCCGGAGGACCACTCAAAGTGATGAGATTTTACGACTACTGCTTGGTCTAGGAACTACTGCGGCCGCACACACCGATTCATAGCAAAAGACTGACACAAATACACACATACTTGGGGCTGAGTGATGATAGTTTATTACTACTGTGCTAGGGCTAAGTGCGCTTGGGGCATAAAGATGAGTTGGGGCTTCCTGTGGACTTTAGGGCCCCAAGGCAAAATGAGGGAAAAACACTTTGAGAGGGCCACTAGATGGTTTCTTTAAATCAGATTTAAACACACTACATTACATGGAAGGGTATAACTTCTAAATTATACCAAATTTCATTCATACTATGGGTGTAAACCTATACTCACTCAACAATGAAATGCTATCAAAACACTGAAAATACTTTGTTGAGTAAGGCAAGATTAATTTAAGAATAAACATCACCACAAGTGTGAGACTGCATGTTTATTGCTAATAAAATTATAGTAAATGAAAAACCCAACACATGAGAGATCTTAACACTCTCACCACCTGTGTGATTCTTATCCTATGGACAGAGGACTGCTTTGTGCCTACCAGACAGAGATGAAGGTAACGCTTAGAGAGTGACTAGCAACCAGCAAATCAAAGACAAGCAATTTGGTTTGTTTTACAGGGTACAGGGCCAGAGTGGAAAAAAGCTAAATAAAATAAACCTTTAATTTGACTGAAATTGGAGGCAACAGGCGCTGCTGTAAGAAACGGCTGTGAAGTGTGATTTCTTGCGGTTTGGGTTAATCCTGATTGAGGAGCCCCTGAGTTGAAATGTCAGCAATATGAGACTAAAACAAAAATAATTACATCCAGAGTTAATGAGCATAACTGCCTGTGGCACTAGAGAGAAAGGAGGAGAGAGCAAAACAGAGCCAAAAAAAGAAGAAAGACAAAAATACTCCCATGAACAAGTTTAAAGGGTTGCTGGCCCTAATTTTTCAAAGAGTAAAAATTATACACCTACAGTTAGGCCCGAAAGTATTCATACCCCTGGCAGATTTAGGTTTAAAGTAATCTTTTACTTTTACCACATTTCTTTTGACTTTAAGTAATATCAATGTTTTGGAATGGCCCAACTTGAATCTGTGAAGGGGGCCAACGATTAGGGTGATGGCAAGAGGCCTTTCAATCACCAAAAATACATTGTGAAATACATTGTGAAAATACCACTGGATATTTGTGGCAATTATAAAGCTCATCAGCAGTTATAAGAACGATTAACTGATGTAATGCCAAGAACGTTTTCTATTGATTATTAAAAAGTGTACACAAATTTTTGACATTAAAAATTTTATGAAATGTTTGAAATTATAGTCCTTTTAGAGATCAGGTGTCATTTCCCTTCATGTTGAAAATTGTTAAAATAAAAATCTCCAAGTTTGTGGATAATTTTGGGCTTCATCTTACATTTGTCAACATCCAGGCAGCTTAACTGCTAAAACATCATTTGTGAAAATGAATTAAAAGTAAACAGAATGGCTTTCTTATACAGCACAATCCATTGCACGACCCAGTGTTGGAAAGAGTATTTCCCCTTCTACATTTTTCTTGTTTCGCCTTTTTTTGTCTCGCATTTTAGATCAACAAATACATTTGGATTACTAGAAAAGATAATGGATAATTATATTTTCACAAATGAACAGGCTGGTTTGGATTTTTTTTTTTTTAAATGTATGACTTCATCATTTGAAAACTCTTTACTGCATTGTTGTGTGATATTAAAATGAGTTTGATGACCTGAAACATTTGAGTGTGACAACAAAGAAAAAACAGAATAAATCCTTCACAGCACTGTATATGTTTTAAATACTATTGTTTCTATTCCAAGATGGCGCTGCTTGAGCTGGCAGCCTGTTCATAAACTCTTTCTCAATCCTATGCTTTTACTTGCATTACAATGATTTTAGACATGTTTGCATGTTTTTGTGTCACTGCTGCCTTTGTGCCAGGATCTACAAGAGAGATGTAGGTTTTGTGGACAACTTTGGATAACTTTTTCATTTTGTTGTCATATCAGGAGGGCCTGTGAGCGGCTACGGTACCATATTTTACACCAGAAATCAGCTGCCTGTGTTCTGGTTCCCCATTGAGCTTACTCTAGACACACACACAATTGCGGATGGCTTTCAAGTAAATCGAACCAACTGAAAGAATGACAGACTGTGGTAAGAAGAGAGGAGGAAGCCTAAATGTATTTTTGACTGATAGATGGTGGGTATTCAAAGAGACAGTATGCAGTAAGGACAATGAGCTGCTAGTTGTTAGCATATCATCTACGGTAGAAGTTTAAACATGTTATCCTGATAACAGTGTAGGGCCTCAGTCTTTTAATGCATGAACAGCCAGTAGTTTCCTCCAAACACTGCACCCCCAGTACCTTCTTATGATCCCTGGGATTGTGATCACATTTCCCTGTCCTCCACTCTGCCTACCTTCACCTGGTAGATGTCACCTGGCACAGCAGAGAATAAAACACTGAATTTATTGTATGTCAACACCAAGGAGCTATACAGCTCATCACCTCTCCCTCCTCTGGGAGGCTCAGATCAAAATCTGGTGTTTTTCCAACCTGTGTACAAACCCTTTGTACAGAGAGGTCCAGCTGTGAAATGCACAGTGGAGAAATGGTCTGAGGAGATGGAAGAAGGTTTGAGGGACTTCTTCAATTCCATTATGTGGTAGCTCTGTGCTTCTCGTGGGGAGGACATGTTTAACAGAATGCATCATGGACCACATTAGACCTCTGCATGAAGAATACTGTACCCACCAGGACTGTTCGGTGTTTCTTCAACAAGCTCTGGATCAGGCCAGAAATAGTTTTTTTTTCAAACATTCGTCTCTACCCCAGCATCAATATTCCTATTTCAACCCCTTTTATCTTCAACATCAGCCTGCCATCCAACCCCCCAAATTCACACGTCTCAGCTCCCAGATACCCCCACTCCTGCTGCTTCCATAGACTCCATCCCACCTCCAAACACACAGTCCCTCTGCCCCCCAACATGAGTGTGAAGCTGGAGATGGAACCACAGCTTCGGTAGATCTCCTTTGTGGTACAAGCACCAAAGATGACAAAGATGATGGTCCTCAGCAGCTACAGTCTAGTAGCAATGACTTCACATTTGATAAAAACCCTTCTGAGGCTGGTCCTCAACCATATTCACCCTCTGGTGAGGTCTTCGTTGGATCTGTTGCAGTTCACCTACCTGCCTGGCATCTGGATGGATGATGTCATCATCTACATCCTGTACCGAGCACTGACTCAACTGGAGAAGCCTGGAAGCAATGTGAAGATTACAGTTTTTGATTTCTCCAGTACTTCTAAAGAAAAAGCTGGAGCTGTCAGTAGTAGTCCACCTCTTGTTAAAGTGGATCCTGGACTACATCACTGGCAGCCCACAATATATGAGGACACTGGGCTGTGTCTGAAAGGCTGGTCCACAGTATTGCAAACGGTGCTGGCACCATTCCTATTCACTCTTTACTCTGTAGACTTCTCAATCAACTCCCTGACTCCTTTGACTCTATAGTTGCATTAACAGTTTTCTATGCTGTTTCTGCTGGATCAGCAGCTTAACAGCTGAGAGGAAATGAGTAGATAAGCTTGCCAGGAAGGGCAGCTCTGTCCTAGGATGCCTGCTTGACCCAGTGCAGGTGGTGGGAGACAGGATAATTCTCATGAAAATAACATCACTAATGGACAATGTCTCCTACCCCATGCATGACACTGTTACAGCACGGAAGTGCTCCTTTAGCGGCATGCTGCTGCATCCTATATGCACGAATAAGCATCATCGAGGTCGTTCCTCCAGGCAGAACCATCACTGCTTCCAACAAACCCAATAAGCTGTTTACATAACTGCTATTGTTTGCATGGGTTTCTATATGATTGTAAATACTTTGTTTTCACAAAAATATACCTAGAAATTTTTTAAAGTCCTTACAATATCTTAATACAAGTGTAAATTTCTTAAAATCCACATCTGCAGTTCATTTATAAATGTATAGATTTCTTACCTTCTACATGTGACATTAGTGTAAAGCCTGTATTCTATTTATTAATATGATTTTCTATTAATGCACATCTGTGTGCCTCCATTTGTCACTTTGCTGCTGACTCACTTGAATACAGGGACAAATAAAATATTTTTCAACTCAATTCTATTCTATTCTCTACACTTGTGATATCAGCTTGAGAACTTTTCTCCTGTCTAAAGTCTTGTTATGCCCTAAAGGTTTGTATTACCTCCCCAACCTACTGTGAGCTTTGCTATGATGGCTACATGTATCTGCAGTCCAGGGAGTCGTCCCATCACGATACCAATCTTTAACATTGCTGCAAGGCTATTAGAGATGGATGATAAGGAGTTAAAACTGTATTACAATATTTGTAGTATTTATTGCAAAGATAATAAAAGTTAGGATAAAAGGCATTTGACATCACCATAATCTTTTGGCTATCACTACCTTCAGAGAACTCATTTATTTTCAAAGAATTTACGTTTACAACAACAGTTACATTTAGTTGTGAAACTGTGATGCTAAGCAGTACATAAGAAATGTGTTCAATCAGATTTTGAAAATTATAACACATTTGATGATTAAGTTATTGAACCAACAGTGGGAAAATGTTTCAAACAGCACATGTAACATTCCTAAACATACTGTTATTTTTAAGAGGTGCAAACATAAGTAGGCTATTTATGATTTAATAACACAGAATGACACATTAAGTTCCTTTTTCAAGGTAACAGTAAATAAGAGGATAACTGTCCAAACGTAATGGCTTAGCCACCTTAGCGAACCCCTCCCACTGTCGCAACGGGGCCAGTGGTGGCAGTGGTTCATCTTGTAACCGGTGGGTTGCTGGTTTGAGCCCCCGCTATGTCTGTCTCAGTCTTTGTGTCCTTGGGCAAGAGACTTCACTCGCCTTCCCTACTGATGGTGGTCAGACTGTATGGCAGCGTTGCTTCTGTCAGTCTGCCCCAGGGCAGCTGTGTTTACAATATAGCTCACCCCTGTCAGTGTGTGAATGTGTGTATGAATGGATGAATGGATAAATGTAGTGTGAAACGCTTTGGGGTCTCTGGGGACTTGATAAAGCACTATACAAGTACAAGCCATTTACCATTTGGTGTTTACATTGTGTTAGTTGTAGACTGATGGGTACATGCTTAATTAAAGGTTTTATCATGTGTAATAATCATGATGACTAAATTGCTTGGTGAAATATGGAGAGCTTAATAGTAATATTCTTGAGCATATGTTAAATAAAATCTACTTTTTGATGTTTTATTGTAAGCCAGTAGTATAAAACAAAAGAGGAGTGCTTATCTGGACTCTATATGATATGTACAGGGGTTGGACAATGAAACCGAAACACCTGTCATTTTAGTGTGGGAGGTTTCATGGCTAAATTGGACCAGCCTGGTAGCCAGTCTTCATTGATTGTACATTGCACCAGTAAGAGCAGAGTGTGAAGGTTCAATTAGCAGGGTAAGAGCACAGTTTTGCTCAAAATATTGAAATGCACACAACATTATGGGTGACATACCAGAGTTCAAAAGAGGACAAAGTGTTGGTGCACGTCTTGCTGGCACATCTGTGACCAAGACAGCAAGTCTTTGTGATGTATCAAGAGCCACGGTATCCAGGGTAATGTCAGCATACCACCAAGAAGGACGAACCACATCCAACAGGATTAACTGTGGACGCAAGAGGAAGCTGTCTGAAAGGGATGTTCGGGTGCTAACCCGGATTGTATCTAAAAAACATAAAACCACGGCTGCCCAAATCACGGCAGAATTAAATGTGCACCTCAACTCTCCTGTTTCCAACAGATCTGTCCGTCGGGAGCTCCACAGGGTCAATATACACGGCCGGGCTGCTATAGCCAAACCTTTGGTCACTTGTGCCAATGCCAAACGTCTGTTTCAATGGTGCAAGGAGCGCAAATCTTGGGCTGTGGACAATGTGAAACATGTATTGTTCTCTGATGAGCCCCACCTTTACTGTTTTTCCCCACATCCGTGAGAATTTACGGTGTAGAGAACCCCCAAAAGAAGCGTACCACTCAGACTGTTTGCATGCCCAGAGTGAAGCATGGGGGTGGATCAGTGATGGTTTGGGCTGCCATATCATGGCATTCCCTTGGCCCAATACTTTTTTTTGGCTAGATGGGCGCGTCACTGCCAAGGACTACCAAACCATTCTTGAGGACCATGTGCATCCAGTGGTTCAAACATTGTATCCTGAAGGCGGTGCCGTGTATCAGGTTAACAATGCACCATACACACAGCACGACTGTGAAAGATTGGTTTGATGACATGAAAGTGAAGTTGAACATCTCCCATGGCCTGCACAGTCACCAGATCTAAATATTATTGAGCCACTTTGGGGTGTTTTGGAGGAGCGAGTCAGGAAACGTTTTCCTCCACCAGTATCACGTAGTGACCTGGCCACTATCCTGCAAGAAGAATGGCTTAAAATCCCTCTGACCACTGTGCAGGACTTGTATATGTCATTCCCAAGACGAATTGACGCTGTATTGGCCGCAAAAGGAGGCCCTACACCATACTAATAAATTATTGTGGTCTAAAACCAGGTGTTTCAATTTCATTGTCCAACCCCTGTATGTCATGGGTATGCTGACAGAAAATGAAAGAAATTTAGCTCAACACAAAGATATTTCAGATATTCAACTTTTCCAAACAGTTTTGTATTTTTTTAATTATCCATATTTGTGTAATTATTTCTGTGTACTTATACTAAAATCCAACCCAGCGCATCTTACCCTGTGCACTCTGGCTGACCGGTGCACAGCTGCTTTAGGGGGACGCGTCAAGGCGGAGAAGCTATCAGTAACAACAGCCTACATCAAAGGAGCTGCACTGGTATAACATGGTTATCAACCTTTATGCTAAGATCCAGGGAATCCTCCCTCTGCGCAGGCATTACTCACATGGCATGGGGAGGTAAGAGAAAAGAAACCTGTACAATCCAAGCTAAGCATAGAATTATCTCCTGTTTTTTGGTCTTTACCATTTCAATTTTGTTTTGTTTAATTCTACTTCCTTACAGGTAAAAACTACTACATTTTTACTAGGAATTGTTAATTTTAATGTGGCAGAGTTCATCTGACTGACTTGCTCAAACATCCGAAAGCTTTCAAAAAAATATATTCAGAGAAAGTATTTGCTTGCAAACACAGAATTGGAGTAGTCATCTGTAAAGGTCATCTGAAATAGTAATTTAGAAAGTTGCCTGATTACCTATTTGCCAGCACATTATATTATTATATGAAAACCAACTTGTTTACTGCAAGAAGCTTTCTTTTAAGACAACCATAAAAAACCTCCAAGTTATTCAAAGATATAAACAGAGAAGCATATCACTGTATGGACATATGAAGAGACAGAAAATTATGTAGTGATGAGACAGTGTCCATGAGTAGGCCTTATTCTCAGCTCAGCACACTAAATATTAGCTAATGCGGTAAGCAAAATAGTGGGCTTGTTTGCGTCTTTCTCTGTTGTGCTTTGGGTCTTCCTTAGTGACAGACAATGGATACAATCTCTTCTTGACTATGCAAATTTTCTACCATGGTGCTATGTGTGTGGGTCAGGTGGGGTATTTCAAAAGAACAGTTGTGACCTCTGAAAGTCCCTCAACCATAGAAAACGCTTTGGGGTTACTGCCTTACTTTTGATTAAAGTTAGTTGTTGATGATACTTGATAATGCCTGTTGGTTTATGCCACAAGCTTTAATATGTTCCCATTTGAATTGGTTGTAAACTTTACGCTCTGTATCCATGGGCCAATTTTAGTTCACATAAGCAAGCAGCTCACTTTTTTACTCTTATTCAGTTCATCTTTATGCGATGGTGTAAGAGCACAACAACAACATAGTGACCAACTGGAGAAAATGCTATACACATATATATATATATATATATATATATATATATATATAGTATATATATATTATATATATATATATATATCTATATATATATATACACCTTATTTATTAATTTTTTTCAAACAGGAATATATTAGTCATAGTTTAATTTTCTCCCTTTTGTGGTAATTTCTTAAAGACCTATAACTAAAATACCCAGAGAATATTTTTTTTACCTCTCAAGGGAAAAGAAGGAGAAACAAAGAATTTAAATGTGAGTGAAAACCAGTGTAACTATTGTTCTAGGCTTAGTCCAATGTCTTCTAATATGTGAATGCAACTTCTGCAATATATTGGTTTATCCATTTGTTTCCACTAATATAATGCTTTAAAGAAAAGGATATAATATTGATTTCTACACTTTTTAAGTTGTTAAACCATTCAAAATTTGGGCTTTCAACAGTCAGATACTAATACTCGCAATTTAGTTTGAATGGGCCAGTAACAAGTGGAACGTATCTTCTGCAGAGTGAAATCAGGGAACAGGGATCTGTATCATAGTTTTCCCAACCTAACCAACCTCTGGTTTCTAAAGAACACTGCTGGTCATTGAGAAGCAGGACCTAGTTACTTAGTAGCTGAACAGAGTGAGATGCCAATCAGAAGGACTTTAGAAGGCTAGTTTATACGGAGTTTAGGTATACAAACAGCACTAAACTACTGCATGCTTAATTCTGCAGATTTGATCCTCAAAGTTCTATGTCTAATCTTAGCTGTGGTTAATTTAAATTGCTCACTCAATTATCCACGGTGGCAAATATGTGAGATATATGATATATATGATGGATAATACAAGACCAGATCCAAACTTGGTGGAAGCAGACACATTTAAAAGTAGACCCGAACGAGAACACACAGTCAAAATGGTACTTTTAAATCCTGATGTGAACTCAGCCCCAACAGTTAACTCCATCACCGTGGATAAAAGCTAATATTTGCACTTTGCCAACACAATACTGTGTTCCTTTGATGGAGACAATCCTGTACAAAAAAGGGAATTATAGGACTAAAATTAAAACTATGTAAAAGTCCACAGTAAATGATCTGGTTGGAGCAATTCAGGTTTAGAAGTAGATGCTGTATTGACTGCCAACTCTGTTCCTCTTGATGTTATAACAAATATTCTACACTGCAAAAGAAAGATTTATAGGAATAATACTATGAGGTGTTACATGTGGCTTATAGTGATTCCGACTGTTGAATGAGAAAAGAAATGGGCCTCTCCTTGAAATATGCCATATTGTACTTAAAACGTTGATGTCTACTAGTCAAGATTATGGGTATGAATTATGTTATTGGAAAAGGTGCAAGCTAAAAAACTCAGATTCCAATTACTCTCTGTCTCAATGTCATGAAGTATCCTGGATGCTAAACCAAATATCATCATAAAAAAATCAATTTTACATGTCTTCTATAGGATATTAATAGATGCTTCCTTAATAATAAATGTTCAACTTTTTCTGATCTGAAGCAAACTTGTTTCTTCTATTTTAATGAATCATTTTGCCAAAACCTGTGAGCTTGTGTACCATTTCAATTTTGCATTACTTTTTACATTTCAAGTTAAAATGAGAATATAATGTCCTATAACTTCTGGCACATAGTTCAGAGTCCACAGGCAACCAAATTAATTTACTTTTAGGAATCCAGGGCCAGGATGGGTGCAGCTGTATAATAAAGACCAGACAACAGAATAAAATGAACTGATCTTTCAATCCAAGTCCAAGGATTGGTCAACACAAGTCCACAGAGCATTACCTAACTGTAAAGGATTGTATTCCTTTTGTGTTTTAGTTGCTTTTAGTTCAGGAACCGAACCAATTTTGGATTAGACCTCAAAAAATGTTGCAAAATAGAAGGTCTGTCACATCAAACTATTCAAGACATGGACTTCACCCCATGATGTCATGCACAATTGAAATTTGTTCATGGCTATGAATTACTGAATACTTTCATAAAATTCTTCACAATAAACAAGAAAGTTAGGGGAGCAATCTGTGGTCATACATTTTCATATGATTTAGCAGACCCAATTCGCTGTTTAACCGTGTACATTTACTGTTCCAAACACCCCGATGACAAAACAAGGTCCAGTTCAAAGGTCATTTCTGTGTTTTCCTCTTCTCTCAGCTGAGTTAACAGTTCCTCAATATACAGAATAAAACAAAATATAATACAAGTACAGTTTCACAAAATACAGAGAAATGCAACTGAATTTTTATCACACCAATTTTGTCGGCAAACTGTATGCTCCAGCTGTCTGTAGGCCAGGAAAGGGATATCATTTAAAAGTTAAGTCTTACAGACAACACATCTACCACTGCAATAAACTATACTGCTCTGAAACAAATCTAACTCAAACATTATCCAATAGGCCACGTCAGTATACCAATTCCAGAAATTGGTGCAACTGTATTTCTAAACAACACCCAGTATCTTCTTTCAATCATATATTGAAGTATATTAGTATTTTTTTAAGCTTTCATGGAACCAATAGTAGAAAAAAACGGTTCAAACAGAAGAGGTAACAATCTTAACCCTACTGTCAGTTTTTTTGGAGTTTGTAGACATCCTCAATGAGAGTTCATTGTTATTATGAAAAAACACTATTTTGGTTGCTGCACAGACATAACCGCAATGGTCCGTCTTTACAACCAGCTATCGATGTAAAAATAGACTTTATAATAAACACAAATGTGAGGCATAAGCATAATTATGTCTCTGTCAGTTTATTTTATCATTCTTCATCAGCGCTTGATCATTTACAGAAAAATGTCAGGTGTGCATCCTAAACAACTATATTTACATTTAATACGAAATAACAGTATAAGATCACTCAGCATCAAGGCAGATCTTATTTTATTATTCTGTACTGCAGCACTCGCCTCTACTGTCAAGTAAATTAAGGATTAAAGCGAAGCAAAGTGAGACAGCTCTTCTAGGTGGCAGGATTTACATGGAAGTGATCCAATATAAAAGAAATGGTTTGGAATGTAAAGCCAACTCTCCTTTGTGTTGATCAGAGGAACAGGTGGTATTTTCAGGGTCCCAACCAGTCATGGAATCCTTTGTGAAATCATTGCCACATAGTTGCATTAAGATAAAAGGTGAAACATCTAATCAGTGCAAAGTACTGTGAAAGATCTGACAAATACCATAACACCAGGGAATGCAACACAGTCAATGGCCTGTCAAACACTAAAAATGGCTGTTTACTGCTGCAACATGCAGTGTTCAAGTAATATGTTCACTAACAGCTAGGGTTAATTCAAGACACCTCTTTTCTAAGATGAAAACTAGAAAGACATGCAGCAGGGTTTAGAATTTTAGAAAGAAGAAAAACTGATTTATTTTTAACAGCCTGGGATTCTTAAAGTTCGACTGAGGTATGAGATTTAGAGTAATGTGAGAGTTTATGAAGTAACACTGCAATTTCACTTTGAACTCTGTATGTTGATCTTTAACAGTGATAATTTCATAGTGCAATATTTATGAATACTGCAAAAAACTGCTTTGCTAATAAAGCAAGGCCACCAGGCTGTAAATTAGTACTTAATGTTGTTAAGGCAATATAAATTATTGTGAAATGAATCTTTCACAAGAAATTACAATTTAATTAAACAAAGCTAGACAAATTGTCCAATAGGAAAAAGAAGTTAAAAAAAAAACTCTTCCATCTATATTTTACAGACAAATCAGATTAAACAAACTAACCTACACATTAATTTAAATCCTAACCACCTCACCCTTTCATAAATCAACTTTTGCAAAAACCACAGAACAACTGGTACGGTAACAAAGACAAACAACCCAAATAAGTATAAAATAAATCCATCAATTTTATAGTATACCGCCTCCCTATAGTTATCATATTTTCTCTCCCTTTGGGCCCATGCACCTCTGTGATTCTTCTCCTTGCCAGCATGTCAGAAACACAGAGACATCTGTGCCCCACTCACCACTGCAGAGGTTTATTTGACTTGAAAATTGCCTTCCTCATGTTTAACATATCTCCAATATTGTCATCACCAAATATTTATTTATAGAGGAGAGGACCTCTGAATTGCTGAATTCCTTTTGCTTTGCAGCATTTACACAACATTTTGCATGAGAGCACAAACACACACTTCCACAAAGCCAAGGTTAGATGTGTTTATGAGAGTGTTTCACACAACCCTCTAGCATATTTGTACTCGCCTCAGTGAAAGTCTGCTCCATTTGAAGAGTGACTGTGGGTATTTGCATGATTGTGTCTATTTGGTCTTGTGTAAAATGCTGCTGAGCTCCCTCCAGATTATAACACTTTGGGGTTTTTGATGATCTCAGAAAACAGCACTAAAATGCATGCTTTGGATAATAAGGTAACACACTGATTAAGTCACAGTAGGAAATAAATCTTGACAGTAAAATTACTCTTTTGATTTTATGAAATTATTTTACCTATGAGAAAATATTTCTTATGGGGAAATATATACACCGCATTACAACATTTTAAGCATGATAAGGTCATTGCTTTTATAGTTTTATCCAAATGCACCACAATAAAATACACTAAGTGATCACTTAGTGTTTCTTATATACTCTGTTTTATCAGGCCAGTAGCAAATATTGACATATATTATATTTACCTGTATTGTTTACTGAAGGAAACATCAGTTTGACTGGGGAGAAATCTTAACTGAGCAACACACCACAAGGGGGCAATGATGTAACAACGACCTGGGAACAGGTCAGGGAGGCTTCCTCATTATGAAGTGTCAGAGAAGTACGGTCTGAACATTGAGTATTAGGAAGCTTGTGCTCAGGTGGTGGAAAAAAAGGAGAGCACAATATAAGTGCCCAAAATGGGAGTGTGGGGCATGAGGGACTGACAAAGAAAAAGTTGTGAAGGTTGGAAAGCAGTAAGGTGACATTTGTAGGGACATGTGGGAAAAAACAGCTGACTGGGGCCCTCATGTGACCTACGAAGCCAAGGTGTTTAAAACAGAAGACCATCCCATTAAGGCTCAGCTCTGATAACATTATTGATTAAACACAATGGTAAATATTATTTAACTTTACATAAAAGCAAAGACCACATAAATAAAAAAATATTTAATTTAGTAATGCATTTATCTGGCAGCAAATTCTTCTTCGTCTGTTTCTCACTGATGATCATGTAGATTGGTTTGCATAAAAACTGAAAACTCCTACTTTTTTCTCCCTTCTTTGATGCATTTTGTTTTGAGTTTAGTAAAAGTAACATAAAAGTAAGAGCCATATGCTTTGATGCATAAATGGGGATAAAATTATGACCCTGTTATTCTCAGTTGGGTTAAAAT
Source organism: Crenichthys baileyi (assembly GCA_036173005.1). Taxonomy (NCBI): domain Eukaryota; kingdom Metazoa; phylum Chordata; class Actinopteri; order Cyprinodontiformes; family Goodeidae; genus Crenichthys; species Crenichthys baileyi. Next base: position 65,412 of record JAHHUM010001164.1, read on the forward strand.
GACTACTTCTTACCAACCCCAACCCTTTTCATTTTATAGTCCATGTTTGTTACATTTGATTTCTGAATAAAAAAAAAAAGTTAACAAAAATTACTTTGTGTTACATTCCTTCTCATGAAAACCATAATCTCCCTCAGCCAGAATGATTTGTGTATGTCTAATTTAAATTATCAGCTAAAATACTAAAAATGTAGATAATTTCTCTCCTTTGAATAGTGAAGCAGAAAAACACAAATGTGTACACATATAACCCATAAACAATGACCTCCCAAAGAGCTGTCCCACTGATACCCTAGACCCCAGAGGGAGGCGCCCTGGTATCTCTTTAGTGACCTGTTCCATGAATAGGCCGGGAGACTTCCTGGACATCTCCATTGTGTCTATGGTGGCCAGGAGCACACATTATTGATATTCTGCATTGTTATTAATTCACTTTTTATACTTGCTTGAAGTTTTCACAACTTGTTAAGCCGTCACTGCACGCAAAGTAGATTTATAACAGAGTACCTAAATTCTAACTGTGTATTGGTAAAAAAAAAATCTCTCCTTACACTGAGTTTTTACTTTTGTGCTATTGTATTGAACAGTCTGTAGAGGCTTCCTGGCCAAACTGTTCAAGAAGTGGACTTTCTGTGGACCTTAAAACTGGACCAGCACTTCTAACCATGTCTTGTCTCATCCAATAATTTTCCCCCTCTGCCTGTTTGCTATAACTGTAACTCACAGTGGACAAATAAAGAGTTCAGTGATGGATACAGGACAAGTGGCAGACATTTATATAAAGACAGATCATTGCTTGCAGCATTTGCTACTATTCTGCAACCAATTTTATCCAGACTTCGCACACACCCGCTGCACTCAAATCCTGGTGACCCTGAGAAAAGTGTGGCCAATGAACTAATAAGGGCAGCATCAGAGGATTAAACTTGAATCAGCTCTGCGATTAGCTTACTAAAGATTTTCAGAAGAAAAAGGATTTCTAATGACAGTCTGAATTAACCGTGTGACATATTAAACCGGCTACAAACATATCTCAAATCTCACCACCAAAAAAAAAAAAAAAAATTTTAATCATCTGTATGAGTACCCCAATCCTTATAGAGTTTTGGATTTTCTGTAACATTTTTGTGTGTTCACTTCAAAAGCTGCTTTAATTACTTCCATGCATTGGGCTGGAGACCACAAACAGCCATGAAACTGTTTTTTTTCACGTTCCAAATAGTGTTTATTAAGCTGCTGTTTTGGGGCAAATTTTGTACTATTTGTGAAGTGCAAACCTTTCATACATTGACAGTTTGCTGCTGCAGTTATTGGCTACATTTCTGCATTGAATTTGGGGTGCATAAAGTAATATAATCAATTGAATAGGGGATAGCTTATACTGTATAATAATAGTTATGGATGAATTGATGCAGATGATGTGATGTGGTCTGAAGTCTATTACCCAGAGTGTGACCAACCAGTGGAGTGAGGCTATCACTTCTACCGCTAGGTATGTCTGACAACCGTCTCCAGCACCCTGCTGCTTGTTCCCTCCCCTGGCATAGATGACCCTATGTTCACACCAAGATAAATACAGGAGTTGCAGTAGCGTCTCTGAAATGCATCTCTTCACTGTGTCTACCAGATCAAACTACCACCTACTGTGTGGGTACCTGCTGAGTGAATCTGCTGAATGTCATGATAAGACATCATCTTCTCAACAAGGTCTGCTCACTTTAGATCCCGAGATTACATGGGATTTAGGTTAAAGCTCTTGGTCTCCTTCACCCTCTGTAATCACATTATTACATGTATTGACCAGCTTAAACAAATACTAACAAAAAGGCAAAATAATACATCTGCATATAAACCATTTGCCAAACTGCTTCACTATGGGGTGTATCTGTAGCTCCCGAGCTGGCATGGTGGTGGTTTTTCTCTGTGACTGCAGAGGAAACTCCTGTGGAGGTTTCTGATAGCAGAGAAGGAATGGCGGCTGATAAGAAAGGTGTGAACAGCAGTATAAGCATGTCACTGCAGGATGCTAGACTGACAGGCCATCAAAGGCTGGAGGGTTACAAGCCAGGGGACATCACTGACCAGGGAATGTAGACAAAGCCCTACAGTATGGGTCATCATAGATATATGCTGGTAAACAATTATGATTGTTATTTTTGCTTCTACCCAACCTAAAGTCATAGAGTTAAATTGTTACTTTTGGGGGTTTGGGTTAGTTTTGTAACTTGTGAAGATAAATTTGTATGGTTTTCAAAGATGTGCTAAAATATTTAACACAGTATCTCTATGAATCCCCAAAAACATTGGTGTTTTTTTTTTTTTTCCATAGGTAAAGTAAGAGTAAAGTAAGCCCGTTTTTATTTAGGCTCTAAGCTGAATTTAGTGACAAGATATGCTGGATAGTTGTGGGTTAGAGCTGTTGGTTAGATATTATTAGGTCCAACTAATTTGAAAAATGACTCCACCAATGTAATGGTTCATGACTCTACAGGTCTACTGAGTCATAAATCCACTGTGTGACTTTGTGATAAGGACCCATTCTTAAACACCCAAACCTCCCACCTCCCCCATCTGCTTCTTATCACACCGTCTCACCCCCTTCTCTGCCCCACCTCCCATTTTACACCCCCGACACGATGTGGAAAAGCACGACGGTATGACCTTTGACACTTTAATCAAGAGGAATTATAGGGACTCTTAAACAAAACTGACTGACTGGGTAGATTGGGCTGACAAGGGCGACTGGTTGGCTGGCCTAGGGGCTAAGAGGGATCCAAAAGCAGCGGCGGTGAAATGCTGTCGCCAACACTAGAGGTGGCAGAAGTGGTGGGAGAGTGGTGGACATTACAGGGTTTACAGATTAGGCTGGCTTATTAGGCCACTATAGGAACTTTCCACCGTCTGAGTGCTGTCACACAGCACTTTCCTGCCTTGTTCACATAAGCCTCTTTTCAAAGATGCAGGTTGTTTATCTTCATTAGATCCAGATAGTTTTGAGTGGATGAGAAAGAACTGATCATTCTCTTAACACAGGAGTACTAAACCTCTGTAAGTTCTAAGACATGAATGCAGAGAAATGTAAAAACCTCAGGAAATAATAAAAATATTCACCTGCTATAAAACAGCATTTTACACAGATTTTAATAAAAAATATTTTAGTTTAAGCATGTCTGCACAAATTCAAAACAGTTATTTATTGTAAAGAAGCAGTTAAGTGACAGAATGTAAAAAGCATGCTGTGCAAAGAAACGACAATCATGCAGTCACAAAAATGGCATACTATTTCAACGAAAAACTTGCAAAAGAAAACAATTTTCTTGAAATAAGGCAGTAATCCTAATTACTACTCTAGTACAAGACATAGGGTTACCTCCTAGTTTCTTTAAACGTTCTGAAATAAATGGACCACAATTTGTACTGAATATATTTTCACATGATCAAACAGTGTAAGCTGGTGGAACAAGTTTTGTTTTAAAACAAAATGTTGAGGCAATAAATCTGCTTCATTCTGAATTAGGTCAGGTTATAGAAAATTATTTATGAATGCACATGATGCAGAAAAATGTTTTATTGTTGTTGTTTCATAGGCACTGTATAAAAAAACAAAAACATTTTATTTCTATACTGCAAAAAACCTAATATCACACGTCATAAATTACACATTGTAAATGAGCTCCATCGTATCACCTCTCTACTCTTTAGTGCCAGGCTCCTCTGAAAGCTGGTCAACTGCATACTGACCACCACACATGTAGACAATTCATCCATCTCCTTGAGTGGAGCGGCAGAGTGAATTTAATGCCGCCACCTGGCCAGAGATCCAAGCCTGTCTAAGATCACAGCCTCACAGTGACAATTTAAAATAGAGCAGATGCATTGAACAGTCCTTATATCTTCCACACACACTAGCTGTCACAAGCTTGTCCTTCCCTTCTTTGTTAAAATATACTCATCCACCATTTCTTTTTGCTTTTTGCAGAACAAGCAAAATAGCACACTGTCAAACACCACCAAACACCTACCATCAAGTCTACATGCATATATAGGTAAAAAAGGTAAGCAAGTAAAACTTTACACTACTGGTCAAATGTTTTAGATACGCTTTCTCATTTACTGGTTTTCTTTATGTTTATGACTATTTACATTGTACTTAGATTCTCACTGAATGCCTCAAAACTGTGAATGAACACATATGGAATTATGTAGCAAACAAAAATTGCAGAAGAACTTAAATTTTTATTTTTATTTTAGATTCCTTAAACATCAGTATATCCATATAGTTAGCATCAAAGAGATTAAAACAATTCTTAGCCATCCTTGATGCACAACCTAATTGTGGGGGAGGGGTTTGACTGCTCATATTATCCCAGTTGTTGTTGTTGTTCAGCGCAAAAACGCTCCTGGTAGGGACTCCCAAGACAAACAGGGCCAGACAAAGAGCGGTTCAGTATCCTTCAAGAAAACGAAGACAACGAAATAAGAGATGGTGCTCGTCTCACTTTCATGCAAAGCCATGGCTCTGGAGCCCAGCTCCTCAAGAGAAGCTGGAGGAGACAGGGTGTGGGTTTCTTGTGGTTTTGCTTGTCGACCCACAGCTGAGCTGTCTCACGTCTTGGTCACCCAGGTGAAGAGGGAGGCTGAGCTGTACACTGATCACCACCTGGTGGTGAGTTTGATCGGCTGGCAGGGGAGGAAGCTGGACAGATTCGCCAGACCCAAGCCTGTACTGAGGGTCTGCTGGGTCAGAGATGTATTGAACTCCCACCTCCGGCAGAGCTTTTCCTAGATTGTGGGAGAGGCTGGGGACATAGAGTCTGAGTGGACCATGTTCTCTGCCTCTATTGTCGCTGCGGCTGTCCGTAGCTTTGGCTGTGAGGTCTGCAGTGCCTGTTGCATCGGCCATCCATGAAGTTCAGATGGTTGGGGAGACAAAAACTTGGGTCTAGGAGGAGTTGGATGAGGTTATAGAGAAGGACTCAGGTGGGGGAAGCAGTGTTTCGCCAAGAAAGATGCTGACCTCGGGTAGGGACATTATTGGACTGTGGAGAAAGTACTTTGAGAATCTTCTCAATAACACTGTCACGCCTTCCTTGCTGAAAGCAGAGGCTAGGGATTCGAAGTTGGACTTGATCATCACCCAGGCTGAAGTCACCGAGGTGGTCAGAAAAATCTCAACGATGGCAAGGCATCAGGGGTGGATGACATCCGCCCTGAATACCTCAGGTCTCTGGATGTTGTGAGACCTCTTCAACATTGTGTAGCGGTCGGGGACAGAACCACTGGCAGACCAGAGTGGTCTGCCACTTTGTTAGAGGTGTGTTTCTCTAAAAAGGTATCACACTCTTGAGTCTTCCCAAGAAGGGCTATGTCAGGGTGCTAGAGAGGAGAGTCCACCTGATGTCTGAACCTTGGCATCAGAAAGAGCAGTGCGATTTTTGTAGTTTGCATCACAGTAAGAAGCGACAGGGATGAGGATCAGCTCCTCTAAGTCTGAGGCTATGGTTCTCGACAGGAAAAGGGTGGCTTGCCCTCTCCAGGTTGGAGGGGAATCCTTGCCTCAAGTGGAGGAGTTTAAGGATCTCAAGGTCTTGTTCACGAGAAAAGAGAGAATGGATCGGGTAATGTGGATTTTGTGGTGAGGTGAGAGCTGAGACAAAAGGCAACAATCTAAATTTACTGTTTGGTCCACATTCCTACCCTCACCAGAGTCATAATCGGAGGAACAACATCCCTAATTAAAGCGGCTGAAATTAGCTTCCTACACAGGATGTCTGGGCCCTCCCTTAGAGATGTAGGGACTATGTCTCTCAGCTGGCCTCTAATGGGGAGCCATTGTAGCTGGGCAAGCAGCAGTGTGACATGTCAAATGCCTGGTAGCAGTGTTGGGGACCCTGTGAGGCTTGAAAGAGATTTATAACTGAATATCAACTGTACGGCACAGTTAGCATTCTCACTGCTTATTAGTAAAACTAGCTGTATTTTGATTCCCAATTAATAAAGATTAACACATTTGTTTTCATTAATATGACTCTTAAAACATTTTTATTATGATAAAAACAATATTCGCATAGACTCCTCAAAATTGTGTGGACACATTGATTACCTAATCAGCTCAGGCACAACAATATGGTGTGATACGTTCAAATATATGAGGTCTTGGCTTCTTTTCCCAAACATACCAGGGAAACAAGGCCCTATTAGTGCAGTCACCCAGGGAGTTGACAAGGGGTTCTGAGGCATTATACCTAGGAGCAAATTCTGCAGCTTAACTCTGGAGCTTAGCATCACTGAAGCAAGGGTGTTGCCTGTAGGCAAAGTGTCAGGCCTCATCTCAGTTCAGACAGTCTGGGCAGGCTGAAACCTTGTTGAGTTAATACACAATCTGGGTATAGAAACACATTAGCTACAGCTTTCAAAACACAGGATCAGATTTCTTTCTAAGATGTTTTCCTAATTAATTTCAGTAATAAACGTGTTGGCTGTATGGCATGTCTACTCTATTTTACTCTGAGATATCACACTAATCTAGATGTGAAGAAAAAGCACAAATGACAACATTTATATCTTTGGGGAGATCCCACTTTTAAAACCTCTATTCACATACCCAGAATAAAACAAATCTAACAGAAGCCAAAGGCCTTGGTAACCTGAGAATCCTGATCCTGCAGATAAAGGCGAGAGAGAAATACTTTTAAAACAAAGGTTAGAGTTACAGCACTAGCTTAAAGAACAGCAAACACATTGAAAAGGCTGCCAATAATCAGATACTGCATGTGAACATAATTGTCATCAGCACACAACTCAGGAAATTAAGGTCATTAGTGCGCTTGTTTGGGTCCGTTTCTAAGCTACATGGTGTAAGAAAAAAAAAAAGAAAAAGATATGGGTCCTTTAAGTCAGAGAAAGACAACTCACCATAAAACCTTAGCTGGGCTGAGGATGGCCAGTAACATGTCTTTTCAAGGTCCTAAAAAATATTGGGCTCAGGTTACCAGAAGAAGCTGAGGGCGGCAATGGAGCAGGGTGCTCTTTGCACTCAAACGACCATAACTTTCACAAGGCCAGAGCCTCTGTCACTAGATGATGTCCTGGTTGGTGCTCCCCATCACCTCTCAAATAAGTTCCCAATGACAGCTTCCATTAACATTCCTGCCCAACCTGGCAGGCCAGCACATAAGGGTTAAGTGGGGTGGGGAAACTGAATCAGTTTTAAGGTCTAACAAGAAAAAACAGAGCACATGGTGAAGGCTAGAAAAGACCATGAGATGAAAACAAGGAAAACGGGTGAAGACCAGAAAGCAAGGGGCTGCAGAATGTAGGGGATTTGGAACCCTTTTTTGTCTGAATGCAAAAGCATGCCCTTTGAGATTGTTTGGCAATGGCACAATTCCTAAATGTTGTTACTTTGAAAGTGTTTAGGTTAAATCTAAGCATAAAGGCTAATAGTTCAAGTGAGGGGTTTGAGTTTAAGTCATCAAAATCAACAGAGGTCAGTGCAGTTTAAGTATAACTACCATCGTCTATCTCTGAGAAGGAATAAAAAGGAAAGGTATAATGATTTGTTTTTAATGACAGTCATGAGTGAAATTTTTTCCTAACCATCAATACAGTCGTGGAATAAATAAGTGCACCCTTGCTGCTTCTTGAGGATTAAAATTGAAAGTAGCACATTATTACACATACACATAGGAAGCATATGCTGCTGGAGGGGAAAACATCAAGACAGTTTTCAATCTTTCCATGAGGGGACATATCATCTAGTAGTAAAGTAGTAGCAAGAAGTAATAAAACTCTAGTTCATGATAGTAATATTAGAAAAAGACTGTATGGGTTTAGCTTGTTTGGGAGAGTTTGCAGAGAAATGCCTCTTCATTCTAAAAATAAAATTAAAAAATGACTTAAGTGGCAAACTTGTATCTGAATGAACTACATGACTCTTTGTCAAAATGTCCTTTCGGTAGACATAAGAAAAAAGTTGAAGATGTTTTGCATCGTTAACACAATGCTTCTGGAGAAAACCAAACTGGTCACACACCATATACCAGCTACTAAACACGGTGGTGGATTGATGATGATTTGAGCTTGTTTTGCAAACACAAATATGGGCACCATAGAGTCAGTGAGTTGACCTTAAATTTCTCTGCATATCAAACTATTTAAAGTAAAATTAGAGGTCACATGTTTAAGAGCTTAAACGTGGCCAAAACTGCAACATGACAATGCTAAGTACACCAGCAGTAAATCTACAACAGAACGACTGAAAAAGAAGACAACCATCATGCTGCAATAGCCTGGTTAAAGGCCCGAGCTCAACTTGATTCAAATGCTTGGTGAGACCTTAAGAGAGCTTTGCATAAGATATCGTCCTCAAACCTCAACAAAATACAGTGATGGAGTAAAGAAACATTCTCTACACAAGGATGTGACATTAAAAAAAATAAAAGAAAATGGCTCCTTCAAGTTATTGCGTTTAAAACAATTTATTCCCATACACTTCTCTGAGTAAATTCAACATTAATGAGGGTTGTGTATGCTACATGCCATTCTTGATGGAGCCTTACTTAACACCTAACTCCCCCAGCCTGGTTCCCATTGAATGATTCTGTTAATTACTTCACTTTTTACTCAGTCAAAGATGTGAGAAATCTCACTGGCTGCTATTGCTTTCCCACCCAAACTCCTGTAACAATCACCATTGGCTTGATAAATTGAATCTTATCATAATCCTCAAGTATCAACCTCTAAATCAGCTTAAAATTAAATTAAGCTTTCTCTTCTTTTGCACAGAGCCTCCCTCTTTCCTCTCAGTCTTCTTTTCATTATTCACATTGCTGCTTTATTTGGGACTGGACAGTGCCCACTATCTTTAACTTCTGTTTTATTTGTAGGGGTGTCTGATGGTGAATTTTGTGCGGCAAAGCCTTAGCCACTGTGGATACACAAACTGGTTTGTGCAACAGTGTGACCTGGGAAAATGTGCATGAAGCAACGGATAAGAAGGGGAGTAGAGATGGTGCAGATTCTGTTGGAGGTAATAGGCTTTACAAGAAAGAAGGAATATCGCACCAGCTGAGCTGTGAAGAAGCTAATGGGCTCCTATTCCCTTCCCACGCCCACAAAGTGTTTTCTAAGGGGCACTCAAGCAATGAAACACATATTGGTTTGGCTACTGGTACAGAACTTCAGTCAACTCATTTTAGTATTCCTTCTCGGCCTATTCAGCATCTGCATAAACTATGGTTAGCCTGTACGCAGGCCGAGGACAGGCAGAGTATGAATCAGTAACCAAACTTTAATGATCTGAGGAGGAGGTGATTGATCTTACTTGCTGGAGCAGCAATAATGAGAGATGAAAGACAGATGCAGGGCTCACAGACAGACAGTGACTCTGATAAACTCAGGGGTGGGATGAGCCACCACAATTTGATGTTTATTTCTGCCAGCAGAAATGGGAAGTCGTTTGACTTAGGGAAGAAATTAAAAGTAAAAATAGGACAACTGCTTCAACACATAAATTAAAATTAAATAGCAAAATCTATTTACTAAAATGTTAGTACTGATTTAGGAATAAAGGGGAGTCGTTCAAAAGATAAAACCTAACTATATTAAATTAGGTGTGGATAATTAAAGACAGTCTACACAGTCTTCTGTGTTACACAGTTAGTGTCTAGATTATGTTTTCTAATATGTTAAAATAAAACCCCAAACCCTGATTAACCCATGTAGGGAAGTCAACTGTTTTGATTTTGCTGTGAGATGTTTGATCTGACTGTGTGGAATGTGGCGACCTTTGATCCAGCGACAACATTCAATTAGATAAGGTTAAGTAAATTGACCTTCTCCATTCCTGCTACTCAGTCCAAAGCTGGATAAAGGGTAAACAGCTTGTAAGAATGCCCCTTCACAGTCAAACCCTACAGAACATGTACTAATGATTTCTGGTTTAAAACGGCGTCTGTTTCTCTTGTTCTTCAATTATCTTCGATGACTGAATAACCTCCCAGAGTTTAGGTAAATATCATTTGAGGTGCTACTTTTACTCCGTTAGGACAAATAACAAATAAAACTGTGTTTCTGAAAAAATATAAGTTTCATAAATTGTAAGAGTATAAATCTCTTTTACTGACAAAACTTAAAAATTACCTACACATTAGTGATTAGGGAGTCTCATCAATTACCATGTTAAACACAGATTACCTTAGTTTTGCTCACTGTCTTACCTTTTGTCAGCCTAAACCTTTCCAGTTTTAAGTCAATTAGGAGTACCAACATTATTTATATTTGTTAGATGCCAGAATAACGAGAGAGAAAATGTTTTTTCTTATACTTTTTCAAATTCAGAATTTAATATACGAAGCTTTGTGCTAAAAAAGATGGCAACTGGACTTTTCTTGATTTTTAAGGACATTTTATTTCTTATCCAAACGGCTTCCTTGGTGCAGAACTACAATACAATTTAAGCACCTAGGATTCTTGTGTCCTGGATGACTGAGAATCTACATTAGAGTACATAAACTAAGGATCTGGACAGTCATTCTTATGAGTCTTGACCCATTAAAAATATAAAACAGTTCATATCACAACCACTGTAGACAGAATGAAGCCTTTGCACAGATCATCTTAATGAGACTGATTAACTACCATCAGCTCTACTTTCACACAGTAAAAAAGGCTAATTACCTTTCTTTTTTTCTCAGACCTACCTAGACAACAGCTTATGGAAGTTAATCTGCAGTGACCCAGAATGCCTTATTTTCACACTCAAAACCTAAGTCTTCATCTCTCACTCACTTGCTAATTTAGGATTGTGTCTCTCACTACCAGAAAGCCCCTTGTTCAGATGTTTTGTGGAAAAAAAATCTGAAATATTTTTTAGCAAATGTTGAATTTATCAGCCAACATCAATTATCTCAAAACAGTAAAAAAAAATGTATTTGTCATCCTCTCCTTAACTCTAAGGTCACCCTAAGACGTGTTTCAACTATGGGTTCCTCGAAGGTGGTCAAAACAGCATTAATCTCTGATTGTATCATAGTGGCTGCTGTTAAAGGTCACAGACTGGCACTCAACTGTATAGAAATGTATAGCTAGAATGGATTTTGAACAGCGTTGATTCAGATTCCTTACTGCGGGGGAAAGGAAAACAAAATAGGTCCGATTATGATTACAACCAGCTATATAAAAATGTAATAAAGTTCTTAAACTATATTAAAAACAGTTTTAGCTCAGAAGAGGTTTGTAATAATTCAACGAGTTGTCTCATAGGAAGAATAATCACACACACACACACACATTGAAGTTGCAGCAGCATGTCTGCTTCATTCAAACTTCAAATCAGTGAATGCTCAACAACCATGGGCAGTTGTGACTGTTTTAATCTGTAGCTCAGACGATAGATCGTTTAAAGAGGCCATAATGAAAGTGTTACTCTTTCTATCTCTGTGGAGACGCTAAAAGCGAAAGGCTACCCCCAATTTAATTATTTCCATTAAGGTTGGTGGATTTTATTACTGTAATTGAATGCAAACTCTGTAAAAGACTGTGATATTAACAAAAATAAAGAACTCCTGTCATCCAATTTAAGTAGTCGTACTCGTCATCTTCCGCTTTTTTCCGGGACCAGGTCGCGGGGGCAGCAGACTCAGCAGAGACGCCCAGACGTCCCTCTCCCCAGACACCTCGTCCAGCTCCTCCGGGGGTAGCCCAGGGCGTTCCCAGGCCAGCCGAGAGACATTGTCCCTCCAGCGTGTCCTGGGCCGTCCCCTGGGCCTCCTCCCGGTGGGACGTGCCTGGAACACCTCCCGAGGAAGGCGTCCAGGAGGGATCCGATATATAGATGACCAAGCCACCTCAACTGGCTCCTCTCAATGTGGAGGAGCATCCAATTTAAGGTTTATAGAAAATATGAACCGAAAGCAAGTATGAACTATGACTTGACTGAAACAAAATGCTGGAAGTATTCTACCAGCAAGAAATGCTTGGCATCATCTTACTACAATGCTCTGGCTCTAGTTTTGGGTCCATCCAAAAATTCCCACATCTCTACCGGTGCCTTTTATGGGAAAACATTTCCTCCCGTTTCTATCTGCTTTGGCACTTGATCCTGTAGTTGAAACACAGTAGGGAGAAATTTGGTCCCAGAAAACCACACTGGTTCCTGAAAAGGTTCCTGCAGTGGAAAAGCACCTTTACACAGAGCGTTGCTAAAATGTATTATAATATAATCTGTTCTTTTTCGTCATAGTCGTTTTGTAGCAAATAATACATTTCATGCTTGGTCATTGCTAGAACTCAGATTCTAATTCTTATCTGTTACTTTATGGTTGTTAAGACCAGCTACACAGGGAGCATTAATGGATGATCCGTATCAGCTATTTCTGAGTCTAAGCATTATCTAATACCTCTGCCCATCTTCCTTGCCAAACAAAAAATAAGTATTTCTTGAAAATTATTTTCAATGGCCCTGTGAGCTTTCTAATATAATATCAGAGTGATGAGCAGTGTTAGCAGTAGGTTTAGGCCCAGAAACACACCATTAACCTATTTCTAGCATTAGTTTCCATTCCTTTGTGGCTAGCTTCTATGCATGTTTCTCAGCCTCACAGTACAGACCGACTTTCAGCTCTATGAGAATGGCCTAAGTAGCCCAACACTCCACAGATGAACAGCTCCAGTAATCGGCCATTATTTATCCCAAGAGTCAGCTCTGAGCTGGTTCTCTTGGGTCTAATCTCCACATTATCAGCCTTGCTTGAAACACAAACTAAACACTGAAACATGATGAGTGGAAGCAGTAAAGATCAGATCTGGTGGAGAAATGCCATTATCTTCAAACAAACAATGCATCATATTTAAGTTCCACTTTAACAACTGTAAATCTAAAATAACATTGTTTACGTTGAACTGTAGCATTTGTATGATATATGATTCTCCTATATTCTTTGTTTACTGTCTGAATCCAAACATGAGTCTGGACGTTCACAACACTAATGTTAGGAGACAATGTTCTGCTTGGATACAGGAGTCTTTATGTGAACATTTAAAGTGGTACTTTTTGTCATTCTATCATCCATAAAGGCCTTTAAAGAGCATGCCTATGTGAAATGCAAAGATGACTTTATTTATTTATGCACTATTTTGTTTATGCACCCCGTGGACCAATCAGGGATGACCCTATTCACTTGGTCATGTCTTACAACCATGTAGGCTTTACACCTTAGAATCAGCAAATGACACTAGCATTGTTGGTTCTACTGGGGTGCTGCACATGACATTAACCACTTTAAATCAACTTTCCAACCCAGCTCTGTTACTACCTCTATAGTAACATGTTATTGTTTTGATAACAAGTGCCCTATTACATGCAGTGTATTGCATGCTGATTTGCTGATAGTGAGCTATCAGCACTAAGAAAAAACAATAAAAAGCAAAGCAATAAAGCAGTTTCACTGGGACATCCTACCTGATTGACATAATGAAAGTGTTCAAGAGATATGTTTTTTTAATAATTTTTTTTAAATCATATTTGAAAGGATAAACAACTTCCATAGTGAGTAAAGGAAAGACATTAGGCTGTATTTCCCATCCTTGTGTATTCTGCACAACAACAAATTTTCATACTATATGCATTTTATACAAACTGCCTGGAAGGGCTGGCAAAAACTATTTGTGGGCTTGTAATAAAAAAAGAAACCAGTTCATTTACATTCAGCTCTGTCTGTACTTTTAAATACAGTGTTATTCTACAGACTAATGCTTTGTTAAACAGCTTGGTTAGAGGTATGCGTGCACAGAAGTAGTGCACTGTTTTGAAAATTGCATAAACTTTTTTGATGGCTCTGGAAGTGAGCACCTCTACCGTTAGTTGCTTTGGGTGGCTTTAACAGAAAAAAAGGGAATACAACACAGGAAAAAAAATGAGTGCACATGTAACAGCAGCACAAGGAGCATTTACTGGTACAACAAAGCCAGGATCACCAGGGCGTAGTGTGTTGGCGTGCTTGCTAACGTCCTAGACATTTATATCCCTAAGAAAGTTTTAATTGGGGTAGTCATGTGACATTCCTGTTTGGAAGAATTAATATTCCGATGGTATTCAAAGGTTCCACTGTATTTGTAACATATAGTTGAACCAACATGTAATGACCTAATGATGCAGCTCTTGTTTTGCCATCTTAACATGCTAGAAGAACCCCAGCAGCAGAACCTGGTTTACACAGGACTGAAGGCATATTCTGCTAAAATATATTACACTCTTACAGACCAGAGCAGCTTCGGACACTGAAGGAAGACATACTTAATATTAGGCAGGAGGTTTTAATCTTTAGGCTGACAGGTATAAGTAAGTACTGCCAAGACCTGTCTGAAAAAGATATTTATCTTTCATTTATTCAGAATCACCTCAGGATAAATTTGGTTAGGACCCAACTTTATGAACAAAAGGGTTTAACAAATTGCCACATGGGGGTTTTCAAAAGCATACAAGAAATTTATTTTTAGTAGTATTATGTCTACTGAAGATTCATCAGTACAAAAAACAGCTTAAAGCCATCAGGCTGCTGCCTGAGACAAAGCCAGACTGTTGATTTAACACTCTATGGAGTGAGAGAACCCATACAAAAGAGGGGAAAATAGCATGATAGATGGACATATAAAAGTACGACAGGCTTCTGAAAGATTGTAATGGAGTAGCCTACCAAGGGAGATCCTATGTCAGTTCACACTCCATCTATGGTGTCAGTGCACCATTACAAAAACCTTTGCTTTCAGAGTAAAAGAATTTGCATAGCTTTTCTCCACATATATGTATGCTCGTGAGTCAATGAGGATAATAGAGTGTCTGTGATCTGTATGTGTGTTTGTGTGAAGTGGTCAGATCAAAGTAAGGAGGCAGTCATTCCCACCTGCTCTCATTAGTCTTATGGTCCTACTGGCCCAGAGTGGTATAAGGTACCACCTGTTTCTGACTCCTCTGGGTAGATCCCTCAAGACGCAAAGTAATGCACACTACGATCACACACAAGCAGGCAGGTCAGTGTAAAGAATTAATGGAGAAGCAATAATGCATGCTATTAAAGAGGGGAAAAAAGCTAAAAAAAATTGTACACTCGATATGCATAAGACTGTTAACAGTAAGCATCAAGTTGACTGACAGACTGCAATAAAACTTTGAAACTTTTTCTGATTTTTAAACTGTGGAGAAAATAAGTATAATCTGTATCTATGAAAGAACTAAATATAATTATAATTATGGGGCCATGCAAAATCTCATCGGACCAAATTCATGCAGCATTTATAATTCCCTCCAATATCTTTAAACTGAGATTAAAGATCACTTTGTTACCCCATTCCCACAGATCCTATGGTATGGAAAAGAGATCAAAACAGAAGGGGTTTATGGGGAACATCTTTAACATTTGCTCCGTTCACAGAGTGCTTGATTAAATGTAACATTTTAGGATCCCAGAGTTCTGAGAAAAGCATAAATCATTCTCTCGCAGCTGCTGGCGTGCCTAGGGAAAACACATGCTATTCCCCTCTCTCCCTTCCTCTATGATCATAAGCCCACCCGATTTGTTGGTCTCTCAACTAATGAAACTCATAGCAAAGGGTGTGTGTATATTGGTAGTGGACACCTGCAGGTTGCGGCTAGTCACAAGGTTCTGTGTAAACCTTGGCACTGACCTTTACCTTCACTACCCTAACCTGGGATCATATACGAGAGTACCTTGGTTTCCCCATTCATCAGTATCAACAGCCAGCCAGTTATTGACCAGCAAGCAAAATGATTAACGTTCATCTCTATGCTGTGAGTGAATCTAGTTCTCATGTTCTCATTAGTGATGTACAAAGTATATCATCTTTGAATTTTTCAAAAAAGAAATTCTGAACAAAATAAACATTACTTGTTATTACATGCAGTAGAACAACTCACCTGAAGAAATCTTACAAGTCTGACCTTGGAAATTAAAAGGTCTAAAGGCAAGATATGAAATTATACAAGCTAGACATCATTTAAAGAGACCACTTCAAACCAGAGCTGTTTGGTTCTTTAGCATCAACAGCTGAGCCTTTAATTGTGTTCAATTTATTAGAACGTTCCAACCTCAGCACGATTAAATGAAAACACATTAGTCTCGATCTGCAGGAGATCTGCAAGTGTACCAGGACTCCCTTTAACCACCAATCCAAAACCCCAACCCACTCCCTTCGTTTTCTAAGTAAACTGGAATTTTGTTTTAAGTCCCTGGTAAACAACGAGACAGAAAACAGATGTCCCTGGCTGTATTTTCTAACAACTCAGTCATGTACAATTGACTTTCAATGAAAAGATTACATTGAGTAGGAGAGATTACAACATGATTAAAACATGAATTTCATGTGCATCTAAATGCTGCACATGAAACTCCACAACTTAGACCATCAATATTGTAACATGGGTAATTTACATCTCATTTGTGACTTGTCTTTTACAGGGAGACGAGTACAAAAAGTACAATAGATGCAAAAGTGGGTAATACATATATATATGACCAACAGAGATATATACTTTCTGAAATTTAAACAATAGAAAATGTAATGAATTGGGGAAATGGCTTCTGGGATGAATTAAACAATCCACAAGAAAAGTGTTGGCGATTTCCACAGTCTGTCACATCCTCTAAGAAATGAGACGACACAGATCACACATATATAACGAGAGGTGAAACACTAAAAACAAGACTACTCTCAACTCATAACTAACTGCAGTCAATCAAATTCACTGAAACATGGACGTACAAATTAAGGTGTATGTGCTTCATTGCTTAAGAAGAATAAAAAATATATATAAAGATATTTAAATACTCTACTGACAAAACAATGGTGTCATCATGTTGATTGTTAAAATGTTCTTCCACTTTGAAAATAAATAGTTTTTAAGAATTATGTTGCCAAACTAAAGTAAAATAGACATTAAAAGTCAATTGCAGATTATTTTATCAGTGTTTTCTTTTTTTTGCTTGCCCAGGTTCTAATCTTTAAGTATACCTGAACATATGTCAAGTACTCGCTTGATTTAGAAATACCACATACACTAAAGATCCTAAGTTGCCTTTGTAGTAGCAGAGCTAACAAATCCTAAAAAGCTGCAGCCTTTTAGGATTTTTTTGGGCCACCTTTCACCTCTGGCAGAAATAGGCGTTGCATCTATCATTCCATAAACATTTACTGATAGCCTCTCAGTCAGCTCTGGTTGACAGCAGGGACATGTGCACACACCAAAGTCTTTGATGTAGGTCCGAACAGCCTAGAAACCAGACCTTTAAGTGGACATTTAAGAATGCCTGTGCTCACATACTGGCTTTGCAGGCTCTTCCCGCCCGCACACATACCGCACAACACAAAAGGAGAGAAATGTTCCAGATTCATGATTCGCTGGTATTGACAGGTGCATTGCAGAATAAAGGACGTCTGGCACAAATTCCAATTTTGCTCAACTCCAACTACCATGTATGGTCAAGAAATCTATACAGAACAATATGAACATAAAGCCACACCAGTGGCGTTTAGTGAAAACTGTTCTAACTCAGAAGACTACACAATTACAAATGTTTCCATTCGTTAATATGTCTAGAGTGAAATAAAGGACATTGTACATGAAGGTATAAAGAATCTTTAAAGCAAAAAAGAGATATTTGGACAGAATGAGAAAGAAATGAAACAAGATACTTTGAACAAAGAAGATCAGGAAAAAAAGAAGAGGTAACACAGAGAAGGACTGCAGATGTACACTGTTTAATATCTGCTGGGGATACAGCCTGTGCTTTTGGGACTCAAACCCCAGCTTCATCAACTTCATCTTTTATCTCACTCCGTCTCTTTATGCTTCTATTCAGTCTTCTGCTTTGCGTTTATGTCAAGTTTTAATATTTAAAACATATGTACTGAGTTTATGAGCCATTGCTTTGCAGAAGCAATATGCTTACTAAATCAATGTAATAATCCGAGTCTCTGCACTAAGCAGAATTTACCAGAACTCCTAAATTTATCCAGTGTCAGTAAAGCCGAAACCCGCTAATGAAATCCCGCTAAGACCTGACTTCTCACATTATTGGTCTAAAACCAACTCATCTCTGGATCTGGACAGTCGTTCTTTTACCTGAGTTCCTGCAATCATCTCCTTGTTGAGGCACTTGAACAGAAAATGCCAGCAGGTCTGGCGCCAATAAAGATTCAGGCTTGCGAATCTCGTTAAGCCAGCGACTTGTATGGAGTTCCTTGGTGTCAGAAGGGCCCTGAATAAGTGGAACCAGCTTTTCCTTTATGCCCTCCTCTGAACCTGAAAGACAAGAGTTTCAGGTAAATCTCAATTCTTAGCTCTTCATATTCCTGAGGTCCCAGCAGAAGGCTGGCAACAAATCTTGTACTTGACCTTTATTTGTAACAACATGTGTGGATTTTGACCTTGTGAACTCTTGTAAAACCTTTATTTGTATGCTTCAATATGGATACATAAAGTTAATAAATTGTATTCTTAATTTAAGCACAATCACATATGTCTAAATATGTGACAAGTTGCCTCCATTTCATTTGTATGACATTTAAATCAAAGACTTATTTATCCAACTCCCAGTCAGAGAGGGTCGTAGACATATGTGCTTTAAAACTAAATTAATCTGTGATAATGTTAAATCTCTTATTTTTAACCACGTTGAACCAATAATACATTCATGTTTCAAGGACTGCTGCCATAGCTATCTGTATATTTACATTTGATGAAATCTGTCATTAAGCTTCTTTGCCTTATCGAAGCAATCATCCAGCCATTTTCATCCCAGTCACCGGTCCATCTCACACACACACACACACATACACACACAGGACCAACAGGCATACACACAAACCCTGCTACTTTTTAGAGAGACTAATTAGCAAGTCATGTTGTTAGACTATAGGAGGGAGCCTGAGCACCCAGAGAGAACCCACGATGCAAGGATAGAACTAGCAAACTACATGCAGAAGACCTGAGACATGGATTTAAATCTGGCACCTTCTTGCTGCAAGGTAACATAGCTAACAACTACGACCCTGTGAGGCATTTTATCAAAGCAGATAATCAATCAGGAAAAGAATATCAAGGCAGTTTAAGATAACCACAACATAATAATTATCTTGCTAAAACTAAAACTAAAATCTGTTTTATTGCATAAAAAGGAACACAAAAAAAACATAACAGGCAACATCAAACACCGAGCATACTTTAAAACTGATCAAGAAGAATATAATAAACATTTGCAGCTTGCTCGGTGTTGATAAAGACAAATAATACATCACTGTGGCTCAGTGAGAAGAGTAGTCGTAACGTTGTGGGTTCATTTCCAGTTTTCTCCTACCACATGTTGATGTGCTCCTGGGCAAGGCACCTAACCCAAAGTTACCTACTGATCTGCATATCAATGTATGAATATGTGTTAGTGACTGCAACTGGATGAATGTGGCTCTAGTGTAAAGCGACTGGAAAAGCACTATATAAACTCGTTCCATTTGCCATTTTCTTGCTCAATGCCCAAACGAACACTGCACTGTAAATGTAAGCCAGCGTATTAGCTAGACTGAAAATCATCTCTTGTTGTATCTGATGTGATGAATTATTTTATTCATTGCATTCATATGCATTATTTTATTTTATTTTATCTTAGATAATATTAACCAAAATGTATTACACATGGTCTTATCTTTCTATAATTACAGCTGCATTACATCCAATCTAACCAACATCATCTGTGCATTTTTTGAACTTGTGAACTTTTCGCCATGACACTATTTCAATAACATCCGTTCTATCAAAGACGTGACCACAGCCCAATGACAGAGCTTCAGGAGAAAACAGCAGCTGAATCAGATGGCTGGAAAGAAACCAAGATAAAGGGCTGAAAAATGGGGGGATAGAGACAGAGCGGAGCGTATGACTTCAAGAAAGTAAAAGAAGAGTCTAGTCTTTCTCACTCTTTCCCTCCTACACAAGCTGTAAAGTTTTAACAGGGCACAGCTGTACACACCTGGGGTCCTGGCGCACACTTTTACAGCTCCCACAGTTCCTGAGGCACATTTCACCATCGCACGGCTGCAGAACTTCAGCTCCAGATTTTGGACCAAGCCCTCGAGAGTCGGTGACGAGCCTGGATATTTCACACCTAATAAAAAATAAATAAATATGAACTGCAGTCTTGCAACTTTAAAATACTTCTTTTGGGGCTTTGTTAAGGCTCTGATTGGGCTTTAATTATAACTGACCATCCAAGTCCTATATAACAATCAGGTGACAAATGTATTAAAAAGAGAGTAGTTATTACAAGCTATTAAAGACAAAAAAATCACTTTTCTTTCAAAGTGCATCTTTTAAGTGTGCATGCTTTTAAAGGTCATGGATTTTTCAGAGAACTACATTACTAAAACTAAACAAAATATTAGAAGCAAAATTATTTTCATCAACAGAATATATGTTGTTAAAAATTACATAATCTAATAGCAGTATGTTTCCTAATAGCTCAACAGTGCTAAATAGTGTAAAGCCTGCATGTGTGTGTGTGTGTGTCTGGTGGGAGAGTTTGCATACCGAAAGTAGTTATGTGTCAATGTTTTTTATAGTTAGAAACAGTTTCAAGCACATAAAAGAAGAAGAAAGTTAAACACTAGCTGGATAACTGAAAAGCATTATGGGGGAAATGGCGTTCAGTGCCAAAAAGCCTGTCGAGGGAGGGGAGGAAGATCCATCCATCGCCTGACACATTCTTCCACGGAGCTACAAACTGGCCAAGGGAAAGACACTGATTTCTTACATCACCATCCAACACGACTTCACTGGATATTTTAAAACTGTCCCCTCTTACAGTAATACCTTTTCATTTCCAACAAGTAGTCAACGCTTTTTTCTTACTCAGTTTACATCGTGTGAGGATTATTTTTTTGTAAGGTGTTGATCATGTGACACTGAGATGAACAAATCCAAAAGGCAGAACAAAATACCAAAAAACGTTCAGGCTAAACCAATAAACAGGATTTAAATTATTATTATAATTAAGTAAATGAAACAAAGAGGGCCTCATTTAACCAGGGATTTCTTGCCAACTGAATAATGTGACAGTTTCGTATAAATAAGGTGATGAGCAGTACTGCATACAGCTGTAGACCACTGGCAAAAATTT
The DNA here is from genome assembly GCA_036173005.1 of Crenichthys baileyi. NCBI lineage: Eukaryota > Metazoa > Chordata > Actinopteri > Cyprinodontiformes > Goodeidae > Crenichthys > Crenichthys baileyi. Next base: position 86,597 of record JAHHUM010001164.1, read on the forward strand.
TGAAAACAATCAAGTCCTCATTATTTCTGGTATATCAGAGGTTTTAACTTATTTTCCAACACATCCTGTTCTGTGTTTCATGAAGCTGCCAAAGCCATAAATATCCAAGTAACTAAATATTTAAATGGTAAAAAAGAGCTTAGTTGGGTGGACTGTTTTACTTTAGACAGCAGGAACCATACAAGAATATATTTGTTTTCATATTATATGCATTACTTTATTTTCTATTTCTTTGCCAGGACATTATCTGCTTATGATATGAAAAATACAAATTCCTTTTCTAAATTATGAACACAAGGGTCAGTACGTTTGTGGTATTTTCATTAAACAACCAAGTATATTTTTTCTTCTGTGCTGAACACCTCAAAAACCACTTGATATAAAGTGACTCAGTTTAGAACATGAGATGGTAGGTTTGGCTGGGACGGGTATTCCTCTCAGGAAAAAATTCCTTAAGTTATGGACACACACACTTAAGTGCTGCCCAAAGACATTATTGCTCATTTATTTATCTCCACAAACACTTTTATAGAAAAGGACGGCAAACACATTGGTGCAGCACAATAAAATGAAGACAAAAAAGGTAAAAACAACATTAACTAATTTAGTAATGAAGCTAGAAACTAGTCATTTGAAACAGCAAAAAGATCCTGATCTTAACACATAAAAATGCTTTTATGTATAAAAAATGTTAGATCAATATATTCCAAAAGTATTGATTAACTACAATACATTTACATAATTATTTAAGTCCAAGATGAAACAACAGCAAACATCTGATGAAACTTACTCTTGGAGGTTTGAGTAGATTTTAACTGTAGTTCAAATGTATTTTTATTGCAAGCATGCAGTCCTGGATGGTAGGATTTGAGTTGACCACAAATACCACACTTAACCAAGGGAACTGCTGGAAGTTGCTAAAACCCCTAACCACCGACTTCCCTTCTCTCTCTCTTGCAGACAAATTACCAATCAACCTCTTCACCTGCTGTCTGAGAGGCCCTCCATAAGCCCAGATGGAAGATGGTAACGTTAATAACCCAGCTGAAGTCTCTCTGCCACACACTTTAACATACCTGCAGGTCAGCACTGCATGCCGCTCTGTGATTTTGGTTGCTTACTCCTTTAAGAGCTTCCAGTCTTCCAGCAGGTGAGAACACTACAATGTGGTCATCTTTAAATATAAATGTATTTTAACGTGTTTCTATTAAAGGTTATTTTCTAATCATAATGTAATACAATATAGATGACTTTAATATCCTTTGGATGTATTAGTCAGCTGCAAGTTAACACTGCAGTCTTTTTAAATGATCAAAGTAAACACATGACAACTGTCATGTGATGTTAAACAGTTGGCCCACCAAAGCAATAAGACCAAATCTGTAATTTGTGCATTTCTCTTTTTAGTACTATATTAAGGTATGCGTTACAATAGGCGTCATATTCCATGGGAAAAAATTTAAACACACTCCAAATAAAAAACATGAGAGCACAGAAACAATTACAGGGATTCACATCTAGCACTGCAGAATTGTAACCCAGCTCTAAACTAAACTTCAAAATTCAAAAGCGAAACAGGAGCAATAGGCTTAAAACAGGCTGTTCATCAGCTGATCAAAAGCCCATAGCCTAAAAAACCTAAAAGCAGAACTAAAAGTGTTCCAAAAAGGATTCTGTAGTGAGGACTCCAACATTCTTTGGATCACTTAAAAAAACTGGCCTTCGATGTTTACAGTAGTCTTTTGGGAACATTGCTCAATGTATTGATGGTGGTCAAACAAAGGCATGCATGGTCTGGAACAGAAATCTGATTTTGTAAGCTTCCCTCACCATTCGTTCCTAAACCTTTTTATGTGAGATTCAGATCAGAGAGATGTGCAGGATATTTCAAAAGAGGAACATTATTCTCATGGAAGAGGTCCTTTGACGTGCACTGTGAACTGCAGAGTTATTCTGTTGAAAGATCCAGTCATCACCATACAGACGAGGGCCCTCATTCAAGATGGATACCCGCTGTAAAATAACCACATGAGTGACTGGGATACAGTGAACTGCAGTTCGTCTCCTCTGCACAAGCAGAAGTTCCTTAGCTCCTTAGCTCCAGCTTCGAGATCATGATGTAGCCTCCTCCACTGCGTTGCACAGAAAACATCTCTAATGGGATTTTCTTCTCATGCCAGTAAGTTGGAAGTCATCAGAAACACCAAGAGTAAACTTCTTGTCGGAAATAAAACTAGCCACCACCTTTCAATGTCCTAAGTTTGGTGCTCTGTTGCAAAGTCCAAACAAGCGAGTTTGTGGAGTGGGAGAAGGACTGCCTTTGAAGATGTTTTTTTTTCCTTTAAGCTCTTCTCTCGCAAATGCTGTCCTTGGTTGCAAATGCTGTCCTTGGTTGCAAATGCTGTCCTTGGTTGCAAATGCTGTCCTTGGTTGCAAATGCTGTCCTTGGTTATTGCACTCAGCATCATAAAGGGCCTTAATTGTCTGTGTTTTAACGGACAGCCGGTTGGATCCTTTGGCTCAATGTCGGTGAAACTTTCTTGGTTTCTTGGTTAACAAATTAACTATTTTTGTCCTCAACCCCTCAGAATCTTTTACAAAATGTAAACCGAGTCTTACTGCAACCAACTATTGCAGCGATGGGACACAGTAATGCATATTTTTCCATGGGCTCTACTTTGCCCTGCTCCACTCCAATCATCCTGCTTTGCATAACTGGCTTTTCCAGCCCAGTAGGACTGAAATGTGATGTGAACAGACTGCTGTTTACCAATTGGCCATGAGCGTGGTCAGCTGTATGTCAGTGGCGTAAAAAGTATTTAGAGATGTAGTGGAGAAAATCTCAACCCACGGACTTTACCGCACACCGCAGTGCAGAGAAAAGCTCAAACAATTCGAGGGACTACAAAAATTTTAAGGACCACAATGGTCGAAACAGGTCAAACTTGTTGATATACCATGGCGGTGGATCAGCCATTACACGGAAAATTACACAGCAGCCAAATTTATGTTCACAGTTACAATTTTTAAGGTTATGGTCTTAAACGTATTAATCAACTGGTAAACAGCCTGTTTACATGTTACAGTTTACATGTAATTTTTAATAATCGGCCTCCACCCTGCTCTTTGACGAATAGCACGAGGGGTATCATGATAACACATCCTTTCTGCCCACGTAGATGCCCTAAAGGGCACGGTGCACCTGCTGCGTTGGTAGCTGCTGAATGAGAGGAGGAAGTTGGGGGTAGGTAGGGGTATAAGGTGGAGGGTTCTTGAAAATGTTTTGTCCAGCTGTTAGACTATAAAAATGTGGGGTGCACAGGAAGAGTGAAAACGCAGGGTTTGGTAATTTTGTCAGCTTGAACAATGGTATTTTGTGTGTCCTATGTGTGCAACGTGCATGTGTGTGTAACACAACCAGACATGTGACTGTTTGTTTCTGTGTGTTATTAAGTGACCAAGTAAATGTATGTGTGGTGCTGTTAGTCATCAAGCTAAGGCGGGTGCAAGAAGAACATAAACACACAGCTAGGGGTCAGAGGCTCCAGTACTCCATCAAACAGAAAGAGAGCAGCTGCCTGACTGAACCATAATGGGAAGTGCTCAGGGGATGGAAAAACAAGTAAAAGGCAATCAGTAAAACACTACTAATTTTTAGAACAATGGGGAAGACAAAAGCGGGTAAAAATCACGACACTGTTTGGACTACTTACAGTCATTATTCAGGGAAGTCAGGCCTATATGACAGGCAAAGTATGATGTACACCTGTTCACATACATTTATATCAAATCAACATTTATTACTCTGAGGACTGTAATGCGTACAAAGATCAAACTTTGTGAGCTCGCCTGTTTTACGTGATTATTCAGCAAATAAGTTCCACTAATAGTTGGATAAAAGCAGGACATTTGAGTGTTAACCCCTGTATAGGTCCTACAATCAGTCTATCTTCCTCTAATAACCCCTTTTTTAATGGTTCTATTTAGCCCGGCTCCACTCCAATCAGTCCACTTTGCAAGCGTTTAAATTACCGATTATTCCGTACTGGTACCTACTTTTTTGGTCCCTCCTCCTGAGCAGGTATGATCATGGCTGAGTGGGAACTACATGGGGCATAACCAGAAAGCTGTTCATTGATTGGCCGTGGGACAAGGAAAAATGGGAAAGTTTTTCAAGAGGTAGAGCAGGAAAAAGTTGATAAATCTCAGGAGCGTCTACAATAATATTAAGTACCACAATGGCTGGAGTGGGTCAAACCGGAATATAATTTAACTATTTACAAATCATAAACCATGCCTGAAAGCTGAAAGAAAAGCAAAGGGACACATCAGCTTTCTGAATTACAGGTAGGGGGAGATGTAACCCCCCCCCCACATCAGAACCCCTGTGCCTTATAAGTTCTGTCTGGGCTGTGTTCCAGATAATTATCCCAGTGGATCAAATTATACATGACAGAACATTTATCTGTATTTCTTTTATTTATGTTTCTATTTTCTATTTATTAGTTTTACATAAGATTACATTAATGCGACAATGTCACACAGTAACATTAATAGCAGCACAGAGCATGAAATTGACGGCTGGAGGCGGTGCTTCAAACCATAGCTCCAGCCGTCAGTGGTTCAAAGGAAACACAACAGGTTCTGGCCCAACGTGAAAAAGAGTGGGTGGAGTGGAGCCGTGCCACCTAAAAAGAGCCAATGGAAAAGGGGCATTAGTGTCAGCTTTTAACTGAAATGTCCTGAGTGTTTTTTTTACTACATAAGGGACCTGAAAAGTCAGTGGTAAACTTTTCAGAGCAGATCAGGACCACCGCTAACACTATTTTCCTCTTTTGCACTTCTTCCAGACAGCTGTCTTCCAGGCCTCAATGCTGGCACAAAAACTGCATTAATGCAATAATGCACTAATGATAAGCCAGCTGCAGGGGATGGTAAGCAACCACAACAACAGCTATGCTGATGTTTTCCTCTTTTTCTCTCTTGTGCTTTCTAAAATCACAAGTATGCAAGTATTTGTGGAAAGAGCACGCCACATAAAAGATTTCTTCTGCCTGTTTATGCGTTTCCCATCTGTAAACCTCTTCAGTGTTCCTCCACACAGCACTCCTGACTGTGTGGTTGTCAGTTCTACAACCACCGAGCCACACTTACTGAGCGTAAGGGTGGCACCAGGACAGTTTATGATAAACACATAAGGTCACATACACTGCACCCTCTGCATCAAAACGAAAATGTGTTGGACAACAGTTACACCAAATTAACCATTTTACATGGTATTGCCTGGAGGCGGCCTTAAAACATCTGACCTTACCTGCCGCGGCAAACCTAAAGGCTGTTGATCTATTTTAAAGACCCTTTAACTCGAATAAGGTGAAGTTAAGTACAAAGTTCATTGCAACGTTTACCACAAAGGATCTGCCACCATTGAGAGTAGTTGGGAATCAGGTTTCTTTGTGCAATGGAGCTTTCTTTGGACATAACATCCCACCTCGAAGATATTTCACCGAAACTGCAACCCCCACATACTACAAGACCACCAAAAAAAGTGATGGGATCACAAGCAGGTAAGATGGCTCTACATAGTGATGAATGGGTGGCTAGTGCCACAAAATCTTATGTCACCATAACTGTGGATTTACTGATGTGTGACGGCTAGCGTGTCGGGTGCACCAAATGAGAGCAGTGTGAGAAAGTCACACAGGTCCATATGTGCAGATGTCCAAAACCTAGTGTTTCTCACTACATAAAATCTGAGAAAATAATAAGCTATGCAGATTAATATGAATAAACATGCTCAAATCTAAATCTAATTTAATTGTATATTATTTTAAGACCTACAACTTTCAATTTATTTTGGTTGTAATTCTAGTTAGGTCAGGTTGACTCATAAAATATGCCAGATTATGAACCCTGATAAAACCAAAATAACTTTTAGCAACCCTCTATTGGTAGATATTATTTTTTTAGCCATTTAAACAAATTTCCATACAGTTGACTTGAAGTAAATTGGAGAAAATTATTTCCTAAATAGATTTCAAAGCAGGTATGAAGAATCCCCCTGGCGGATACAGATTGAGACGTAGTTGTTATGAAACCTCCCATAGCGGCCCCCCAGAATAGTTCAGTATAAAAAAGATCAAAACTATGCAGGTACTAAAAGACGAATAACAGCAAAGACGACGAGAACTTACTATAAATATACTACCATGGTATAGAAAAGGTATATGCCTGTAATGCTGTAATAGAATGTATATAGAAACACAGCAATGTCACCGAGTAGATTATCTATTATTAAGAAGACAAAGCTGCATATTCAAAGTGTAACAACACTTACTCTGAAAAAAATAACAGGTTTGTTTTAATTCCAACTGATCTCTTCATTCCATAGTTAATGTATTAATAATTTTTTCTGTATCTGATGGCAAATGGTTGGCAAAAGGGAGTACATTCTTGCCAAACCCTGATGTCAAGGTAAAGATAGAGAAGCTAGAGTACTACAACCTCCTAGCTGGCAGTAAGCCTAGAGCAACGAGGGGGCTGACAGAAAAAGAGGTAGACACAGACAAGTCGGGTAGCCTGAAAGCAGCCAGCTGAGCCATTAAGTGCTGATGCAGAAACAATAACTGTCTCTCTCAAGACAGGAGGGGCTGTAGTAGAAGCAGTAAGTAGGAGCAGGTCTCTTGGCATTGTGCCCAGAACTGACACACAGTAGAAATACAGACACATGCAGAGAGAGTGGGACAGGAAAACAGACAGGGCAATCCAGTAGTGGTTTGTCCTGCAGTTAAAGCTGAGAGAAGAGCAGTTCCTATAGTGGTACCTTATTTTTATCATCCCCTATCATGCCATGAATTATTAATATAGTTGAGATAAGTATCTCTTGAGCTCTTACATGTTTCTAATTTATCATTACCGGGCTCTGTTTAGCGAAATAAACTGCAATTCTCAACTGCTTAGGGGGAAAACACCAAGTCACAGTACAGTTAAATGACAGCAGGTAGTTATACAATTCTGCTACCATTATGGCATTACGGTATTGTTCAGACTTCACCAGGACTGAGAAATCAAAGACTCTTCTTGGATAAATGAGGGGAATGGGAGAAGCCTTAACAACCAACACAAACATACACAGAGGCCCACGCTAACCATATTAGTTATTCAAATATGTTGGAAATATGTTGAAAAACTACATTCACTAAATTTGTCTGTAGACTGCAAAATATTTTTACCAAAACATTCAATAAAGAACACAGTTGGGTGAATAGACATCAAAGCAGAGTGTCAACAGACAGACAAATACATACAAATAAAAATGTGTTTTTCCCTAACTGAGAAAAGTACTGCCAGGCTTCACTGAGCACACTGATCAGAGGCTGTAGCAACAGTGCACAATGCAGTGCTTAGAACAATCATTGCAGTAAAGGCAGTGATGGGTGTAAGTGCTGGTGGTAGCACGGGTTGGAGGTCCAGTTTTCATCATTTCCATCCCCTCCAGGTGTTGCCTGCCTTTTTGTCTGTCCACTAAAGCAGTGACATATGTTCTCTCTGCATTCAAGCCGTGGTTCTCTCTGCCACTGAATTACCACAATTAAGGAGTCTTCATGCGGAAGCAATTTGGCAAACACTAATGTGCCGAGGAAGCAAGGTTAGGGAGACAGTTGGGTGGGACAGAGGAGTATGTTGGGGAAAAAAAATGAATTAAGAGTCTAAGAGATAGAAATGTGAAAGAACATATAGACTAAAAAGGGAAGAAAGAAATTTTCTTGCAAAATAGATAATACCCGCATTACCACTTGCAGAGTGTTAATTAGCCAGTGGTAAGACAGCACTGGATTAGGATCAAGTATATTAGTAGTTCTTCAGCTACTCGACTACCCAGCTTAATGCAACCCAGACAAATTTGGCTATAAGAGACGAGCACATTATAGCTTTGAAGAAGCCGCCCAGATGAAACACCGGCGTGGTTCCACCAAGACAGACACCCGAAAAAATAGAACACAGCGAATGACAATAAACCAGTCTCTTTATTGGTTAAAAGCAACTTGGAAATACTGTGTCCTCAATCCTGCTCTAGATCTCAACAGCCCTGTGTGTCTATAAGTTATAAATGCTCTGCTGCTTAGGCTGTTTCTCTTTACACCACTTCCTTGATGAGAGAAAATTTATAAAAAACAGGCAGAGCATTCTTGTTTACTAATAATCCGTAAGGGATCAATATTTATATCTAAGCTTTGAAGGGTCTGACTGGGTCTGTGTGTGGTGGTAGCCAAGACTGAGGTTTTAGTGCTGGTGAGGCACTTCAATGGGCGTTACAGTGGAAATTTACGGCCTTTTGACGTGGAGCTATGCGCTCGGCTGGCACTAGTCACTTCCCTCAGATGGGACCATTGGCTCTCAGCAGGGAGTCGGCTCTGTAGACACTACAAGATGAAATAAATACAAACAGATTTATTTGAGTCTGTCATTAATTTAGGACTTGGTAACATCCAGAGTCTGCTCCGGGTGCTTTAAAACACATTATTCTCACAGTGAATTTTGTTTCATGTCTTAGATGATTCATGTTTATAACTCTTGAAAAATGTTTGCTATTAATCAACCAAACCATAAAAAAGTTCTTCAATGCTTTTATTTTTAAGAATCTCATTTCAGGTCAAAATAAAGGCTTCTGTTAAATCAGTTTGGGCTCTAATAACTCTTCCTTTTCAGGGGTTCTTTTACAGAGAACTTAATACATCTTTTGATCTGCTTATTAAATTATATGATCAAGAGAAATGCGGGGGCTGACACTGTAATAGCCAACAATTCGCTACCTCTGTAGTGTTTTATAAACCAAGGCCAAAGTGGGGAAATTTGTATCATATTTCTGTTTACTTTTCCAAGACAGAAATGTGAGCCACTACTGAGTAAAAGAAAGTAAAACAAAAACTTGACACATTTTAGGTCCATTCTAGATTTGCAGAGCATACTGAATCACAATTTTTATCACAATATCAATGTGTGCAATATCGCAAAGGACGTCTTTGATGCACTACTTGGTAAGCTATGACATTTCAGTTCCCATGGATTGAAACTCTCCTTGCCTCTGATATATGTAGCCACTTGGATGGGCTTTTCACTGTCCAGACCTGACGTTGGTGGGAAGATCGGTGAGGACATCCTTATGATGGAAAAGGAAGGAAGGTCTGGGTTATTCGCAATCAAAACCACCATCACAATATTAAATAATATTGCAACGTCATCTTTTTCTAAAATTGTCAGGCCCTATAAATGTCTGATTTTCATTTCTGCAAAGGAACAAGGTTTAAAAGGATATCCACTCCATGATACAATAAAGCTGCTCGTTCTTTGAATAAAAAGTGAAGCCAATGCTTCAGCTTTTTTGGATGTAACTGTGAGTAGGTCTGTTTGGTTTTTTGTTTAATTGGAGGAGACATAAGCCACTTTAAGTTCCTTTCATGCCATTAAATATAAACATTTTTAAATACAATCCTGAGACAACAAACTCATGCCTGAGTCAACTGGCATCCCTAGTTAGCTAGTGACTGAAAGGAGCAACAGGGAAGGTGCAGACAACTTCAGTAAGACAAAAGAAAAGTAGGGAAAGCCTGAGTCTGGACCGACTTAAAACATCATTACAATCTGACAAGAGTGGAATGAGGGCCGTCTGTAGTCCATTGAAGGTTTCATTGACAAGAACTGTCTCAGGTTCCATACAAGATTTATTTATCAGCTCTCTGATGCTGATGTCTTTAATGTCAGAAATAAGGTTGCATATAGATGAAAAGGCTCATTCTCCTTCCTTTTAGTCTAGCTTTCTTCTTGTCCTGATGTCAATTTGTGAAGCAGACAAGAAGACAGGAAGAATTTTCTCTCAAACCAATAAGTTACCTCTTCAAAGAAGTATGGATATTTAAGGGCCCAGGCTGCGCTGAAACAGACATCTTAGGGCTTTCATTTAATTTTTCATCTCTTTACTGACATTTGTGACAACCACAGACCAAAGGAAACCTCCAGTCCTCCTGTCTTTCATTCTCACTGTAGAACACTGAAATGTGTCCAAACAATCTTTCGGCAGAAAGTGTATGGGCTTATCAGCTCACAGAGCAAAACTGCATGTTCTTCTGACTTGTCTCAATTAATAGATGTTGGATATCCACTCTCTAAAAGGCTAATTAGAGCTACTCAGTTAAAACTGAACACTCCCTGTTTATTCTACTGCCAGGATAATTAATGGGAACAGAAAATAAACTTAAAGATGAAGAAAAAAATTGGTCAGAAAACAGACGGGCAAACATTGGGAACAGACATTTTTAAACACACAGCACACCCTAGATCAGATTACAGAGGTGGCAGAGTGATATGAAAATAGACACTTTTCCACCTCTAATAACACGGAGCCATTACAGACCTGTATTGTACCACTGCGTCACAGGGGGATTTGCGTCAGACTGAGGCTCTTAAAGCTTAAAGATCACAGGAGTATGAAGTGCTGGCCATGACAGGAGTAGCCTTTTTCATGCAGTGCAAGAATGTGTTAAAACTGTAGAGGATCTCAGAAATGACATTTGTTTCTGAGCAATGGGATATATAATAGCAAAAGCAGGTACATAGTTTAGTTTGTGAGGTCATCACCCCCACCCCCTTCCCTCTTCCCATTTTAAGAGAACGAAGAAATAAAAAAAGGACTTGTTTTATTAATATTGCCATTGTGAGTAAGATTACATGTCCTTCTTTAATATCAACATGCATCTAGTTGGTATCCAATGAGAGCACTGCCTTGCTTGAGTCATTTACCCTAAATGGGATCAAATTGTGTGAGTTCAAAAGTGTATATATGATCCAGCAATGATAAAGGTAGGCATGCATCTGTGCATATGCTTGTCCCTTTGTCCATATGCCAAACCTGACACTCAATGAGGCGCCAGAGCAGTGTATAATAAAAGGAACCAATGGCCAGTTGTAATTTTGGGCACTGAGGTTGGACCCAAACTAAGTTGCTTTATTTCCCTCATCCTGTCACTTTTCCTTTCAGCCTTTATGTTCATTTTCTTTTTCATTTTTCATTCTGCTCATTAAAACATTCACTCTCTCTTCCTCTGTTCTTTCTCCCAAGCATCTGTCATGCTAAAGCTATGTCACAGCTCATATATCCCCCAGCAATCATCCAGAACATGGCTGGTGACCACCATCCACCAACGTCTACCAGACCACCGCAGAGTTCTGTGGCCAGAAAAACAGCTGTGGTGGCTAGATCAAAGTTTAATCAATCACTGCTGGGAAAAGCAAGTGCTGTGATGATTTAAATTATCTTACCTTTGTTTTTTTCAAATGAGCCTTCAAGGCAAGGGAGATGTGAAGGAAAAGTTAAGCTTATCAATTTTGCAGGTCAAGAATTAATATTATACAGATCTTAAAACTGTTGGCACAGTGTTTTATTCCTGCTAAGCTACAGCTAGCACAAATAATAAAATCTGTGCTTCCGCAAAATTACAAATAATATTTATATTTGCAGTGCAATTTACATGGTACCAGTTTTATACCCAGACCCAAACAATATTTCACAGGAGTAGCGTACTCCACACTCACACAGATGCATGCAGATCCGAGCAATGTGTGGGAGGTCAGTTTGGTCAGTGTGTGGTGAAATCAGGGTGTAATATTCCCTCAAAGCAGACAGGAATGACTGGCCCTACTCTCCCACTATTACAACTGCGGCTCTGGTGGCCACAAAGGGACCTCAAACATTATAACCATGGCTAGTTCCAGAAAGCTAAAGAAAAAACTAGATTACCATTAGGTGGGGTCAGAACAAATTCACTGTCACATGCAGATATAAAAGAAAGGTAAAATATGCTAATCTGATTAGAGGTAAATACAAAATTAACCTCTAAAAGCGCACACACCTCTCCATGAGTCACTTTTTAAATTTCTAGCATCAGACAATCAGAGACACAATGACTTTGGATAAGCTGCAAGGCTCACCAATAAAATATGAGACAAGCTAGGGTTTAAAACAATTCAAAGAAAAATGATGAAAAAACGTTTGACCACCAAAAGCTCTATTTATTTTAAGCCAGAGTTACTGAAGTTGCATTGGAGGAAGTTGAGATTAAAATGAGTTAAGGGTATTTCTTTGAATTGCAGTAGCAATGGAGATCAAAAACTTGAAGAAAACAGACACTGTTTCTTCCTCCAACAACACAAAGCTATTACAGACTCCTAGTTACCAGAGACAGGTCAATCAAAACACAAAGTGTCAGGCATTACAGAGGTCTGTTGTCAGATTTCACTCTTCTCAGGGCTCCTATATCGTTGGCATTTCTTTGGCTGTGCAATTTGGTTTTTGTTATTTCAGGTATTTACAAAAAAGTCTTTAAATAATACTCAAGATATTATAACAAATATTTTACAGTATTTGAGAGCTATGTAAATAAAACGTAATCAGTAATGTTTTCCCCATAACTAAAGTGTTACATTTCCCTCTGAATGGAAGTTAAATCCCATATCCAAGTAGCTCTCTCTCACAAAGGACACTGACCAACTGTGCTGTCAGCTGGATGCTTAATATGAAACACTTTTCCACCACTGAAAGGCTCAGCAACTTCAAAAGGATAAAAAAAGACATTATGTTCCTGAGAGGTTACAAAAACACATGTTTAAAATGCAAACAGCTTTCTTATCTAGTTTCAGTCCCATCCTGAGAGTAGCCTGTGCACTGCTAATTGGGCACACAGAAACCCCATACTGCCAGGTTATGAATATGAATCACATTAATTAAAAAAGTTATGACAGGCATTAGCGAGTCCAAGCTAAATGACTGTCTGTTTTCAATGATCAACAATCCACATAGGTGGAACAAAGTCTTTGGCTTCAAGTTTGTTTTCATCTAAACATCCGATGGGAAGTAGAGCAAAGAGAAAAAGATAAATGGAAAGGCAAGTTCCCAGAGGAAACCAGCTCACAGGACCCTGAACACTGCCACAGTGCCAACTGGAACCAAGTATGTTCAGTACATTAACAAGTGTTTGTTTTTAATTCAAGTTGACTGACTTTACTTTTCTGCATCGCTTTCACTTTTTATTTTCCATTTAACCACAACACTCATATTAATGGGACTAAAGAGGATTCTGAGAGAGGTGAGTTTTGACACATTTTCAAATAGAGATACAAAAGTAAAAATACTTGGTTATGGTTATATATATATTTTGGAGATTTTCCTTCATGAAACATACTGACCTAATGCATCACCTTTTCCCCTTCACTCTCTTGCATTCTGAGAGTTCAGTCCTCCCACCACAACCCCCACACCCTTCTTTTTTTAAGCCTGCTAGCACTCTAGTCAGATGTGTAAATGTTTCTCCATGTCACTTTTCAAGACACATTCCAAGAAAACAGCAAAATCGGGGGAGAGGAATATTCGACTTCACTTCATGGGAGACAAGTTTCATAAATTTTGGCAGCAGGAGAGTAGTAAAAAAGGTAGCCTAGCTGGCTTGGCTGAAAGAGGATGTTGACAGCGTACCAAACAACATGATCCTAATGAGTTGGAAAATCCCTAAGCCTCCAGAGAAGAGTCCAGAGGCTACCGTCATAAGACATGCTACTGTTTCGTTCAGAATCACCTCCTTTTTTAAAAAAATGGGCAACATTTATTAATTGACTGTTAATGGGTTCTTGGTGACATGAAGCGTTACATATTCAGTCTTACCCTTGACAGCAGGTACTGTAACGTCCATTTAAAAACAAATGGAGTAAATCTTTAAATGACTCCTTTAACTCAGGGTATGTGGAGAAAAATTAGATTTTCTCAGTCAACTCAGGTTGAGTAGTTTTTAGAAAATGATAGTCACACACTTAAGCTGTGCCCTGAGATATAACTGCTAGACTTTGGTACAACCCACTTTAAGTCGTAACCAGGTACATACAGTATATCATAAAAGTAAGTACTGCGCTCACATTTTTTGTAAATATTTTATTAAATCTTTTCATGGGACAGTGTGTGTAACTGTGTAAAGTAGTCAGTGTGTATAATAATGTAAATCTGCTGTCCCCTCAACACTCAGCCATTAATGTCTAAACTACAGGCAACAGAAATGAGGACACCCCTAAGTGAAAATGTCCAAATTGCGCCCAATAGGCCATTTTACCTCCATGGTGTCATGCGACTCGTTAATGTTACAATGTCCAAGGTGTGAAAAGGGAGCAGGTGTGTTAAATTTGGTGCCGAGTGTATTTCTCAACTGAATTTGCTTGGCATTAATAATCCAGCTTTTTTCATAAAGAACTTTACTACAACTCTAATAATCTGATTCATTTCCTTCTTACTGATTTCTTCCTCTCTGTATTTCAGTAAATGGCAGTGAATGAAACAAGATTCCAAAACACAAGCTCAGTTAAAGGATGAAACAACGTGGTGAACTCTTCTAAACTTAAACATGTGAATGTCTTTGTTTTATGACCAAATACTTTGTTTTTATATCAAGTGATGGGATTGCAGTTTAGCTAACAAGTACATTAAAAAAAACTAAATAAAACACATTGTGTGTATTTGCACTTGCAAACACATGACCTCTCATAGTGAGTAGAGGGATACTCTTTCTTTGGTGTCTACAGTACTGAAGATATATAATAAAATGAACACATCTAAAATCCAGTGTGCCACTGAAAGGGTTTAGAGGACTTTTCTCATTCTTACACAAACAGACTAAAATACACACATTAATCACTGATAACATTGTAACTGCTATCTTCTCACTTCACATAGCCAAGCATGTCGCTTACCTGGAACTTTAAACACCTCATTGTGCAGACTTTCACTAATTGGCAGTTGGGATCCATTGACCATACTGTGGGTCCAGCTCTGACAGATTGCTTGAAGCAGAAGTGTCTGAGGCCTTGTGGCCTGAACAGTAAAGTGAGGGAGCTCAAAAATACACTCTGCAGTGGGGACCGATGACCTTTTGCTCCTGCAAGAGTAAGGACAGAACAGGCAGAATTACATCAAAGATAATACGTGTAGACACAGAAAGCCATACTGTCTATCAGGATATTCTATTGAAAAAATGATTAGTTCCAAATAAGCAAATAATCACTCAAGTACAAAGAAACTCTTTATATATAAATTTCACTATTCAATCAAAACAGCATTACAATAAAAAAACTCATTCCCAGCATAAAGGGCCAAATAATCTGAATTAGATTCCAACAGTTAAAGTGAAGGAGTACCAGGTGTAAGCCAAGCTTTCCTTGGTTACTTGGCAAGTAGGTTGAGTTTGCTGACCCTTTTTCTCCCCTGTTGTCAAAACTTTGACGATGATTTATGTGAAAAGATGAACGGGCCTAGAAACCTGAGCCTGAAATACATCTATACACATTTAACATTTCAGATGTCTGCAGTGTAGAGGGAGCGTTTGTGAGATTCTGAGCACATGACAAGATGAGCTGAGGGGGATGAGGTAACAGAGCAGTGAGATGGAAACCTCCAAGCCTCTGTCCATCAGAACTTCAATGGACCATGGCCTCATTTATCATCTGCCATACACACAAACTCACTCCTTAGTGTTCATTCAATTCTTCTTCCTATTTACCTCATAATTTCCAAACCTTGTAAAGTTTTTTTTTTATAAAACACAATTTGTCACAAATTCACTGCCTTTTAAATCAATCAGTCAAATCCCAGAAGCTTCTTCTAACAGCAACTTTGATCAAAAATGTAACAACAATGAAATAATCTATTTCACACATATATTGTGAAACAAGGAATGGCAATGCACGTGCAAGTGTGATTAAGCAGTTGATCCCATCATAACTACAAATCTTGATTGCTATCCTTTACATCTATGCCATTATAATTTACTGGATAAAAAACATCTTGGATGCCTGAACTATACACTAAGAAACAAAATTTTTGCATGAAATTTTGTTTTTCTGTGTTGTGAATGCTCCTCTGAAACATTCGACAACTTGCAGTGGACACTGCCCTGCTACATATCTAGTTTTTGGGGTGTCTCTGTGCACACACATACACAACAAAAAACGTAATGGAAACAAAGTAGTACTGGCTTATGGACGGTGATTTTTGTGAAACCAAAAGTTCTCTAATTCCAACAATAGCTGCAGAATTTTAGAAATGTGCATAATTTTTCATTCTTGTTACACATTATGGATTATGGTTTGGTCCCAGTTCAGAGTTTGGGATATGTCACAGTCCCTCTTTTTCCCTGAGCAGCTCTGCAATCGTTTAACTCCTCTGTTTCCCTCCCTCTTTTTGCTCCAAGGCTCTTTTTATCCTTCCCTTTCTTCTACTCCTGGGTGGTTCAGGAGTGTGACAAGAGCTGCAAGCTTTGAGTTCTGAAGTGTCTGCTGTCTCTACTATAAGACAGAAGGTGAGAGAATTTGATAAAAAGGGATGTAGGACCAAAAAAAATGAACAAAGAGGAGTAAGAAACTTCAGACCTGACAAACGCAATACTTTTAACCTTGAAAACACACATACATAGAGTGCACAAAAACACTTTCTACTTGATGCCTTTAGCACCATGGTAAACGATGCCAGGTCATTTTTTTGCTATTAGAATCCCTACAATTGCACATTATACAACAAGACATCAATCAAACTGATTTTATGTTAGTTGTGAGTTCAAATTTGTGCAAAGTGTTTGTGTTTGTGTGTGTGTGTGTGTGTGTGTGTGGGTGTATACATTATAAGACATTGCAGTTCAACAAAAGACAGCAAAGAAGACACAGCAACAACCGTGCTCCCACATGCAGAGCAAATGTGCTGGCAAAGCCACTTCAATGAGAGGACTGGCAAGGGATGAAAGTTTGTTGGCTTATTTGAGTGTTTATTGCGTTTAAGGGGAGCTGTCATGAGCATGTGGTCCCCTAAAAGTTTAATTATGCACCTGTTTTATTATAAAATACCCAGTTCTTTGTGAACAGTATCTTGGATCTTGGATATAAATTAGAAGCAGAAACCCTCATTAGAGTGTTTTGGGAATGCTGGATGTGAGGACAGCCAGGCACTCATCGGATTTCATTAAGTAGCTGGCACGGTCAGTGCTTCTTTCTGCAGCATGGTAAACAGCTTTTTGGCAGGAAGCTTTTCACTGTTGCCACAGGCTTTGAGCAAAACAAAAGCAACCCAAAGGTCAAAATAAATTAGCATCAACAGCAGATACAGTGGTAAGATTTTGAGATATACTTTGGGAAATTTAAATTATCTAAAGTTTTTTTCATTAATTCAAATTCTTACTATATAAAGACCATGCACAAATCACATAAAAAGCAGAGAGACACCATAACCAACACAAATAAATCCTTGGAAATTCACACATATCTCAGGCCAACACATGTGCTGTCACACAAGCTATAACACACCTTTACATACAAGTACAAACTACTAATGGCAGCTTAGTGAGCCAAAGCACGATCAGCAGCTGTAATGATTCCAGAACTGATCCCACTGCTCTAACAATATGTTATTTGATCAAACAGGAAAATGTTTGCCTCATCTTTGTTTAGGTGTTTCAGGAAGCACCTAATGCTCAAGCTTTGGCTCCTGTGGCTCAGGACAGGGGTGAAGCAATAGGAAGTGCACTTCACATGGGTTCATCAACTGCGATAAGGGACATTGAGGTCATAAGCCATGTGAACCTGGACTTGCTGATTCCTGGGGGTAATAATCTGGTTCTATGAACATGGGATGTCACCTGACTGCCAAGAAAGAAACTGTGTGTGAAGGTAAGTGATACCAACTAGATATCGTTGAACTCTCATTCACACACAGCTTTGGTTTGGGAAACTGAATGCTGGGAGGTGCTGAAATGTTTCCTACTCATAATTGCCCTGTGCCAGAGGCATTGCACTGGTGTGAGGTTAATTGCAAGCCCCCCTGCTGAGGACCCCCAGTGATAGGGTCGCCTCATTGCAACTTCGAGTTGTAAAAGGGAAGGTTCTGATTGTTGTCTATGCTTACGCTCGAAACAGGAGTTCAGATTATCTAAACTAGATAACTATGGTTGCCTGAAAAAGACTGCCATCTGAAGATTCTGTTGTGCTTCTTGGGGACTTCACCTCCCATGTGGGTAATGACTGAGATACATGGAAGGGTGTGATCAGAAGGAAAACCCTTCCGATCTGAATCTGATTGGTGTTTTGTTGATTGTCCATAAAGCACGCCATTATCAAGCACAAGGACATCCAGAGGTGTATTAGGGACCATGTGACCTTGAACCAAAAATTGATGATCAACTTTCAAATCATGACAACAGATCTGTGACATTATGTCTTGGACACGTGGATGGAGGGAGGGGCAGAACGTTCGACCGATCTTCGGCTTGGTAGTGAACTGGACTCAAAGGTGGGGGAGACTGCTGGATAGACCTTGTAGAGCTAAACAAGGAGTGAACTGGGAACAACTGGAAGGGGATCCCCATTTTGGAAATTTGTCTCACTGCTTTAAGAGAGGTTTTCTTTGTTTGCCTGTTGTAAGACCAAGAAAAATATTTGGCCTAAAATTCAATGGTACCTGTTAAAGCAGCAGCTAGCGAACCGAGTGATGGAAAAAACAGGAATTGGAGATTATCAAGATGAAGAAGGAAGTTGCATTCAGGGTGTTGTGGCTGGTGCATCTTGACAACACCTGTGGGGTGGCAGACCAGGGTGGTGGTCAAAATATATAAGACAGGTAACAAGAGGGTGCATTCCAACTTTTGAAGAGTAAAAAGGTGGTAAGGAGGTAATGAACGTCCTCTTCAGCATTTGGTGGCAGTTGCTACAGGAGCATGGGGTATCAGGGATGCTTTTAGGGGAGATCCAACCATTGCATAATAAAAGCGAGAGCTTCAGGAACCTCAGTGTAGATTTTTGCTTTTTGTAGACGATGTGGTTCTGTTGGTATCTTCAAGCTATCACCTTCAGCATGCAATTAAGCAGTTCACAGCCAAGTTTAGTGTGGCTTGGTGGAGAGTCAGAACCTTAAAGTGTAACGTCATAGTTCTTAACCAGAAAAAAGTGACCTGCTCCCTCCAGGTTGGGGGTCAGTCTCTGCAGAAGGGTTTCATTATCTTTTGTTTTGTTCAGAAGTGATGGTATGACACAGCAGGTGGGGGCATTGTCTGTAATAATCCAGGCACTGCTCTAGTCCTGCAATGGTGAAAAACAGCTGAACCAAAAAAGCAAAGCTCTTGATACAGCAGTCTATGTACATTCCAACCCTCATGAATGGTCATTAGAGAGGGATCGTGACCGAAAGAACAGGATCCCAGATACAAGCAGCTGCACTGAGCTTCCTTCGTCATTGGCAAGAGCTGAGAATAAAGCTGCTGCTCGACCATGTTGAAAGAAGTAAGCATGGGTGATTATGACTTCTGATGTGGGTGCCGTCTGGGCACCTGCAATTGGATATTTCCTATTGGTTGAATATTCCAGAATAGAAGACTGGAAACTCTTTAAAGCTTCCGAACTATTCCTTAATATCATTACTTTTATCATGTCAAGTATCAAACATCTATTGTCTCACTCTTAACAAAATAGAGAGACCTTGATAAAATGAGCCTACCTAAAAACAACTAAGAGAGGCAAACCTTGATGAAAATATCATAGGTACAAGGGCATACTAACTCATGTAACAATTAAAAGCCTTATACAGGGGGCCAGACCGCAGAAGATGGCAAATACATTAATGACATGTCCCCAGGATTTATCAATCCATGAAATGTGCAACTTTCTCTTGACTTTATCTTATCCGTTTCTATTTGCAGTCCACAGTACTAACAAGGCAATCAATTAGGGGCTGACATATTTGCCTGATAAACACCTTAGATAGTAACTGTCATAAGAGCAGCAATCCCTTATCTGAATTGTTTTCAAATCATTCACTGTCACAATCTACATTAATTAACCATACCCAATGGCACCATTCCTAAACTATGCTGACAAAATCCTTCAGTAAAGGTTTCACAATTTTTAGAGCTTATTTGGGGAATTAGTGCCAAAATTAAGCAAGGTAAGGACTGAGAGTCTTTTTGAGCAGGCTACCGCATTATATAATTCCAAATGTCTCACCTCTCCTGAAAAAAACAACTGACACATGGACTGTTGTAAAGTGCCCGGTTTTATCTTATTACAAAGACGTATTATGTGTTGCAAAGTCACCAAAATAAAATTAATAGAACATGTAAACACTTTACAAATTACATTTGAGAAAACGTACATTAAAAAAACTGTCTAAAAACAAAAATGAACTGAAAACTAAAGCACAAGAAATGACTCTGAAATCTTATCTGTTTCATTAGTTTATACAGTCCAACTTCAAATCTTTTTTTTTTCTTAACACTAAGTGGACGTTATTATAACTGTATGCTGTGGAAGCTATAAAAGACTCTAATAATGATCTTTCTATGTAGGCAAAACTGAACTATACATGATTAATACAATTAGAAATATAGAAAGAGATGACAGATTTTTCTCCAGCTGGATAAATAGTAATGCCAGCACACCTTGGATTTATCTTAAATTTTAAGGGTAAAGATTTTATTACTGCAATTAAAACATGTGCTTTTTTATATATTTTCACACATTTACCAGGGCTCCAAAAAGGTGTGGAGGGTATTGTACCTGCACCTGCTTTTCACATATTTACTAGAATACAAAGGTTGAGGCATGCCCTTTAGGCATGGTACATGTTGTTCACCTAAGTTATTAAAGCGTTCAGGAAGTGGAATATGATGTAAAAATATATTGGGCATTTTACTTCCACTATGTAATACACAACAATAGACACTGCTACTGACTTAACAGCAATAAATACAATTTATACAGGTATATTAATAATTGTGTCTGTATTATAAACAAAAACGCAAGTAGATTCTTCACAGTAAAATGATTTGCTGTCTGAGACTAGTGAAAAACAAAATAACCACACTGCTGTCTGTATTCCTTCTAGGCATTAAAGTGCCTATAACACGATTTCCCCACAAATGCAGAAATTGAAAGAAAACAGCGTTAATATGGTGTAACGGTGCATTGCTGGTGGTGGCAGCAATACTACAGCAGCCGTTAGGATCAGAGCTGGAAAACTGATGAGGGACAGATGGACTGGTCCCACCAAGCACAGCCAGTTGTGATCGGAGGACTTTTCGTCAAACTGCTTCGAACAAGAAACCTCTGAATTCACAATAGAAATGAAGTGAGAGGTCGGGATATCTGACCATTGCTGGCCATTGTAACGGCAGTCATTTCCCCTTTGACGTCATAAAAGAGCGCAACAAAATCACAAAGTAGTCTGGAAATGCCTTTTTAGTGAAATTTATGACTATATATCTCAACAACTGTTCATTTCAGCAGCATGAATTTACTTTTAAAATATTTCATCAATGTTTCCTTTCCATAAATGTTTTTGGATTTATCATGAAAATTCGATGTCACAGGCACTTTTTGAACTGAACTTTAACTGATAGTTTATGGTAATTCTACTGAGACAATTAAACAATTAGGACTTAACTGTATCTTGTTGCTGCAATATGCACTGTCATCCACTGACATCATCCAGCACCACAAAACTATCTGGGTTTAATGAGTAACAGTAACGGTTTATGGGTTAAATTTGTGTCTGCAGCTCAAGTTCAGTATTTGACTTTCCCAATCATTGGTCTAAAGCAGAAAAAAAAACTCTTCAGAGAAAGAATAACTTCCTTTTTTTTACTCTCACACAGACCTCTCGCCCCCCCATCTAGACATCTGGAGCACTCTTGACCCAAAATGCGCATAGCCTCACAAGGACACACGAGTATACACTCACTCTCACTTTTCCCTCTCAAGAGACAGCTTTATTACACAACGATTACTTAAAGAAATGTTTTAATCAAGTGCCACAGACAGCTGCAGGCCACAAAGCGAGAAAATGACAATGATGCGGTCCATCAGGCGTTAAAGAAAAACGCATCAGAAGGCCAACAGATTAGTGTAAATTCAACTTCCTGCCTCTGTTTAACAAGTCCAGCTGTGGAGGAAAAATAGGACAGAAGAAATTAAAGGTAAGAGGACTAGCTTTCACTCTCTTGTTTTTAGGAACAAATGTAGTTCTACTGAAGGTAAATGGGGAGGAAAGGAAAGTGGAATGCATGCCACAGGAGATAATAATCCACTGAGATCTGATAATCCATCCATCCTTCCCTACTTCCCACTGTTATCCCTTCCTCCAGTGTCAGATCCTCAGATGACTAATTTAGGATTAATAGACACTTTCAGTGAAATGAAAACATCTCCAGCTGCTCCTATATGTGCTATCTTGGCCCTTAGGTACATGACTTAATTTATTTTATGGTCAAGATTTAGTAGATGCTCTGGAATTGAATGAATCCTGCCTCCTGAAAGCATTACAGCACATAATGTACATCTCTAGGCTGAATTAAAACCTAAGCTGACATAGACAACAATGTCACAAAAGTAAATAAAGGTAAGCAAAAACTACTGTACCGCAACTTGGCTTTCTGAACTCTTGATGTGATTTAATGCTCAAGGTAAGGCATATATGGCTTATTAGAACAGGAATGTTAATCACTGAGGACATAGGACTTGCTTTTATTCAAGCCATTTCCTTAAAACAACACAGCTCAATACATCCATTGATTTCCACAAGCCATAAAACCAAATAAAACTGTCTAACACCAGATGCAAAAGAGAAAAAACTCCTTTCTGCAGAGTTGGCCAAAATATTTTATAGTCTGTGGGACAAAAAATACTTTGCAGCTCACAATTCTTTACATTAAATAGCTCTGAGTAAAAAGTGGAACATAACTACATCATATGCCATTCTAACTTTTAAGTACACACCTGTTTATACACAAAGACTGCTTGTGATTTTTGTGTTCCTATTTCTTTAGCCTCTTTAGGTTAACGTCTTTTTTCTTTTCTGAAAATGATCTAATGTTTCTTCAAGAACAAGAAACAGCTTAGGACATGTGTTTGTTCAACTAAATAATTCTCAGTCGCCCCCGCAGCTGAATGATAACGCAGAGGTAATCATGATCCAAGCCAACGCAGACTGATTTAAGGTCACAGATCTTTAACCCTGCAGTAGCAGCTCCCTGTGACTTAAGGCCCATTTACAAAAAAACTGATGAATTCCCTTTATTTCTATTACTATAACTGCCATAATTATAAAATTTTATATCATGCTGGAAAATTTTGTTTAGAAGCGTGTGTTAAACCAATAATTGAGTAGAAAGTAAATATCCTTGTAAATATACCATAATGTACTCAAAGCAATACAACTTCACTTTCTTTTTAAGCACACTAAAACATTTGTCATCCAGTTCTAGGCTGTATTTGGAGACATAGACCAGGAACAGCTTGATTTGAGTAACTATGAACAGGAGTAATGAGGCATTACAATCACACCAGAAGCCTCATGCCTCAGATACCTCAAGCAGTCTTCATAAATCACAACACAAGCTAATCTAGAGTCTAGACTACTTGTCCAGACATAGTAACACTCTTCTTGACTTCACATAAAAACAGTAAGAAATCTGAAGCTAGTGCTAAAAATGGAATTTAACTGGGACAAGGTAATAGGCTAAGACCAATAATGAGATATCAAGGGAAAACCAACATTCTTTTCTATGCTACCAGTCTAAAACTAAGTCCTCTTTCAGATGCTGTATTACATGCACCTGTAATACCACATGCTTTCAAGATTTAAAAAAAAGGATCCCCCCCCCCCCAGACATAGCTGTGCAACTAATAGGGGCTGCTTAAAACGCCACATAAAAGCTGGCGCAGGCCTGAATTATGGCCTGCGATGCGACGAACCACACCAAGCTGCTGCTGGTTAGTTGGTTGGTTGGTGGGCCACAGTCAGTCCCCATATGGTGTTGCCGTCAGGTGGCCTTAAATAAGGAATATTATATGGTGTGAGCACAAGTGTGCATGCATATGCACTCATGTGTTTGAGTAAGAGTGAGGTTAAGTTTTAGGGAAATCAATGCAGGTGGCACTTCTAACGTACACTGCCTCCTGTCATTCCATCTTTTCTCGTGGGAGAACCAGGAGAGAAGAGGTGGGTGTGGAATTTATGTAAAATAAAGGTTTAACAGAGTTGCCAATAAGGCTACTTTCTGTTTAACAAATGACAAATGTTCACAACGATGTATACTAAGCAAGATCATTTACTACTATAGGTACTGATTTGCTAAACCTTTGCAGCTATGGTAACCAATATTTCAACTGTGTATTTGAAATAATCCCTGTTTTAATAGCAAATTACTGTTGGGTAAGATATTCAATCCCAGATGATGCATTTTGTGAATGAATCTAAAGTCAAATGGACAAGTGTAAATAAAAATAAAAAAACTAAAGTTTTTCCTAGAATGGATGTTTTTACGCAAAAAATGCTTCTGATACAATTAGTTGTCTTATGTTATTTCATTACTTTAGGTTGTAGACACAAATCTAAGAATATCCTTTAAATAAGCTCAGACACCAGACTAAAAATTAACTTGTAGTGGGACAATACAGGTAGGTGGGGGGGTCCAAGATACATCTGCTTCTGCACTGCCACAAGCAAGTCCCCTAGACCACAGGTGTCAAACCCCAGTCCCCGAGTGCCAGGGTCCTGCAATGTTCAGATGTGTGCCTGATTCAACACTCCTAAATCAGATAATCAGGTCATTACCTTGGCTCTGCAGAACTTGACGGCATGCAGAGGAGGCAATTCAGCAATTGGAATCAGGTGTGCTGGACCAGATAAACATTGAAAACATGCTGGATACCCTCCAGGACTTAACATTTACCAACAGAAAACCACTTACTTGGAGTTAGATGTTAGATCACAAGATTTAAATAAAATTACAGTTTTGCTTGAGGATCAACTTTAGAAACCATTAGACAATGAAAACCTTCTCTTAGAGACCCACTTAACGATCTTATGACGTAATTTTTTTATATCCACACTTACTCAATATCTGCATTATCACATTTAAGGGTATTGATAAGGAAAAACCTGATAAGGAGCAGGAGGATAAAACTTCATAAATGACCTGGTTATATTAATACCTACGCTAAAATCTGTGCTTAAACAGATGTTTGTTTAGGCGGGAAAGATTTCTGTCACTTCTCTTATCCTTGCAGAACTTTGTGGACCCACATCATTCTAGTGGTATTTTTGTGTTGTAAAGACTATAGCATTAAAATGACATAAAAATCAGTCTGCGGAGCTTGAAACAGCAGGAGTGTAGCAAAATATTACAGGTCTTTGTTGTGGCTGCACATAATACCTTCAAAAGTTATACAGTCCTGTAAAAAATAAAAAGACATTGACATTTATTAGTTTGGCAAAGGTTACAAACCTATTCCCAAGTCTTTGGGTCTCCATCAAAACACACTGAGAGCCATTACGCAGAAATGGAAAAACATGAAAATATTAACCTTCCCAGGAGTAGCCAGCCTACCAAAATTACTCCAAGTGCACATCGATGACTCATACACAAAAAAAAACAGAACGATATCTAAAGCACTGCAGAACTAACTTGCCTCTTTGATCTTCACTATTCATGATCCAACAATACAAAAGAAACTGGATAAGAATATTATACCCCAGGAAAGTTCAGAGTGAAATACTCTACTGCTCAAAAATAACACAAAGGCCCGTCTCAAAATCAACTTTATTATTCTCATGACTTTGGGGAAAATATTGAGTGGACTAAGAAGCCGAAAGTGTATATTTCTGAAAGGTAAAAATCCTGTAACAGCTGGTGTTAAACTAGCACAGCATTTTAGAAAAAGAAAATCACTCAAACTGGTGGTGGTTGTATGATGGTCTGAGGCTGCTTCAGAACCTGGACGACTTCCCATATCTAATGGAGCCATGAGTTCTGCCCTCTATCAGAAAATCCTAAAGGAGAAAGTGCAGCCATCGATTTGTAGCCTTAAGTCTTCCCCCAGCTATTTTTTCAGCACGACACAAATATAAATAAAGAAGAAGAATTATAATAATAATAAGTCCAATCATCTCACACCGGTATCTGTATCATGACAATGAGTTCACCGCACTCTATTAGCCTCCAGAGTCAGCAGATTTTCCTCCAGCAGTGTCCAGCGATGTGGTGGAAAGAGAGACTCGCATCATAAATGTGCAGCTGGACCAAAATCTGAGAGGAATGTTACTGGCATCTAGTTTAACCCTAAACTCTGTTAAACCTGCCTATCACTGTTCCAGGAGCAACAATTTGTGTTTATGAGATTATGACTTTAGTGACATATAATAAAAGAGGTAGGATGGCTGGTAGGCTGCTTCCCTTTAAGTCAGGCAGGGGGTCAAATATGAGTCACATCAACTGAAATAACAGAGCTGAAGTTTCTGAGTTAAGAATATTGAACATAACACAACAACCTGCCCCAATTATTATCTAAAGGAAAAATACTGAAAAAGAAAAACAACAGTGTGCAAATTATGAGTAAAAACCATATTTCAACATTTCACCGAAATATTCAACTTCAAATCAGAAAGTTGAGAAAAACTCCTAAACATAATGAACACCAGGCTCAAACCATGGTTTGGTCAAGAATATAGCTGGTAAATAATATACCCTATATTAGAGCTGATCGATACTATTACTGAAAATTGCGATGTCGACATATCAATTATTGTTATCTCATGTCTGCACCAATCTCTGTGAGTTTTGGCATCTGAGCAACTGTAACACTACATCAGGTTTAGACCTTAAGGTCAGTTAGAGTCCATTAAACTGGACAAATATACTGTAGATTTGTAGTGTGTAAATTCCTCACATTTGAAATATTGGATGCTTTCAAATATTGGAATTTCTTCATGATTGCTATATTGCAATGGTGATTACGATTTGGTAAATTGTTCAGCTCTACTTCATATCATATACAAATATATAAAAAATAAAACCTTATTTCATAGGTGTCATAAAAACTGTCTGGGATCTTGTTTTTCTTTAAATAGGGGAGTGGGTAAATGATCCGTAATGCTCAATAGAAATTGTGTTATTTTTATATTTTTTTTAAAACATCCTTTGAATATCTGAATCCACTATCTGGGGGGGGGGGGGCAGTGAAGCCGTGGGAGAGAGAAGAGTTCAGAGCAAAGATCAAACAGGCAACACATATATTTTTATTAGTAGCAGAGAGCACAGAAATCCCGGTTCTGTCAAAGGACCGGCTCAAACCCGGTAACTACTCTGCAGCAGATACATGATTTGTCTGGAGAAGAAGTCAAGAAAGTCAAAACCATCTGCAGTTCTTCACATGTTTAAATCTAAACTAATGGACGGAAATAAATTCCCAAGGTGGTGCTCTGGTACAAGTTTCCTGTTCTAACAGGCACTTTGACTGCAAGGTGTTAGAGTGAGGCTACAGGGTGTACCTGTGTGGGTTTTTCCAAGATCCAGTAGGTTACTGACAATGGTGATGGAGTAAAGAATGGTTAATGTCTCTTTTGCCCCAGATGGATCAAACACGTTACAAAGCTGCTCAACGTGCAAGAGGAAGATAAAAGAAAGACACCATAAAGAATCTCAAGCCTATTACAATTGCAATTATCATGAAGCAGGTAATGGTGCAAGGGAATACAAGTTTATTTTTAAAGTATAAATTGTTTAAGTTGAAGAGCTAAGATTCATTTCTCTTCATTTCTCTTCATTACTCTTTTTTCAATTTGATGTTTTCACATTTATCCACATGCCACATATACAAAATAAAGTGATAAATTTTCCCTTTTTTTAAATCAACTTTTACTGCACTCAAAATCTACAGTTGTAAATTACATTTTGCTGAGGTTGGAACCATTTTTGGTGAATCCCAAGAACAGTTGAAAATGTGGCCAATCTACCATATATTCGTACACAAAGTTCTACCAAAAAATGTTTATATACTCACCAAAAAGCAGGCAACTGTATGAGCTTTCCATAGATTGCTGTGCTAAAAGAAGGGATGATGGAGATGAGAGGCAGAAAGCTCCCCGTGCGGTCCTGGCATGTTAAGCCTGCCTGGAAACCAAAAACCTGCAAAGAAACAGAGCAGGTTAAAGAGGAGACAGGGGTGAGAAAAAAAAAAAACAGGACTAAATACAAACTGTTTAATAGATCAACCTAAATACTGAATTCACAAAGAAAACTGTAACAGAGTACATCTTCATACTATTTGTGTGGTTTTTACCATCATATCAACACTATGCCTAAATTTAAAACTCAGAAAGAGTCACCAAGAATCATTATCCACCATTACTGACATGCTGTGAAATAAAAATGTCCATTTCTGACTTAGCTTTGCCATCATGGCTTTCCTTCTGGGCACTTTAGCTACACATTACCCATACATTACACAGCATGTACACATGTAAGAAGAGTCACTGCAAAAAGAATCCAGACCATTTTTGTCTTAAAGCTCAGACACAAAATGAATCCCCGAATAAAAATCCTTTCTGAAATAAAACTGCAATTTTTTTTGTTCAAATTCTCTTTGTTTTGTCCCGTTTAGATTTTTTGATATATAATGTTGGGATAGAAAAGCATCACTGTGCCATACTGCATGGTAATTCACATTTTTGACAAACCTTTGTTTTTAAAAGGTATTTTTAGGCACTAAAAGCCTTTATTTTTTTATTTTTTCAAAAGTAGGTGGATAGGAAAAAGGGTGGAGAGAGCAGGGGAGGGGTATGCAGTAAAAGCTGATACCACAGGATTCAATACCACGACAGCCTACGTCGAGGACTAAGGCCTCCATACATGGGTCGCACATTTAACCCCTTGAGCCAACACAATGTGTCCACCTTTGTTTTTAATATAAAACTACAGACATTTCGGAGAGCAGTTTATACTGCCATGGAGTTACAGTCTTATCAATATCAGCTACATAAACTGCATGAGAGAAGTTTTAGTATTCAAGGTTTTTGCGCCTTTGTTGTAATAAGATCACCAAGTGATTCTATAATGTATCAGAAAGTGGAAATCTGAGATCTAAAGAGCTTACAATGCTTTGCAGATGAATGATTGTTCCTAATCCTCATAATGACAAAAGCCTCTAATTAGCCTTGCAAGCTCTGTTAAGAACATTGTTTAATATGTGTATCCTAAGAATCCTAATTCTCACTCCCAGTGGGCAACAGTGGGCAAATATGCCCATATAAACAGATAAATCATTGATTTGATTATCATTGAAGATTAAATTTAACATCAGAAAGGCTAATTATGTCAGTTTTCTTTCGTGGCCTTGCTAAGCAAACAGACGACTTTGAGCTCTTTCCAATAACCTTGGAAAAGTGAGAAATTAGCTAAAAGCTATCCTAAAGACAGACACCCCGGCACTGACAAAAAGCATCAATAAAACATAGATTTAGATAAGGTTTTTCAAGTCACTTCCTGAACTAGGTGAATTGCGGCCAGAGTGACCTCCACCCTGTCATGATCCCACTGCCAAAATCCAGAGGCAGAGTTACAACACTGATAGATACAGATGCTGATTGGTCACAAGAATTCTTAGCCACTGACCAGTTGACTGTTAACCCTGCAGTGACCCTTTGATAAGGACTGCCAGCAAGACATCCAGTAAACATCCTGCTTTTAAAAACAATCCTAGACAACACCCTGAAAGACTGGACCATCATAGGTCTGGTTAGTTTATTAAACGTTGAACTGGTCATTTAACTGAGTGTTTTATATGTGCTCCTTGGTTCTGTTAGAATTTTATTTAAACTAAAAACACAAGGGTTATAACCACCTTTAAGCATACATTAATTCTATGAAAATGCTAAAAAAACAAACAAATTGAATTTAGTTAAGCCATTGGTAAAAATCTGAGGCTGACTTGTCTTTAAACAGACAATACAAACATCACCTACAGGGATAGTACTGCAATTTTGTACATAATGGACTAAGAAGGAGAAAGAATGTAATTTTCTAAACGTCATGTCTGTTGCACATGCTGCTTGTAGACAACCAATACTCAGTTTCACAATTTATTTCTTTAGCTACTTATGTTTTGTTCATCTTAACAAAACACAACAGCATGTTTGAGGGATCTGGGGAGACAGGTTTTCTAAAAAAAAACAAAAAAAAAAAAACTGTTAATACAGATGGTAGAATATACACCTAGAACACTAAAAACGTACATTAAACTTCAAATCTGATTTCACATCACTGAGTAAAATGAGAATTTGAACCTTCAGCACAACATGGTGGAAAAACTGTTATTGTACCACCAAGACATTTCCTGTAGTTGTTTCAACAGGTTTGCACATATCACACCTTTTTATATAAACTTTATATAACTGATATATGGGAGCCAAACTTCAACAAAGTGCAGGATTGGATAAAAATCCCTCGTGAGATTTCTGTAGACGTGTTGACAAACTACAGAAATTCCTCAGCACTTCTGCACCAATTTCTAAGTCATGTTTTGCCTAAAGATCATATACTTGTCATATCAATGACATGCAAATCAATGTCTAACTTTTATGTAATGCATTTTTTGGATTTTTGGTTGACATTGTCTGTCTCCTGATTAAAGGGACACTAGGAAGAAAATTGGAGGGTACTTTTCTGTTTGCAAGTGTGCAAAGCTGCACAATCACCATGATATAAAATATAGATTTCCTACAACATATGTTCTACCAAGGGGTTCATCTACCATGCTCAGTTTGGTAGATGAAACCCTGAAGTAGATCCGAGATGTACTGTTGGTCATGCTGACGTACACTCATTCTTCAGATTTTACTACCAAGTACCAAGGAGTCATCAGGGTCATAATCAAAATCATTGTTCTTTTACAAAAGTGAAAAAATATAGAAATGCCTACATTAGTGTATTGATAAACTGTTTGGATTATGTTAAATGGTGAAAATTCCTAATTGCTGATTCATAGGCTGACTAAGAATTTATTTTTTATTCTGTAAACGGATATTCACCTGATTGCTGGCAACCTCATGCAAAATAAACACACTACAAAGTACTCCACATGACTTCACTAGCAAAAAATATTTAAAAATATGCATTATCGTTTGCATTTAATTTGAATAATGATTTTAAGCAACTGAATCAATTGGATTCTTATAGCTGAAGTGGTATGAGGAAAATGAGGCATTTCTTAAGTCGCTCAGAATAACCAGGTAGTCTCCTGCTCACCTTGAGGTAGAGATGTGCATAGCAGTGATGGAGCAGGTTCTCTGGGGGCTGGCTAAGGCTGCTCACTGTGGTGACTAGCTCTGGACCATACATTGGTTCAGAGTGGTCAAAATTCACCCTTTCAACCTGAAACTGCACAGAAGGTAGGGGGTGCAGTGGCTGAAACACTGGCACAGAGACTGGTCTTGGTGTAGCCTGGAAAGGACAACAAAAAGAGAAGAGCTTTAGAAGAAAGAATAAATAATCCTTGGATTTCTGTCTGAGCCAATTCTCACATCAATCTCCTTTACCAGAGCTGACAGACTAAAATGTCTCTACTTTATATTCAGTCTGATGTAGTAGTGACAGTTTAACTACTTGGATCAAATTTCAAATATGTAGATGGACAAAAAGTGAAAATGAACTTACATGTAAATAATTAGTAGCTTATGTCTCAAATACAAGCATGGAAGATGTTGTGAAGTTCAGCGTTGCATAACATCTTGTTTCAAGATATGACACACAAACAAATCATATCCCTGGCAGATTTCGATTCAAAGTCATCTTAATTTTATCAATATATTGCTTCTGACTGGAAGTAATTTTATTATTTCAGATTGACCCAGTCAAGAGTTCTGACTGGAACCTTTGGAGGAAGCTAAAGATCAGAGTGATGACAAGGAGGCCTTCCAACCTCAAAGACCAACAGTCATCTATTATAAGAAGGGTTTAACTCCTGTAATGCCAACAAAAATGTGTACATTGATTATCGTGTAGGTTAGAAATAATCATAAATGTGTCATATTTTTAACTTCAATGTAAATAAAAACAGATCATCTTTTTTATAAAATAGACACCTGTGTTCCATGTTTTTCATCAACTTTTGAGATGTGCCTGTCTCATTTCCTATTCGAAAACAAGCGTCTTGAGGAGGAAGCTGGAAACGAGCCACAACCCACCGAGCCACAGTCACCCTAAAAGCTCAAATCTAAGTTTTCGCTCAATGAAGAAAACTCGATCCTATTCTGACATCTCAGAATAATATGAATTCTTGAAATATGAGTTGTAAAATGTGAACATTTAGTAACTAATTTCTGTAGAAAGAGTTTAAAATGTACACAATAATTTATTACCACATTTGGATCAAAAGCAGGTTGTGGTCTTTGAATGAAAACAAGTGTCTTGCTCGACATGTCTCAAATTTTCCCTATTCAATCCTTCATGGCATTTAAAGACCATTTTAAATGTGTTGAGAAATGTGCAGTAAGACTAAAGACAGAGAGCTGCTGAGTGGAGCAAAACAAGAGGTTCAGGAGCTACCTTATATCCCAAGATGACAGGAATTAGTGTGTGAAGAAGGTTGAACTCTGCCATGGAGACAGTCACAGAGACTTGGAGCAGAGTGACAGAAGTGAGTCTGGTCGGGATGAACTCCTCTAAACGAGATATCTCCTCTGGAGTAGCTGGGCCATGGCACGCCTCAGTGGTTTCTAAAGAGGTATTTAGACACAAATACATATGTATGCCTGATTGTTTACTATATAATATTGCAGAGATATAGAAAATAATGACGTTAAATTGCAAAGTTCGGAACAAAATTTTAGAATGAATGTTGCCATTAGTAATCGATTTTTTAATAAAGTAGGGATGGTTTTTCTATGTCTTTCGAGTTGAATTAAATCGATTTACATGAGTTAGGATCATCTCCCTATACCTGCTACATAAACTATATCAACAGGTTTCCAAGAAAATAAGTTTCAAATAAATCACAAGTGATTTATAAAAGTACTTGCACAAGCAAGAGGTGTCAAATAACAGAGTGTGTTGGTCAGTAGTTATATTTATGAACAACTTTCTAAAATCAATCATTATAAACATCCAGATAAGGCAGCATTAACACAGAAAACCTGCTATGGTCAGAAATAACTATTGAAAGGAATACCCAGAACACTGAACCACTCAACTATATTTTGGGAATGAGGTAAACTAGAACCTGAAGACTTTTGTTGTGTTCTTGTCTCTTGTCCTGGGGAATTGGTTTAGTTGAGTTCTGCAAAGGTTCTGATGGGCTTGGCACCCAGTGGTGTCAGACCCTGATCTAATAGTTGTGCTGGTCCGTGGCCTAACACCAAGTATGGTTTAGATTAGACCAGCAGTGCTCTGTCTGAAAACGTTTGAGTGCCGGAGCTTAAATTAATACCCACAATAAACAATTAAATGACATTAAATAATCCTGGACAAAACTAAGTGACAACAAAAACAAAACAAATTGTAAACCAGACAAGAAATCAAAGTAATACATTTTAAAAGGTATAACTGTGTATGCATAAAAACACATGGACAGAAAATGACACATGGATTCATGTTTGAAAAAGCCTTGGCCTTTCCCACTTCAGAAGTGACCCTCCAGCCCTTAATGTTCCAAAACATCATACATGCAAAGTCATCTTAATGAACACGTGGTTTCTGACTTTTACAGAGTAAGAACTGGATGAAGAGAAGCTCACTAGAAATCTGTAGTCCAATTCTGACACAAAACAATATCTATACAATGCTAAGATGATGCAACCAAAGGATTGTACATAGCAAGCAGCACTTGTTCTTTGCCCAGAGATCATTCTATAAGTAAAACTCCAAGTGAGGAACTGAAATGTACTTTCTAAAAGAGATGAAGATTATTTTTTTTATATTTTTGAAAGTCTTTTTTTTATTCCTAAATTAAAAGCTGTAAAAGAAAAAGAACAGCAAAAAAAAAGACATCCTGTGATGAGCATTCTTTCGTGCCCAACACTGTAAAACTATTGTATACTGTCACCAGCCGATTTTCCGAAGTTTCAGCTTGAACCGGGGGACCGACGGGTCAGAAACCACAATACCCAATCTTATTGTGATCTGAGAATGCACCCTAAAAAGCTCTATCAGGTCACTCTCTGGTGAGTTACTGACTGAAGAAGAATCAAGGTGAGCCAGTATCAGTAAGGTATTTAAAAGGAAGCACAGAGAGGTAAGAATCAATTTAAAAGGAAACCAACACAACTGTGATTCATTCAGGCTCTGAGAAAGAGAGCAGACAACAGCAACGTTGCTGTGGTTTAACTTGTTGAGTTTCCAACATCTGTCTGTCATGAAACAGACTGGATTTTTACAGATTTTTGAAAATCTCAGAGTTAATGTAAGTCTACAATCTCTAGATTATACACACGGAGACGGACAGTTTTTTGTAATGCTAGCCAAACTAAGTGTTAAAAGCTAATGTAAATATAATTATTTTTCCTGTTTTACATCGATTCACACAGCAGTGTGACGTTGACCCTGCTTGTGCTAGAAATGATTAATAATTGCTCACAGCAGGAAAGCTAGAAAAATATATTTTCATTGCTGTTATTATTTTTTATTTTATTATAATTCTTAGAGCAAAACTGGAAACAAGTGAAATTAATATAAGATGGTCAATGGTTTGCAAAGACTAGAAATCCAAAATTAGCTACAAAATTCACATTGGAACATCTCAATTAAATAGTATAAAAGATATTGTAAGAACATTCATGTACTGTGTTATTTGTTGGCATTGCTTTTAATAGCCAGCTGTTATCCTACTCAATGTTTGAACCCCACCTGGGAATCATGTCATACCTACGTATCTTTGCAGTAAAAACAGGAGAAGATAAACAGATAAACAAAAACAATATTTACACACATAAATAAAAATGATTAATACTGACCACAGAGACAAGACGAAACTTCTAACTGAATCCTTGTCTGTCATATTTTGTCGCAGGTGGTGAAACAGTTTGAACTCAAAGGTGATACAAAGGTGATACCAGGTCTTTCACAAAATGACTTATTGCTTCAACTATTAAACACAGAAGCACACTGCCCTTTCTTTCACAACATCCAAGGGAGGAGCTCAAGAGAAAGTATATAGGAATGATCACTAAGAGACCATGTTTGGCTTAAAACTTCCTCCAATGGTTTAAAAGGCTGCTACTTTCACACACAGCTGTGTGCTGAAGAAGGGATTGTGTAAGTAGATAGCAATGTGATGAAGACTAAATAAAGCACAACTGTTACACTTTATGGTACAAGACCTAAAGAGTAAAACAGGAGAGTGAAAGGTTTGATTATATTTTAGTGAGTGAACTCTGACCTTGCTGTGGTTTGCAATAAGGCTCATATTCATGTTCCATGGCACATGTGATCATCTTGAGGATGCGGTGGACTGCACTACTGTGCAGCCTGATGTCAAGAGGTCCGACCACCAGCCTCTTCATGGAGGTCTCTTGAGCTGCGGGTACCAACTCCTCTGTATTCAACACAGAAAAGTCCTGAGAACCTACAAAAACATAATATAATGTGGAGCTGAAATCAGATTTCTTGATGCCTTTATATACTCAAGAAATCTTTGAATTTGAGCATTTTTCCAAGTCAAAAGTAAAAGGCATAAAAATAGTACAAGTAATATTAGATTCACAGATTTGTTTTTCGCATTAATATTTGGGATATTAAACTTTCCCCCATTCCCGGCAATAACACTACAAAGATAGCTGTGGTGTAACTCAGCAGCAGGGAGCTGCACACATAACCATGAACAACCGAAGTGATGAATATTCCAAATGTCCTGTTCTCTCACACAGCTGTCCCTTCATTCATCTCAGGCCCATGTACCAGAGGGCCACTTAAAAGCCTAAGCTCCCTGGCAATAAAAAAAACGGAGAAATTAAAAATAAAAGAAGGGGGTGGAAGAACGGCGAGGAGGGAGGAAGAGGACAAAGGGTCACAGCCTGCTTTATTCCCATTACATTCCACTAATTCACTGAACAATCCAAGCTCGACCTTTCATTTTTTGCGGAAATGGCTTGAGAGAGAGAGCTGTAACTCTAAGAAAGTTTTGAATCTTATAAAAGGCGACTGGCATTGCCACTTTTCCTTCCCCCCAGTAAGACAGGGCTGCAGTGGATTACGCCTAATATTAACCATATGGCCGTAGTTAGAATGGTCAATGGAATGATGAGGAGGCTGAAATTAGCAACACATTACACATCTAAAATCGACATCGAAAGTGTCTCAATTTTTCCAGATTAAAATTTAATTTAATCTCTAGTTTTATTCTAAGTTGAATTTTAATGGTAAAATGGACCTGATTGGGTAAGTATGTTGTCCCAGATTTTGTTATTCCTGTGGGAAAGCAGACTAATTTGTTTGATTAATATAGGATCAGATGTGTGTTCAAGAAGCCATGAGCTATTCCAATTAGCAAGGGGCCGTCCCAGAGGAAAAACAACTGACACTTAAAACAAAAAATGTCAGCATCCACTTTTAGTTTGCTAAGGATAGTGTTCTGGACTACTGCCACTAAATAAGATAAGTATAACAAGGTTATGTAGAATTTCTTTAACCAAAGCAATTTATATCAGAATATTCACACAAAATGAACTCTTCCCACCAGGACTGAAAAAAGGCAAATCAGCAAAGAGACATTTGTGGTCCAAAGATAACATTTCCAATTTAAGAAAGAAGGGTTTATCTCTTAATGGGATCTTCAGATCTTTTGGATTTAAATAAACAATCCCAAGTGCTGCAGCTAAGGAATGAGGACCTTTGCCCATCTTAAGACTTCTGCCAGGAAGAGTGACATCTAATTAGGCAAGTGGGTCCAATACACTTTCTAAACAGCTTACAGGTAAAGAGACAGAGGGGGAAACATTGTTTCAACAAGCAATAAGGAGAGAGAAACTCAAATATGTGTCAGTGCAGACTAAACACCTCTGACAGTTGCCCTGCAGGTAAGTTTGGGGTGAGAGTGAGGACAGGGAGGGTCAAGGACCAGGTGGCTGTGAATGAAACAAGGAGAGCTGTTTCTTCAAGTCTTGAGTAGGCCAGGTTGACAGGAAGAAGAAAAGAGAAAAGGAATGAGATAGAAAGAAAGGGGGATGGAGAAAACAGCAGGAGAGGAAGAGTGAACATGACAGATATAAAGAAAGAAGAGGTGACAAGGTGACCAAACAAGACCTGTTAGGAGGAATAAATTAAACAATACCTTCGGAGCTGCTGTTCTCAATTGTGTAGAGATAATCCATATAGAAAGCCCCAAAGCGCTGCATGCCCACTATCTCTGTGTAAGTCTCCTGTCAAACAAAGCAGAGTTAGGTAAACAAAGCAACAAGGCAGCAAACAGACTGATAGCCTTTAAGAGTGGCAATGACTGGGGTCAAGGGAGATATGGTAGTGAGGGTCATATCAGTGATAAAAAGCTATTGAGTGGCAGAACTACTTAGTTGGACATTTGCCTCTTATTTGTTGTTTTTTTAAATAGCCCAATAAAATCCAAGAAACTTACAAACAGATTCAAATGAAAGGAAACACAATCAGCGCTAACAAATTTTGTAAATATTTCACAACTTTGTTAAGAGCACTGAGAGGTAAATTTAGCTCTAAATGAAAAAAATGTCTATAAGTATTTAGAATTCACTGCAAATAATGTTTTTCTTTTCTTTTAGGTATGTCACAGTCGGCAATATTTATAAAGAACAATACAAATTCATCCCAAAAACACAAATTTATTCACACTAGGAAACATTAAAAACAGGTCAACATGCTATTCCAGGTTTAAAGCATCCAGAAAATGTTGACAGCTGTAGCACTGTGCGACAATCAGTTTTTTTAAAAATATGAATTACAAATACAAAGCTAAATTTAGAAATGTTGACAATTCTGGAGTTTTAAACTCCCGTTTAAAGATCGTCAACAGGTTTTCAGTTGTAACTTGTTAATTTGAAGGTCAAGAGGTCAAACGACATTTGAAAGTTCTTCTTCTTCACAACAAACCACTAAAAGGATTAAACAAAACACTTAGTCCTTTTATTCAACACCCCATCTAACATTTACCCAAAATTTCTCTTAACAGCATTTTCAGGAGAACCTTATCAGAGAGAGAGAGGTTAATGATTAATATTTATTAGGGGGTTTCTAATGGATGTGGCATGCTTTTGGATCAAAGTCAGCCTGGTTTCAAAATCTCTGATGATGATTTAACACCAAAACCTTTGAGTTAGTCTAAAATGTCCAAGTACAAACAGAGGCGGGGGATGGATGGACATCCATACACTTGCTTTATTGAGGGTCATGCACATTTCAAAGAAGAGTCAAGACTTATGCTTTGGAGAGGTGATCAAGGGACCTGAGGATTATCAGGGACAATGGCTTTAACACTTATACTTAGATAGCTGGACTAGTTCAGCCAGCTTGGTGAGTAGTAAAAAACTGAATCCAAGTTTTACAGTAAAATGTTTTTTAAAAATAGTTTTTAATCAGTTTAACATAAAAGCTTACCCTAGTCTCTTGTCAGTACTTAAAATACTTTTATCGTTTTAAAATAACTAAATGTAGAGTAATGTGGGCTGTCTTTCTATTGAACAGAGGCGTGTTCTAGTTACCTTGTGATTAGCAGAATCTAGGATGAACTCAGCTTTGACTCCATTGTTCTCTGGACTACGGTAGTCAAACAGAGAGTTGGTAAGGTAAGTCATCCCTTTACTTTTTAGGTTGTCTCCACAGCTGAAGAACACTGCATCCTTTACAAAGAAGAAGAAAAAAAATCAAACGTGTTGACACGTTGGGGGAAAAAGCTTTAATGCAAGAGTAAAACTTTATTATTATTGAAAATTTAGAATACTATAAAACTAAACATATTTTTATACTTTATAGCCGAGT
Organism: Crenichthys baileyi; assembly: GCA_036173005.1. Taxonomy (NCBI): domain Eukaryota; kingdom Metazoa; phylum Chordata; class Actinopteri; order Cyprinodontiformes; family Goodeidae; genus Crenichthys; species Crenichthys baileyi. The sequence goes on from JAHHUM010001164.1 coordinate 125,434, forward strand.
GAAATGTCCACCTCAACAACAAATACATTTTTAGCACAGTACAGCTTCAATGTGTTATAGGTTAGCACAAGGCAAGAATGCGATTAACTGAAGGAGAACCAGCACATTATTATCATAATTATAAAACAACTAAACACTCTTAGGTAAAAAAAATCCTTTGTTGTACATCAGAATAATTTGGGTATTTTTTTGCCTTTAATTTTTTTTCAAGGTTTCCTAAAGACCTTTTATGCTCTTTTTACCTCTTCACGTCTGTTCAAATTTTCTTCAAAGTCTCGAACTCCCATGATGCCTTTCAGGCACAGCGCCCAGCAGCCGACAAAGCCAATCTGGCAGTTAAAGAAAGGTTCCCCCATCATGAGCACCTGAAAATACAACCAGAACAGACATCTCAATCAACTGTTACTCCAGTTAGCAATGCAACTCCTGTTTGCACAGCCAGTTTTAAAAATCACAGCCTATATTCACGTACAGAGCTTGCATAACTGCATTACAGGCAAGTGACGTTCTGAAACAGCAATTAAGGATTGCCCAAGCATGGTAGAAATTCCAGACCTCGGCAGAGACTTGTCAGTTCAATCAACTACAACGTTCCAGGGTTTTCCTGAGTGTTCGTCAATTATGCACTGATGGTACTGATGGTAAGACTTGGGTACAAGTCAGACATCACTTAGTACATAAATAATACCTTTACTACTACTACTTCTAATAATAATAATAAAAGGAAAAACTGTTTCTTATTGCGTTGTTGGAGGCATGAGCCATGGTAAGCACCAAGGTATCAAGGTTATTTGGGGGTTTGTATTTTTAGTAAAAAAAAGAACAAGGCTTAAGGCTAAAGCATAATGATAAAATTATCTCGCCATACTATTTATCACCATTAACACCCTAAATCTCTGTAAAAATAAATATTTCACGTGATGTCAGTGATGTCAAAGCTTTTTTGTCTCTTTCGCTCTTTTTTTGTACAGCCTGCTCCATTTGCTGCTGGTTATGTAAACTGTGAAAACTGTTTAATTTTGCCTTTATTACAGGACATGCAGAAGTTTTTGTTCCTAAGCTCAGACAAATATCAAAAAGAAAGTTAAACACATTAGCAAACCAGTAAGGTTGATAATCTTACCTCAATGGTGATTCCCTCTTGCTCCAAACACAGAACCTCTCTGGACTTGACTTTCTGAGGACTGTAGTAGCTGCTTTCAGACTCTGTATCTGTCAGCTAATACACACAGGGAAAAAAATATCACTGTTAATCAAGAGTGTTATTAATAAAAAGCATCTTAAGTCAGTCTTGTCATATTGGCAACCTCCGTTATAATATAGTGAGAACCTAAAATGAAGCTTACAGGGAAGCCGTTTGTCTAAATCATTTTAGATCAGGACAGTGTACACAAGGAAGATAAAGCACCACTAAAATGTAGAATATAGAAAACCTTAATCAAGAAATACACTTTAAATGGAAATATGAGTGCAGCTAAAGTTAAAGCTTTGTCAAAATGCTGGATTTGAAAAGTAAACACATTTTTCCAAGTAAAGGTCAGTAAAACATTTTTTCTTGGAATATAGCATATATTACAGCTAAATGATCACTCACCAGTTCTAATACATAAAAAAACTGGCAATCTGGCAAAATCTGGCAAAAGGACAGTACAGAGCAACGATGCTCCTGATGTTAGTTAAAAAGCAGGGTGTAGACCAGAACTCAATCCATTCAACTTTAACACAGGAAGCAGGTGCAGAGCAAAAGCAGCTGTGGCTTATTATTCTTACGGAGCAGACTCCCACCCTGGATCTCTTCCCCCTTACGGTTCTGATAGTTTAATCACGTGCGGAAACAACCTTCCACCGACCTGCGTATCCCCAAGTATCATAATAAAAAAGAATGTTAAATCATCATGTTATATTATTGCTTCTAGCAACACAACTGCTCAGTGTTTTTGATACTAAATACTTTAGCTTATTAGTTTATTTTGTATATGATCAGGAAGCAAAAGAAACCAAAAAATATAAAATTATGTAAACACAAATACAAAAAAAGACATTTTACAGTATTCAGAGTATAAGAGCTCAATGCTATGTTTAAAATGGAGCAGGAAGAAGTCTAAACTTATTGAATCGCATCCCAGTAAATAACCAACAGCCACGATGAAGGCCCATTAATGTTTAAACCACATGCAGAGGTCACTGTCCATTCTAGTGTGGCAGCGAACTTCTGATTAAACCTAATCCTGAAACAAGGGAGGTGAAAAAAAAGAGGGAAGCAGCTTAAAAGTGAACAGCCTTTATATACACACACACACATACATATATACACTGCTCAAAAAAATAAAGGGAACACTCAAATAACACATCCTAGATCTGAATGAATGAAATATTCTCATTAAATACTTTGTTCTGTACAAAGTTGAATTATGCTGACAACAAAATCACACAAAAACCATCAAATTTATTAACCAACGGAGGCCTGGATTTGGAGTCACACACAAAATTAAAGTGTAAAAACACACTACAGGCTGATCCAACTTTGATGTAATGTCCTTAAAACAAGTCAAAATGAGGCTCAGTATTGTGTGTGGCCTCCACGTGCCTGTATGACCTCCCTATAATGCCTGGGCATGCTCCTGATGAGACGGAGGATGGTCTTCTGAGGGATCTCCTCCCAGACCTGGACTAAAGCGTCCGCCAACTCCTGGACAGTCTGTGGTGCAACGTGACGTTGGTGGATGGAGCGAGACATGATGTCCCAGATGTGCTCAATCGGATTCAGGTCTGGGGAACGGGCGGGCCAGTCCATAGCTTCAATGTCTTCATCTTGCAGGAGCTGCTGACACACTCCAGCCACATGAGGTCTAGCATTGTCCTGCATTGGGAGGAACCCGTGCGGGGCCGTGTGGCCCTCCAAAGAAATGCCACCCCACACCATTACTGACCCACTGCCAAACCGGTCATGCTGAAGGATGTTGCAGGCAGCAGATCGCTCTCCACTGTGTCTCCAGACTCTGTCACGTCTGTCACATGTGCTCAGTGTGAACCTGCTTTCATCTGTGAAGAGCACAGGGCGCCAGTGGCGAATTTGCCAATCCTGGTGTTCTCTGGCAAATGCCAAGCGTCCTGCACGGTGTTGGGCTGTGAGCACAACCCCCATTTGTGGACGTCGGGCCCTCATACCATCCTCATGGAGTCGGTTTCTAACCGTTTGTGCACACAGATGCACATTTGTGGCCTGCTGGAGGTCATTTTGCAGGGCTCTGGCAGTGCTCCTCCTGTCCTCCTTGCACAAAGGTAGCGGTCCTACTGCTGGGTTGTTGCCCTCCTACAGCCTCCTCCATGTCTCCTGGTGTACTGGCCTGTCTCCTGGTAGCGCCTCCAGGCTCTGGACACTACGCTGACAGACACAGCAAACCTTCTTGCCACAGCTCGCATTGATGTGCCATCCTGGATGAGCTGCACTACCTGAGCCACTTGTGTGGGTTGTAGAGTCCGTTTCATGCTACCACGAGTGTGAAAGCACCACCAACATTCAAAGTGACCAAAAGCAGCCAGAAACCATAGGTACTGAGAAGTGGTCTGTGGTCCCCACCTGCAGAACCACTCCTTTATTGAGTGTGTCTTGCTAATCGCCAAAGATTTCCCCCTGTTGTCTTTTCCATTTGCACAACAGCATGTGAGATTGATTGTCAATCAGTGTTGCTTCCTAAGTGGACAGTTTGATTTCACAGAAGTTTGATTTACTTGGAGTTATATTGTGTTGTTTAAGTGTTCCCTTTATTTTTTTGAGCAGTGTATATGCATACATATACAGTACTGTGCAAAACTTTTAGGCAGGTGTGAAAAAATGCTGTAAACAAAGAATGCTTTCAGAAATGGAAGTTTATTTTATTTATTTATTTAGTTTATTTATTTTCAACAATCAACAAAAGGGAGTGAATGAACAGAAGAGAAATCTAAATCAAATCAATAATTGGTGTGACCACCCTTTGCCTTCAAAACAGCATCAATTCTTCTAGGTACACTTGCACACAGTTTTTAAAGGAACTCGGCTGGTAGGTTGTTCCAAACATCTTGGAGAACTAACCACAGATCTTCTGTGGATGGAGGCTTTCTCACATCCTTCTGTCTCTTCATGTAATCTCAGACACAATGAATGATGTTGAGATCAGGGCTCTGTGGGGGCCATACCATCACTTCCAGTAAGTCTTGCTCTTCTTTACACTGAAGATAGTTCTTAATGACTTTGGCTTAATGTTTGGGTTCGCTCACTTAGCATTTTGTAAATTGATAAAAATAAACAATCATCATTTATATTTCTGAAAGCATTCTTTGTTTACAACCTTTTTTCACACCTGCCTAAAACCTTTGCACAGTACTGTATATATATATACACACACACACACTTTTTCCTATCTTATTATCGTACTTCAGTCTATGTCAAATGTCCGACTTTTCATGGCAGAAAGGTCCACCCAATAATAAGGTACCAAGTAATTACTTTGAGCATTAACAGAAATGTCATATCAGTGAAAATGACAGCTGTGGTAGTAGCTTAAATATCAATCATACAGAAACATATCTACAGAAAAATGGAGCATTCCTCTCTTTGTTTTGGGAAAAACAACAATAGATCTGGCAAACAGCAAAGGTTCAAGAAGTGTGTAAATCAAAGAAAGGAAACAACTGATCAGGGCTAATGAATAATGTGTTTAAAAGTTAAAAACTTACACTGGCTTTTTCCCCTGATCAAAGAGATTTTGGGAATAGTGTGCCGCTGATCTAAAAATATATCCCTCATTTCACATTCATGTCAAACTCTAGTTCAGGCAGTGGCTGTTCAAAGACATAAAATTACTTCAAACTAAATACTTCCTTCTAGGAAAGAAACAAGAATGTAAAAAACCCACCCTTTCAGCTGCCTGCAATTACTCCAAAAGAGAGGCAATTAATTGATTAAAAGAACTCAAACAATACAGGAACAGTTTAAACATTAGAAAAACACCAAGGTTTATGTGGCCTGAGAACTAGCTCCCATCCACTGATCACACACACTGTCGAATGTAGGCACATTTCCCCTCACACAAATATGCATGGACACAGAGGTGCTGTCTGAGATATGCGCACATGCACGTATGCACTAACATAAGAGAAGAAATCCGCACACTTCCAGTAATGATAGGTACAGCCTAACTCTGAAAGGAAGCAGGCATGGATTCCAATTATTTTAATGGAAAAGACGTTAAACTTTAAAATTTTGGCAGGATTTTTTAAATATTTCCCTTGTCCTGTAATGTTTAAAGCAATAATATAACGAGGAACCGCATCTATTAGTTTTACTACCTCCCTGATGCTGCACATAGGGACTAAGAAAAGTTCCTAAACACGGAGCTGAGGAAAATGAATATGGGCTCATCAATTTGTGGCACAGAAAAAGGAACGGTATTTACATAAGCACAATATAAATGGGTGTGAAATTGGTTCACCTTTTTAATGTGAATTGAAGCCATCAAAATTGTGTTTTTAACAGATTTACCTTAAAGGTGATGGAAGCTTTAGTGCAGTAGAAGCCTATAGAAACAATCGGGTCTTTAGATGTGTGCTGCTGAGGGTTGCTGGAAATGCCTTCTTCTTCCCCCTGGCTGTAGAGGCCTCCCTCCCCTTCTTCTTCTGCGCCTACAATGGCAGGGACAAAAGACCAAGCCCAGGACACCCAACCCTGATCTGCATCTTCAGGACTCCCAGACTCCATGTACAGGTCCTGGCTGGAATACTGACTAGATCCCAAACTTTCCATTTCAACGTCAGTGCCTGAAATTATAAAACAAAAGGAGATGATTTTCTTTAGGAAGAAAAGGAATCCCAGCTGTGCCTGACTGATGAATCCTATTTGGACACACTTTAAGACTTTTTATGGACATATACAGTCTAGGTTTCTAGCTCAAAACCATAACTGCAAACGCAAAAGTATCCTGAATTGATGGAAATCATTGACCTATGGAAAAGAAAAATACTTGAACAAAATACCAAGGATCACATTACAAAATGCTCACATCGTGTTAGCAAGGTTTTACTCTTTTGGACAAATCAATTTTTACTGCAGAACAAACCTGTTTTACAGAGAGAAACAGTTCATAATGTAGGTCTCTATACCCCTGGCAGAACAGTCAATTTGTCCATGTCTTGAGAGATGTTTAAGGCAAGCAAGTTATTACAGCTGTTGAGTGAAAATGCAAAACCAACACAGATCAATGCCACTGGAGCTCCACTGTGCAGGTGTGTCAGCTTTTGTGTATTGCTGGAATGCGGAGCTGCATGAGCTCTACAGAGACAGGGGAAGTCCAGTCCAATTGATGCCAGAGAGCAAAGTAAGTCAGCCAGCATCCTGACAGAGCCCTTGACTAGGCTCACTGATCAAGGCTATAAGCATTGAAGCAACAGCCCAGGCTGCGTCCACAAATACATTTAAACAGGGGCTGGTTCACAAATTTGAAAAGCAGCCAACAGACAGAACTAAAACTCTGTGACTATCTAAGCCAGCTCTACAGTGCAAGCTTGGGAAGGGCTTAAGGTGAAGGCTAAAAAAGATCAACATTGAAAGTGTACTATGGTCAAGGAGGCACTGGCTACTCAGGAGGGAAGATTTAGACTTGATTTATTTTTTGATATCCTGATAATATTCTGTGGCACTTATAACAACAATAAAAAATAAAGCAAAATTCAACTTTGTACCAAGAAATATCTCATAAAGTCTAGCTAATCCAACTAACTCCAACTAATTATACTTTGAAATAAAGCATTTATTATTGCATCCATGGAATTTCCAACCATGTGAATTTGGGATAGCCGAGACTACACTACTCACAATACATATGAAACAGATATTTTCTGTTTGATGAAATATCTTCATCCATGCAGATGGCAACCAAAAGTTTAAACAATACAGTTTATGAATATTCTAAGTTTTACCAGAGCAGAGCTACCTGATTCTCCAAGAACAGCTCTAACTAACTTTTTTTAGCCATCATCAATTGCCATTTTAAAATTGTGAGTCACAGCACCTGACTAAGGTTTAATAACAATTCAAGGCAAACTGAGACAGGAAAATAGCCTCAGTTTTGTTGTAGCTTCTATCCTATAAAGCAGGCATGGGTGAAGTAGGATGCAATGTTTCATAATCCCCATGGACTAAATAACACAGAATTAGATATACATTTTCAAAATCTCCTATGAAAACATGTTATTGAAAACCTATTTCCTGCCTAAAGTGGTTTTCAGGTGGATGAGATTTGCAAACCCAGGCAAAGAGTGTTAAAAATGAACGGAACCTACATAGGGGACAAAAGGGAATTGCACTATGGTGGAAAACTAAATTTAGCAAATTAAGATATTTTGCACAACTAATTAATTAGTTAGGCACAAAAACGATCACAATAACACAATTTAGTTAACTGGCATGTCTATGGTTATCAAGAACCCTAATACCTCCAACACCCCTCTGGTTCACATCTTGACATTTGACCTGGTCCCATCACTTCTGTTTCCATACATGTCAGGATGGAGGAAATTGATGTCAATACTAAAGAATGTGTAATCCCATTCCTTACTGCCTCATGTCCCTTTCAGAAATATTATTGTCTGTGAAGTCATACTTTAGGAATCCCAGAGGCTACAGCAGAGAAAATATGACACATTATAATTAAATCTTTCACTTTGTGAATTGGCAGTTGAAAATCCCATGTTATGGTTTTGAGTCCCAATTTCCCTGTCTGATTCCATCTCTCATGCAGCTTTATTTTCTTTTTGCTTTTATCCAAGAAAGCTCGAGGTGTCACTTTAACTTGTTAAGCTCTTTTATGTCACATCACACTCAAAAGTTTGAATTGGAAGATAATCATGTAGAAGCACAAAGATTAAACAACAGGACCCGATTAGGAAGACTTCGAAAAACATGAGTGATGTAAGCTGCAGTGGAGTAAAGCACTGTCTGTTGCCATACAGATGTGAAATACAACTCTTCCTCTTCTACTATGCTTAACAACAACAGCCAGTGTCTAACCAGTTCTTTTTGGGGACAAATGAGCATGTGTATGTGTTCCTTTAGCAGACCTTAGAAACACCATGTCATAAAATATGCCATCCATACATTGATGGTATTCCTGGGAATTTGACATTCTTTATTATTTTAGATGCTTGAATTAATAGAAGGTAGGCAGTCAGTAAATAGATGGCTAAATGACACTGTGAAAGGAAGTGTGAAATAAGGCAGTGTTTTTATAAGCCAGTAGTTGCCCCTGCATATTTATGGCTGAAGAAGTGGTTGTCTGAATATTTGGTCGTAGTTTCTGATCGCTTACACGCAGGTCATTCAGATACAGTTTGATGGATAATCTCAATATTCTACATAAATTCTGATATTACATTTGAAACACCATCATTTTTGTACTAATGGTTCAAGAAAAAAATCTGTACATCTAAACCCATATTTGAGTTCCCCTGTTAGAAATTATTTCTTTTAAAAAATGTACAATAGTTGTCTGTCTGGAAAACAACAAGTTTCTGTTGCCTCAGCATTAAAATTAAATAAATTATAAAACAAATTGCTGCAATCACTGATTATTTTTGCAAACCTGCTTAAGTTATTGATGATAAAAATAATAAGTTGTTCTTCAGAGTAGCAATGAATTGCTAAATGAGTCGAGGGCTGGATGAGCAGTCATTAGGCTTGACCAATTAAAACATGCTTACGACTAGACTATTCGCATCCCATTCCATTACTCACTTCCTAATGTACAAAGAAAGCTCCTACACTGAAACAGGAGCTGAAAAAAAACCCCTATAAAGCGCACCTATAGATGACCATGACATGACGAGGATTCCTGCAGACCAATAACAAAAAAGAACAGGGACAAAAATAAAAGACAATTCGATTTTTGAATGTTTCTGAAGTGCTGAGTTCTTCACTCTGTCATGTATTTCCAACATAATTAGGTATTGGGGTACTCAGGTTCCAAGAGCTGGTCCTCTCTCGTTTTGTGATGGGATACTAATTCATTCTCAGAGGCTCTGCATAGCAATAGCATGACCGCGACGCTTACATCTGGCATTGGACACTTTGCTGGAAGCTGTGCCAACTTGCAGAGAAGGCCAAGAGACAGCCAGCAAGTCAGAGAAAGCAAGGTTGTAATGTGTTGTCCTTCTGACCACCACTTTATCTCCATGAAGATTTGCTCCTGGGGCAACAAAGACTGATTAAACCCAGAAGGACTTGTGATTTTATTCTGTTCTATTTGGCAGGGTTTAAGGATGAGCACATTAAGAAGAAACAAGATGGGTGTTTAGGAGAATGAAGAGGGTTTTATATGGGGGACTTATTCTTCCATGATACATGTGTATACTATTTATTTTAGGAGCACAATACCTTATTTCAGTCTCAGAATATGAACTGTTCTCACACAAAACTCTGATCTCACACTCAACTGCTATTATTGCTGGCTTGCAAATATGCTTTGTTAGCCCTGAAAACTCTGATTCTGCACTCAGATTTTATGATGCCTGCCCAAATATCTTCTGCTCTTCTTTAAATTCTTCTCCCTATCCTCAAAACGTCTTTCTGTTAGCAGGTCAAACCTACTTTGCCAGGTCAGTTTTCTGTGCCTGTGGATTTTTCATGCTCTGCTTTGGAACGGAGTGGTAAGTCTGCCTAGTAACAGTTTCAGTCAAGAGAGAGTGAGAGTGTGACTGTGTCAACTTTGCCTTTTTGGGATATGCTTATTTTGCTCAGGGTTGAGTGAAGTCTTGGCAAAGTAACAAAATTCAAGAAGGTTGAGGTCAGGACTCTGCAGGCCAGTCAGGTTTCTTCACACCAACCTTTATACGCCTACAAACATGGAAGTGATTGGTGTGACCAATATGTGGGGCAATATATTGTATGTGCACTGAGTTTTCAGCATGAGACAGGATCACATTAAATCATATGTTAAAACCAAGGGAACAGGAAAACTTTTAAATGCAGAGTAGAACTGATTTAGTTATACAATTGCAAATTGTAGAAACAAAACTTGTTATTTCTAGAGAAGAAAAGCAAAGATGTTGGATGAACAGACAATGGCTGATGCCATATTGAGATGGTAAAATTCCTTATGGACTTTCTAAAGCAGTAAATGCAAAGGTTTTCTATAGACTTTGAAGTCCGTCACCCTAAACAGAGATCATATATCCCAAAAGAGCAGCACATGCAAGGCAACCCAAAAATCTCAAACAGCTGGAAACCTTTAGAAGGAAGAATGTTGAAAAATCCTTCAAATAAGAACTGGGAGACTTAGGTGGCAAAAAAAATTATAATGAGCTGTGTTAAATATTTTTAGGTTTGGGAATGTGACCAAGTGTGCATAACAAAGAGCATCCACACTTTTGTTTCCAGTCTTTCCCTTTTTATTCAATAATATTAAAGATGAAAAGCAACCTCCTAATAATACAAAATCTGCCATGTTTCACTTTTAAACAAACTGTTATCAGGACTACCAAACATTTTGCTCATCTACCTAAGCCTATGAATGTTGCATTTTGCCTGGCTGTTGGATATAAACAGCATGTTTTCTGCAACAGAATAGTTAGTGATCCCTTTCTTCATCCTCTACCTTCTACACCAATTTACTTGGAGGTGATCGAGTCTGAGAAACGTGAAAAAGTGAAATAGAAGAAAAACAAACACCATGGTACACAGCCTCTTTAAAAACAGCAGCAGCAAATGAACAGACAGAACCTCAGAACACAAACTAAGGTACTTGTAGGGGAGTGATCCACAATACAACATGAACAACCATAATACATACATTGCACAGAGGTCAATAAATCCAATCTGAATGTTTTTTATAGAAGTAATGAACAACTGGAGTTTACATGTAAAGATATACATTTCAGAGAACACTAAAGAACCTAGGGAAAAATAAGATTTGTGTCACCTCTCTCTCTTACTCACCAGGAGAACTTGCCCCGCTTTCCCTTACATGACGGATGCCTTCTTCACCCTCACTCTCTTTGTGTCCTCCTATTTCTCCATAGTAGAGAGCAATAATCAGCTCTAAGATTCGGATAAACATGGGCAGCTGCTGGTCAGTAATGGATAATTTCAGGCTCTCCACCATTGTGTGAATCTAAAAATAACAAAAAGAATAGTATCAAATAGTTTGAATTCTTGAATCTGGTTGGTACAGTCTGCTGTTTCAATATAAAAATGCATGCTCTTATCTTCTAGTGTACCCATACATACAGTGAATCAGCCTGTTTAATTAATAGAGGCTGCAGGCATTAACTTTCCTGTAAGGAACACCGAGGGGAATCATTTCATCCCCTGCTGATTTTATACATTTACTTACAAAATAATGTACAGTATACTTTAGTAATTTTATTTTAATGTGGAGAGATCGAATATGAACAAACAAATCCAGGAAAAGACATCACACAAAAGTTAAATAATGATTTTTCAAATACCTAATGACATTCAAATCTAGTTTTAACTGCATGTTATATGTTTTTTTCTGGATCTTAAGTTGCTATTTCTCTAGCCATTAAAATAAAACTACCATACATTTTAGAGATTGTTGTTTTTTCTGTAAGCAAACAGCAAGCTTTCAAAATCAGCAGGAGATGAAATATTATTTTCCCCCACAGTAAGCTGAGAAAGAGCCTGAGTCAGGCTTGACATGTGAAAGATGTACCGTAAAAGTATGTCTAATACATATATTCAGCACTGTTATCAAACAAAGGTCTCTATGTCTAATAACAGTGCTGAATATATGGGACAGAACACAACAAATGTTGTTATTGACTAAAAAGCTGAGACAATAAATACAAACTGCTGCCGAGCTACAATTCAATTACATTTTCTACAAATTTTATGTTAATATTTCACTAATAAGGGATTTATATTAAAGTCCCATTAAAACAACCTAAAGTCTATTAGGTAAATTACCTGATGTCATTTTTGGTAAAAACATTTCCAAAACTTTGCTAAAGACCTTTCTGAGAACCTGCATGATATCTTGGTGTAGGACTGGCTGAATAATCAGTGGTCCAATCTTTTAGTTTTTAATCCAATCACATTTCTTCCAAGAGCTTTCCAAAAAATCATGAATTTTTATAGGTAAAAGTAAGGTGTAATAGGACATAAGGTTGTTTAAAGAAAGTCTTTATTTTAGTGGATCCTCTTTTAGCCCTTAAATTAATCTCGAATAAATCAATACATCTTTACTAAAAACATAAAAATGAACTCACACAGCAAGAAAAGTGAAGCAACTTTAGCTATAGCAAAGCGCAAATCAAACCCTTAAAAAAAAAGAAACCTCAATAAAAATGTTGATCATGATGGTCATGTTTCCTATCCTATTAGTACAGTTTGAAGCAGCTTACTTTGATGACTGAGGGGATCTTGGAACTGATGTTGTCATAAGTAAAATGGAGGCGAGTTCTGAAGGAGCATTTGTACAACAGGGGATCCTGGTAAAACTCGATCTTGCCACTAGCATTCCTCTTGTCCAAGCACACAGTACAGTCAGCAAAGTTTATGACTTTCCTTAGGACCAGTTCTGGAGCTACAAAGACAAAAGCGCAAAATACAAAGTTAGCATTTACACATGACAACAGAAATCTGAGTCTGCATATATTTATTTCTAAAACTGTAATTAATCTAAAAAGCACTTCAAATCAGGAAATCAAACTTGATTTAGATTTTTAATTGTATGACATTTATTTCTTCCAGAGTTCACAACTTAAAATGCTTACAACAATTACACCGTGGCTGGATTATACTTTATGTAACAAACAGGGAGTTAATCGGTAAGCGGAAACATTTTCCACATTACAAATATATGAAACTTTTAGGAAAAAGGACGGTAAACAATAACAGTAAGATGTTGTTCCAGTATTTTAGAGTTTAGCAACCAAACAAAGCTTAAGCCATTTTAGATTTGCTGTCATTATGGAAATACAATTCCTGTTTCCTAAAAACTGCTGCTTTAAAACAAAGTGTTTAGTATTTGTTTGATTTACAGAAAATACTCTAGAATGCAGAAAATTTAGTGGACAACATTAGTGTCCAACACTAGTCAAAAGACGATAACTGGGGGAGAGAAAGAAACCTGTTTTGGGTGTGGAGTCATATAACAGTTGTATGTTCTTGATATTACACCAAAAAAATGAAATGACTTCCTACCTAGAATTGCTTGGCTTGTTATCGCATTGTTGTGTCCAATGTTAGACATTTTAGAGGCTTCTAAAAGATTTTTTTCAATTAGAGATGTTCGGTTTTTTAGTTAACATGTCATCATTTATTTCTTAAAATATGCCTACCAGCACCTACACTGGATTTATATGGTTAGGGGATGCAGCAGGCTTGGAAATGTTCCTGAGCTACCAAAGAAAAACTGGCCGTTACATTTGATGACGGCACCATCTTTCTCCTGAATCCCCATCTCTGATGAACATCTTTAGTTATTTCCTCTCAGCTAGCTTCACATTATCATGGGTGCGGATGTTTGTGAAGGACCAACTAGCACACCAGCTTTGGTTTTCATCTCTTCTAATTTACCAATGAACCTAGCTACTACTCAATGTAGGCAGTTACTGCTTACCAGTTATGTCCATGAAAGCCCTCTCCCATATGTTGTCCACAGTGTAGCACTCTGCTGAGGTGATGTTGACCGAAAGCACAATGTCATCTTCAACATACTTAAGAATCAGGTTGTTGACCACGATGTTTACATTATTCACCACACGTCTGATTAGACTCTGCACATAACCTAAAAACAAATTCATAAAACACATGATTAAAAAGAATATAAGACACCACAATGTTCATAACTAATTACACAAAGAAACACATGCATACAAAATAGTATTCAGCTTTAAAATGATATATATTTAATTAGAACACATAGACAACGTTCGGAAGAAGGCCCAGCAGAGACTGTACTTCCTGAGGCAACCCCGTCTTTGTCCATCTCAGTGTGGTTTGGTTCATCCATAAAAAAGGACAGGTCCAGACTGTAACAAACAATCAGGTCTGCAGAGAGAATCATCAGCGCTGACCTTCCCTCTACCCAGGACCTATACAGGTCTAGGTTCAGGAATTGTGTAAATATGTATATTTAAAAAATATATTCTTTAATTCCATATATTGGTATATATATACCAAAAAAAGAAAACCTGACTGAGAGCAAAATGTGCCGGAGTCAAATTCCTTGTTGGTCTGTTCAAATGTGGCAATAAAGCTGATTCTGATTCTGATATCATGACATATAGATACTTTACTATGAAAAATCCTGACAGGGGTCCTGTTCTTAGATGCTTACTTAATATATGATAGCTGACAAACTTTTAAACGTTTTCCAGCAGGAAAAACAACGTTAACTTCTGCGAGTACTCTCATGTGGGATGGCTGCTGGTTAATTTATGAATCTCTTTAGTACTTCGTACTCCATTAAACCACACCCTGCAAGCTCAAATATATTCATACAACATCACATGAGCACTCACTTAGAAACATAAAATGTTAAACTGCATTTACAGTTAAAGCCAGTCAGTCATACCCCTGGCAGGTTTCTGTTTAAAAATCATCTCTTAATTTCACCAATGTCACATTACAATTCTGTAAGTCCCAACTTGCATCTGATAGAGAACCTGTAGGGGGAGCTAAATCTTAGAGTAAGGTCACAGACACATTCAAACCACAAAGAGTTTGAGCCTATCGTCAAAGATAAATTGTTAAAATATCAGTGGAAACCTAGTCTGGTCAGCGATTATAAGAAGGGTTTGACTGATGTAATACCAATAAAGATTTTTCCATTGATTAAGGAAGAGTTTATAAATAATTATCAATACGAGCTCCAGCTTTATGGACTAATTAAGAGTCAAGGAGAGAAAGTTTGAAGAAATCTTTAACATCGATGAAAAGAAAAGGTACAAATTCAAATCCAAAGTACATAGAGGTCAACTGTAAAAACAAGCAAACATGACAATGGATACCTTCCTGCTGAGACTACAATCATTAGTAGGAGAAGAACCAAGATCTGTTTGTGTTCTGTCTGAAACCCTGCCAGCCAACAGAATGCATCCTATCAAATTAAATGACAAGTTGAAACATTAAGCCTAAGTCAAATATTAAGCTATTTTCGTGTTTAAAGAGACACCTTGATGATTAACAAAGGCAAGAAAATGACTTTAAAAACCCAGCATCAGTGAACAATAAATAAAGTCATGAATACTGTGATAAAGTGACTTTGTCTTCATGAATGAAAGGACTGGATAACTCTTACACAACAACTCCACTTTAACTCCACCTGAAAATGTTTCCACTGTATCAGACTGCATTTCAGAGAACCAAGAGGGCTGCATGTAAATGTTACCTTTCAGCAGCAGCGACACCTAGAAACAAGGTTTTCACAGGAAACTGAAATGAGTTAGAAAGTTCGAAAAGAACTTAAAATGACACAGATCTGGATTTAACTAGAGAATATGAAAATATACACCAATAAATACTTAAAACCACAGGACCAAAAGCACTTTCATTCCTACTGTATAATGTTTAACTAGCTCACGACAAACTGAAACATAAATCTTTACTGATTTTGTGTAATTTCCAAACCAAATGTTTATTTTCCTGTATCTGCAGACCTGGCTTAAGTAAGAAGGGAATCAATAATTAGGTAGAACTAAATAGTACTGTTGACAGAAAATTTATATGAATAGTTTGAGTGTAGAGCCACTCCACACAGGCCCCACTCAATAGTGGCATAATCCAATCACCAAAATTCTCATGGGTCTGACCAAACAGAGCGGCAGGAAGAGAGGATGGAGTATAAACGTAACTTATAAAGGCAGCATATGTTCGTCCAGGTTGAGCATGCGTGTGTTTATGGGGGTTTGTGGGCTTCGCTGCTTTCCAGCATGAATGACTGTGGGAGTGCCTGCGTGCTTGTGATTCTGGGGTCAGTGAGAAAGCTGTTGTTGCACCTGCAGCCTGGGTAGTAAAACTACCACTTTACCCCCTGCTATTTTACTCTCTGGATCTAATTTACCCATTAAAGGGTGTCCCCTTCTCTTTTTTGCTCTCTTGCATTTTCGCCTGGTCTTGCTTTACAGCAGGTCTAAGGCCCCAATCAGTTTCGTTTGCAAGCTCTCCCACAGCTCTAAAAGTCTTTAAACAATTGACAGAACACAAGAAATAAGCCCATTTTAACAGTTTATGCATAAAATTACTGGCGAACACAGCTATTTATGTTTTATGCTATGCACTCTTTTATTTCAAGAACTGGGAAGAAGTCTGTATTGTAATGTGCTTACTAGGGATGTCCTAATCCAACCCGAAGTATCAGCTTGGGGAACCTTTAAAGGCATTTGTACTCCTGTAGCAAGAAGGTCGATAACGTACCTGAAAAACTCAGGTGCAAAAAAAGACCAAAAGCCATGTAGGAAACGGTCAAAGAGAAAAACAAGAAGCACTCTCGCAGAGAGCAATCGTGCAAGCAACATAAGGTCCCCAGAAGAGAAGAAAGCTCAATGTAGTCCCATGCTTCATCAATATGGGACATTGTCTTCTTCCATTTTATATACTAACAATCACTAATGCCCCTTTTTCATTGAAGGTTTGAGCTCCACAGGTCTCCGGTCCACTCGGTCTCTCTCTACGCGGCACAGAACCTGCTGGGTTTCCACTGACCCACTGATGGCTGGAGTTATGGCTTGAAGCTCCACATTCAGTTGTTAGTGTAGTGTGCTGAGCTGCTATCAGTGTTACTGTGGGATATCAACACGTTAAAGTAATCTGTGTGAAACAGTAAAAAAATAAAGATAAAATAAATAAATAATAAATGAAATTTAAAAAAAATAGAAAATAAAAACAAAATACAAATAATGTTTGTGTTATTGTATATGCAAGAATGTCTTGTATATGTTTCTTTCATGCATAAAATAATCCATAGGGTGCTCCCTCATCCCACACACGGTGGTTTGCTAAGTTTAGGTTGTATATTGGATATTTGCACTCCGCAGATTTCCGCACATGGTGGTTCACATAACGGCTGTATGCAGGAGGGAGCAAGAACAGAGCAGCAATCTGTAAGCAGCTGATGCATCGGGTCAAACGGGGGGAGGAAGAAGCTCCTTGAACCCATGGAGCACAAACTAACTTCATTGCGGTGGACTTTTGGCGGATTTTTCTTTTGTTTATGAGAGATGTTGCACCGTGATCAGCTATTAAATACAGCATGCCCCACCTGCATGTAATTCAGAAAGCTGACATGGTGTCCCTTTTCTTTTCTTTCAGCCTTCAGTCATTTTATGATGTGTAAATAGCAAAATTATATTTAGGTTTTACCTACTCCAGCCATTGTAAATTAAATTAAACTTTTCCCAGGACTACCTCTCCTCTTCAATATGATGAAGTGAGAATACATCAATGCTAGATTGGGAATATATACTGCTCAGAAAAATTAAGGAACACTTTGAAAACACATCAAATCTCAACTAGGAAAAAACATGCTGTTTATCTGTACTGATATGAAATGGGTAATGTGTTAGGAACAAAAACTTTGATAAAAATGTAAATTATCAACCCACAGAAAGCTTATCTCAAGTCATCCAGAAATGTAGACTAAAAAAACTGATGAGGCAGGCTAGTCCAATTTGCTGAAATGTCACTGCAGCAACTTAAAATGATTCTCAGTAGTTTGTATGGCCCCACATTCTTGTATGCATGCCTAACAACTTTGGGGCATGCTCCTTTAGAGATAACGGATGATGACTTGGGGTATCTCCTCCCAGATCCTGCCCAAGCATCACTGAGCTCTTGGACAGTCTGAGGTGCAACCTGGTGGCGTCGGATGGACCTAAACATGATGTCCAAGAGATCTTCTATTAGAGTTGGGTCAGGGGAGCGTGGAAGCCAGTCAATGATATCAATTCCTTTATCTTCCAGGAACTGCCTGCACACCCTTGCCACATGAGTTATACCGAACCAACAGGGCAGAACTGGATATTTTCAGTACGAATACATGTACCGTTACACCCCTAGCATTTACACAGACAAGTTAACCTATAAAATAAAAATATAACCTTTTTACTCAGTAAAGCAACAAAATCTATTCATACCATGAGAACATAAGAGGTTTACAGAACACAATTAAGTCGACTAATGTGCTTTGTCTTTGCTTTTAGAAATCAAGTCTTCTGACACATTTGGTTTGTATCTCATTCTTACAAAAATATCCGGTCTGAGTCATAGGAGGCTAGTTTTACCCTGTCTACCTTTTAACCTCTACCTTTTAATTAGGAAGCCAGGGATTACAGCATTCATTTACTTCCTTGCTATTATTGAGCTCCTTCAACCTCTGACCCCAGTTGTCTCTATTGCCTGTAATGGGTTAAAACAAGGGCCACTGGTGCAATAGCCTTGTGTGTGTACATGAATGAACACTGATACTCTAAAAATCCTAGACACACAAATTTGAACAAAGGCACACATTCACACACTCCAAAGAGATTACTTAGAGGCAGGCACCATAGGGGATGCTGGGGTGTGGGGGCACCTTGCTTTAACAGCTGGGGAGAGATATTATCTCATAACATCAGGCCTGGAAATGGATCCTCCCCTGATAAAATCGGTCAGGAGTATAAGTGCTTAAAATGTGAAGATTCAGGCCTACTAGGCTCTGGGAGTTAACCTTTGGATGGTACAGTGATCTGGCTCGTATATCTTCTGGCTCACTGCTTCCTGGAGACGCTTTGCCCTGTCTTTGTCATATAATGATACTGTAATCTTCTATTTTCCACCTTCTACTTCACGTTAAGCATGCCATACCCAAACAAAATGTGCTTGTTTTCCCCACAGTGTTGTCCCAGAGATAATCTTTAATTAACATAACTACTAAGATTTTTCAACAAGTAATATGAGTTTTGCAACTAGCTGCTTAAATATATATATGTTCAAAAACAACAGACATGGAAATCAGAAAAATGGCTATTCTTGCCACTAGGAGGGATCAACAGAAAATGAATACTAATAATTACAAAGCATTATTTTTTTATGTTTTTTATGCTCAATAAAACAAAAATCTAATATCTTGTATGTAACCTAATGACTTTGTCTGCACAACAAACCAATGGCTACTATTAGATACCTGGTGGTAGGTCTGGGTCACTAGGGGCTGCTTGCTGGAGACGACGGGGTTTGGTTGTAGACTTGGAACTGTCTGAGACACTGCGACTGGTGGAGCTGGAGCAGCTGTCATGGTCCTCCTAACAAACAGAAGTAGGTAACATGGATACAGTATTAAACCACGAACTTAAACTTCGAACTTGAAAAAGTGGTGTATTTAGACACATGGACACTTATTCAAATATAAAGTAACCAGATGGACGTTACGGTTTCATAATGTTGAGAAATGTTTTACACAACTTAGGCTTTGATGGGTTTAAGGTTCAACTCTCTGTCAGTTTAAAAGGTTTTAACACAAATTATTTGATATTGACATCGTTTTAAAATTTTTTAAATCTAACCTAATAAAAACTAATGTAAAAGTTAATAAAAAACAAAAGTGTACCCCAAAAGCCATAGCTACAAAATATGCAAAACACTAGATGTAAAAGGAAGTGTACTTTCATTTGAATGAATTGAATGTAATTAGGCTGAAATTAGACCATTTTTATCATGTTATTCAATTTTCTAATAAATCCTTCATTAATTACACTGAAGCACTTAGTTTCTTTCCAAAGTGTGTAGAAAAGCACAATATAGAAGTGAGGAGAAGTTTATTTTTCTTGGCATCTGCCATTAAAATTCATATTGAAATATTACTCAGACAATTTAGAACCAGATTTGAAACAAATTTAAAACCTCTGGGAAAAACGACACGTCAAGGCAAAGGTGTTTAGCTAAGCTAGTTAAAAGTTCGGTATGGTATTGATTAAGAGGTTACTGCAGCACTGTAGCCTCACTGTTCACCAGGGTGGTAAGTTAGCTGGACGATCTGGACAAAGAAAGAGAGGATCACATGTGTTTGGGATTTAAATGTCTCAGTCGTTACCCTTTAAACTAACCGGAATAACACTAAGTGTGTCAAAACGAAGTGTATTCGGTTACCTTCAAGGACATTAAACTTCACTCTAAAATACTCAAACAAAAATAAAAACCCAATGCCACATTCTCAAGTTACACACTCAACATATGTTGCACTCACATGACGTGTTTTATTAAAATAGTTTAATAATAAAGCTCTCGCAGAAAGACACTATTCACTCTGAAAGGTAAAGTAAATCTCCAATACCTAAAAGACATGAACTGAAGACATAAAATATTTACAATCATCTTGACTATTGCCCAAGGCAGCAGAGGTGCATCCATGATAAACAGAGGGGGAGGTTATAAATGCTTCATCAGATCAGGAATTAAAACTGGTATGTAGGGTGTCATGAAATAAGTGCTTAAAACCGACACAAACCTAATATGTATAAATGTGCCAATACTTATACATTTTGGGTCTGCAATAATAAAATATATCAAAGTAAACAAATTACAGGCAAGTTTGAGAAAAACCCTCACATTTTGCTTAATATAGTTCACAACACACTATGTGATTAGATTAGAATTAGAAACAGTCTGCTTGTCTCTGAGACTCATATCTATACCTAAAGGAATGCACACCCCTCGAAGCCAACACAGTACACTGAGTTCAACAGCTAGGACTGCCACTAAAGATCAAGACTTCCAAATTTGGAAGTAGTGCAATTAAGCACTCAATGTCACTGTGGGCAGTGAGCAATTCTCCAGAGGTGAAAAATGCCTTTTCAGAGGGAAGCCCTGGGACAAATGAAGCCTGCCTCAGCTGCTGCCATGTAAACTGATCCCTGCAATGCCAAAGCTGTGCACAGGACAGGGAATAAGGCATGGAAACATAGAGAAAGAGAGACAGACAGACAGACACAAAAAACAGGAAAAGGGGTTACTATCCTACAGGCATGTCAACTTAGCTGTTAAGCTAAGATGACGGTAGTTAAAAAGGAAAGGAGCAACAAGAAACAATGGGATAAGTGAAAGATAATACAGTGAGAGAAAGTGAGCTGGCTAGGCTGGGAGTAGCTGGGAGAAACTAAAAGTTACAGAACCTTAGAGGTTATAAGACCACAGCAAAAAGAAAAATTAAAAAGGCTCCACAAGTGTGAGTGACAGGCAAGTGGGACCCCCTACTCAGAGGGTAAGTGGGCACTAGTGGAGGCATGTCTGGCAAAAGAAGGTCATTCGTGACCCGTGTCCGCAAACAGACGGTTCACTCAATCATGGACCAGTAGGGACCAGTAGTACTCTCACGTCATATTCAGGGTTGTCTAAGCGCTAATGCCTAAGCTGGACTACCTCCTGCTATTAGGAACCACACAACGGCAGGAGCTAAATAAATAAGCTGGTGGAAGCTCAGACACTAGAAACAGACTATGCTGCATCTGTCATTGTTATGTGTAAAAAATACATGTAAAGAAAACATAAAAGTCATAAAACACAAAGATGAACCAGTCAATCTGCCAGACATCAGAACTGGACAATATTCCCCTCAATGGGCTGTGATTGGTAAATAATAAAAAATCTGACTTTATTTCCACCTTTATTTCCACCATTTTTAGTCTAAAGATGCACCCACCAACAGCATGTAGTTTTGTGCACTTGTTCCGAGTTTAATATTAAATTAGGTAAAGGTTGGGGATACATGCACTGATGCATAAATAAGAATTATCTGGTAATGCTATCATTTTTTGATAGATTCAAAAAAGACTACCTCTATTAGAGAACCTTTAACAGATTGAATTGAATTGCACAGTTTAGGCCTCACACACACACACACACACAAAAATCAGTATCAGTCAAGAAAGGCCTGATTGGTGCATCTCTACTTGTATAGACCAAAACTCCAACATCTTTAAGTCTTTATGTGATAAAGCTTTCGAGGACAAGCATTGAAATATCATGCCTAATTTTTAACAGATTTTTTTTTCAAGAAGTTTTGTTATACGTGTCTGTATATAATGTAAAAGTCCAACTGCAATGTCTTGTCATCTGCAGCCTTCTCTTTGATATTCAGCGTAGTGGCCTGCAACAACAAGAGGACATTGTAACCCACGCCTTGGCAAAATAATATAAAACTTAGTTTTTATGTTGCCGATAAAAAATTGTTTTGTTTTGTAAAAGAAAAAACGTACGGAAATTGGCAGCAAATAACCTTTTTTGTCAGCAGCTGCTTGATCTTTGAAATCAAAACATTTTTGAAGCTGGTCAATTTCATAAAGTTTTCCCAGATTAATAGGAGCATGCAGAGCAGTGCTGGATAAACACACTCTGTTATTGTTGCTTTTTCTCTGCAGGTTGCTGGAAAACGTATGCTGACATCAAAGCAGCAGGGCCGCAGACTGGAGGCCAGGCAGGGAAAGGCAAACGCCTACCGAGTGAGAAAATAAATACGGAAACCCAACAGCTCCTTATCTCAGACAGAGCCCCTCCTTCTCCAACTCACCCATATATACATGCAAAAACAGACACACCGATCCACAGTGAATCTGACAAGTCCTGTCTACTGTTTTGCAGTACTTTCATTTATTTTTAGAGCTGAGCTCCTGGTCCAAAGTTGGTAAAAAGTACTGGACACAGTTTGTAGAAGGCACTATAAGGAAAGAAAAGCAAAAAAAAAAAAAAAGTCCCACTAATTCAAACATATAAATATTCAGTCATCCTTTTACATTTAAACCATTTACGATAATGTCAATGAAATTTTAGCTGAAACTAATCTGAACTGCAGACTCAAACTTCCTTCTCTTCAACGTCCTTTGCCTTCGAACACACCCATCTGCTCAGCTAAAAATTGGCTGCTAATGACTTTTTAATGAAACTGCAACATTTGCAGAAAGCAAAAGCACTATGATTAAAGATGGGGTTGGATGGGAGTTATTTTTATAAATAGAAGTAGACTACAAATGGCTACTACAAGACAGAATAATTCTCAAATTCTGACTCTTTGCTCCTTGTCTCATTCATGGCATTCAGATAGGAGTTACCTTTTAACTACAAACTTGTTCTATCGCTTATATTCAAAGGCAACCACACTACATTGGGGGCATAGACCCTAAGCAAACATCTTGTTAACCACCTCACACACAGTTGCATGTGAACGATCTCACAGAGAACCTAAATATAAAGACCCAGACTCTTAAAACCCCTGTGAAGCAGCTGCGATCCATGGCAGATTGGAGGGATTATAGACTGAAATCAGCCATAATGAATGTAGCATTGTGTGACATTTTGAGTAATTATCTCAATGAAAACAGCTCATTACAAAAAATGTGCTCTCCTCGCTCTTGCTTCCTCCGTTCCAGGAACTAAGTTCATTACTGAGAGAGAAAATCTCAATTTACACTGGATAAAATTAAAAAATAAAAATATAAAACTGAAATGTGCACAATGGGCTAATAAATATACACTGATAACTCCTTTATCAGTAAGATTTCTTTGAGCAAATAAAAGAAACTATTCACAAAACATAAAAAATTTACATTCAGTGACTGCTTAAAAAATGAACGTTTTTAAAGTAGAAATAGCAGTAGAAATACTTGTTGCACATACAATGTTTATTTTTATGCTAACCATGTTTTTATAGACAAGTAAAACCAATACTGGTAAAGGAAATCAATGTCTTTCAAAATACGTGTATTAAGTTTATTGAAAAAAATCTCTGTGTTCAAGTAAAAACCTTCTCTACAATTTAAAGAAATTACCATGAATGCAAAGGTTGTTTCCATTACAATCTGTAGTTTTAATTCCAGAGAAATTAGGAAAATCATTTATCCTCCACAAACTATTCCATGGAAAGCAATAATAAGCAAAAACTGTAGGATGTTGAGGAGGGCAGAAAAATACAGAGCAATAAGAACAAGAATATTTACATAAACTAGTCCTGGAAAAATAACATTGCTGATGTCATGTTGTACATCTTAGCCAAGAATACCTCCACACTCTGAAGTAAAACTGGCTTTGTTCAATATCCGACTTCAACATGCCCAGAATAACTAATAAATCTAGGTTACAGAGCAGATTAATAGGCTCACAACAGAGCGTTCTAGTTTTTTGTTTTTTTTTATTAAGACAGCTTCCCCAATATCCACACATGAGAAGCTACTGTTTTACTATAGAGGGGCCTGAAAAAAGGAGTTTGTATGTATTTGAGTGGTCATTTTAAAGTTGATGCTTACAAAATGCAATCTGTTTTAATTAGTTTATTTAATTTAAAGGAAACTAGATCCCCTAAACCTCAGAGGAAAGCAAACAATACAGACAGAGAACGCTATTTATCACAATCACTATGAGCCTTAGTGGGGTTGTTAAATGTGAAAGTATAGTGCAAAAGACTAAACCAACATGGAGAGCTTCTTTGAGACTGGCAACACTGCTTATGTTTCCAAAGTTGCATCCAGACAATGCACTGGAACAATTTCAAAGCTAATTCAACAGTGGAATTATTTGACTGTAAGGCAGAAGAACATTTTTGCCAGGAAAACAAAAACACAGTTGAGGTACAAACGCCTCAATCCAATTGTCAAACTCTGTGGTAGAGGTATGATGATTTGGGCAGTCTTTGCATGCGTATAAATGTGAGACCATCTATTAAAATTGTGGTCTATCCGCTAAGAACCTAACCGCACAGCAACAAATTAACAGAACGACTGAAAAACAATTGAACTGAGGTGGTATGAAGTGCTGCATTTTGGCTTATAATTTGGTCAATAAATAATGCCAGTGTAACATTATGTCTCATTGTTCTTAGGGTTTATTTTACTACATTTTAAAAACTGCTCTGGAATCAAAGTTTTAATTAGATTATCTAGCAAGTAAGACATTAAATAGAAAAGAGTTAGCACTTAACTATTCTAGCCATGTTTGAGTTGTCCACTTTGTCACTGACATCAACAGCAAACTGAAATGTTAATGAAGTTGACTAATGGCGGGACCTAAGACTTTCTGTTCATTACAGATTTTAATGGCACATAAATTCCTGAGACAGTTTTGGTAGCTTTGGCAGTGTGGGCAGGTGCCAAGTCCTGCTGGAAAATGAAATCAGCATCTCCATAAAGCTGGTCAGCAGAAGGAAGCATGAAGTGCTTCAAGATTTCCTGGTAGTTGCTGCATTTACTGTGGACTACAGGTTCAGGAGTGGCTTGCCAAGAAGAATGTGACATTTGTAGTCCATGTGTAGGACTGTGACGTGGGTGCATAGTGGCTCTTGATGCACCAACTTCAGCCTCGGTCCACTCCTTGTGAAGCTCCCCCAAATTCTTGAATGGATTTCCCTTGACAATCCCTCAAGGCTGTGGTTAATCCTGTTGCTACCACACTTTTTCTTTCCACTCAACTTTTTATGAATATGCTAGGATACAGAACTCTGTCAACAACCAGCATCTTTAGCAATGACCTTTTGTGGCTTCCCCTCCTTGTGAAGGGTGTCTATGTTCTCTGGAAATCTGTCCAGTCAGCAGTCTTCCCCATAATTGTGTAGCCTATGACCAGACTGAGAGACTGTTTAGAGACTTGCAGGTGTTTTGAGTTATTTAGTTGATTAGCCTGTGACACCATGAGATTCCAATATTTTACTTTTCACAATATATTAATTTACTGAGTCACTGAATTTTGGGTTTTTATCATCTTTACTTTCTGAAATAAATGGCAAAAAAATATTTACACTTTTTTTTACAATATTGAAATTTTTTGAGATGTACTCTTACTTAAAAAGTGAGTTTTTTGGAAACATAATAATTATATATTCTCAGCCTGAAACGTCACAACCCCTATTCATCTGATTATTGGGTGTCCCATTTATTGACTGCATTTAGTAATGCTTTATGACACAACTGTGAATACTGTTTATGAAGAACTGCTGCAAAATGTATCAAAATCTGACTGTCTTTATGCCCCACTAGAATATCTATTTAGTGAGTTACCAGGTGATTCAGTAAATCCTGTGAACAGACAACATAACTGTACATTTTACAAATACATGACTGTGAAAAAGTTAAAAGCAATATTATTTTTCAAAACAGCTATATGCGGTGTAATAAATTAAGAACAGTTAAAGATCCTAGACAGAAAAAAAATACAACTGAGACAATGATAAAGAGAGATCACCAAAAGAAAAGAAAAAGAGCACAACAGAAGTCAAAGAAAAATCTAAAAAGAGGGGTACATTTTTCCAGAGGCAATGGTCCTTTAAATGTTTCCATCAGCTAACCACAAGCCAAGGCTGAGCACGAGAGAAATGTGACTTAGACTGGCACATGCACCCTGTAATGCTAATAACAGCAATGTGTTGGCTACATTTTAAGATGCCGCAATATATCGTGATATACAAAGAAGCGTACAAAAAATATTTCCACCTAGTCTAGATTTACAGTTTATCATTAACACGAAGAGCATTCATATAAAACATCTTCAGTTTTAACCTGCAATATATTTATTCAAAAAAATCTTCTCAGAAATCTATCACTCAAATGATATGAGATTTAAAATTAAAATAGTGATAAATGTTTGCAAATCTTTGTTCTGGGATATCAGCCTTTTTATTTTGGTGAAGTGATGAAACAGGACCTAAGTTTACCGAAAAACAAAAAAAACTAGACATTCATCTGTTTAAACAGAACAATCAATTTCTCAAACGTTTTCCGATTATGTCAAACAAAATACTAAAACACATTAAACAAGACATAAGCTCCCTTAAACAATGTAAGCACCAGGCTCCAAGTACAGTGTAAGCAGTGGCTGAAGCTACTCTGACAGCTTAATTACACACGTGAGGTGCAGATGGAAGGCACAAACTGTAGGATGCTTGGAAAGATTCAATGTTCTGAAACCAGCAAGATAAAATAAATCAGACAAATGAAATAGGAGATGACTTTCCGTCAGTGTCAGGAAATACCACTCCCATCTCACACTGTTTCACCACCCAGACTGAAAGCAGTACAAGTTGTTTTTGCTTAGCACTTCTACACCACCAGCACAAGTATTCTACTTTAACACTGCTTTAATACAAAGAAGTCCCAAACTGCAAAGTTTAGAAATAAATGGAAACTAATCTTCCTAAAGTACCAGGACAATCATCAGCTAGGTTATTTATGTGTGGCACTTTAAAGATAAGCAAAGCATAATGCCTCAGAAAAATAAACAAACAAATAAGCAATTTTCATACAGCTGTAATGCTGACATTTTACAGAGATGACCTGGATATACTGTGAGGGAGACACTGCATACTGCAACCTCACACAACTCCATTACAAGTACAAGGCAATGAAGAATGGAAAAAATATTTTAAGTTAAAAGTAACACTGAAAGGCTGTCTTCTTCATTTTAGATGTAAGCTTAATGAAATATATTTCCAAAGTGTATTATACCTTCCAAACCCTTGACAGAACAAACCATTAATTGAGTCAACATTTGCCTTAATTGCAGGTAATTGTTTGTACAACTACAAGATCAGACAAAGCAGCGAACATGTAATAAGAGTAATAAGGTCAAAAGAGAGGCCGCTCCAGTCCGGATGGCTTGAGAGCAGGGATTAAACTGTGGAACAGCAGCATCCTGCCCAAAGTGCATTGATCATTACTTGACTTACTAAATACAGGAAGCTACTGGGATACATTTTTCTACCAGCTTCTTTCTTGCCACCTGACATTTTGACAAGGCAAAATAATTTTATGCCACCAGGAACCCAAATGCTACCAGATTTCCAAGACCAAACGAGATCTTGTTCTGGATAGGTCTGCGGGTATCAAGCTTTTTAGGCCATACACCCCGTTTGGGCTTGTGAAAAAATTTCACACCCTGTAAAATGTCCTGGACTCAGGAAAAAAATAAATAAAACAAATCTGACAAAGCAGGTAGAAATCTACCCCACTAAACAGGAAAGTAGTACGTTTACATGGCTTCAGCAAGTTGTAGAAAAAAAAAATCTAAGACCATAACTCATGCGTTACATGATTTTTGACATGCGTCAAGCACTTCGATGTGCTTTGCCTATTTCACAGAATACAGTGAGCATCACATTGGTAACTCTTGGTGTGAAATCCCTGTGATCATGGTAAACCACAGTTTATATAAACTGTCCTGTGCTGAAAGTGATGGTAGAGTTAATAAACATCAACTAAGTTCTAGTTGTTTTCATTACAGGAAAATAAAGAGTCCGTGTCTCTGCTGCTGACCTCAGGAAGCAATTGAGTATCTTGTGTGCAGCTAGTTAAACTGTTTCAGTGATGAAACAACAAAAGTGTCTAGTGAATACAGTCATTATCTGTCTTTGTTTAGGAGTTCAGTAAATTCATTTCACATCAGCATCAGCAGGGTAACAGAGATGCTTGACTTGATTTTTTTTCCAAAGTTGCACAATTGAAAATCAGCAATAACTGGCATATGCTTAGTTGTTAGGAAGATCAACGAACTGAACAGGACCGATCCAAACAGGGTTTCTGAAAACAGGTTGGAGTATTTCTCACTCTCATGTTTGAATTGGACTCCGGGTTGAGGCTGAGCTCGTACAGCAAAGGAGCAGGAAGAGCAAGGGAGCTAGTTTGGAACTGCTACTTTGCAAGCACAGAGATTGCTGTCTGCTCCAATACGTTCTATCTGTGTTTTCACTTGTCTTTGTGCCACATAACACAGGTTGGTTATAATCCATAGAAAACATGTCATGTCAGCCTTGAGGTCGAGAGGTCTGCCCCAGACAAACCAGTTTCAGGAGCCATGTTTTTTTATAGTCAAGGCTAAATGCTCCATGGTACATTCACTCCAACAGCAATTTCTGCTGCTCTGCATTCTGGGCATTGTAGTTTAAGCCAAATCTAAGACACTTGGAAAGACTGTGTTCAGAAAAAAAAAGACTAGGGAAGCGGGAAAACATAAACAATTAAATATATTTTAAGATTTATTATGGAAAACTGGTAATTTGTCAAGGTCTTAAATCTAGATTAATACATTTGAGATTTTTTAAGACCTTGCTGACACTCTGCATTTGAATAGACCCTAAAGTATAATTGGAGTTTTGTAGTGGGAGGGTGCTAACATTTCCTCCTGGTTGAATATTCCAAAGCATTTTATTTCAGTCAACTCCTAGTTTATCCCAGTCATACTTGTTAACTTTATCATGCAACAAAAATAAATGCTTTTTTTGCCAAACGCAGTCAATCATGTTGAATATTGATGTTTTACAGTGCTTACATTCAATAACATTAATAAAAGTAGCAAGATCAATTAAATGAAAATAACTGAACCATTTTTTGTAACAATTTCAAGCAAAAACTAGACATTTTTTGTAAACATATGTTTATTGAACATTTTGTCAATTTACAAACAGTAAACCACATAGAACATAGAACGTGAGGGCACATACAAAGGGAAAAAAAAACAAACTGTTTTACAATTGTGTGTACTAGAATCCAACTAAATAAAATAAATAAATAGTAATCATAATCGTAATCATCAGTTCAATTCGTCATTCCAGCCATCTACTTCAATATCATTATTCTCAAGGAAATTACAGAAAACCTTCCAGATCTTCCAAAACCTGTCAAGCTTATTCTTCACAGTGTACAGGGGTTGGACAATGAAACTGAAACACCTGGTTTTAGACCGCAATAATTTATTAGTATGGTGTAGGGCCTCCATTTGCGGCCAATACAGCGTCAATTCGTCTTGGGAATGACATATACAAGTCCTGCACAGTGGTCAAAGGGATTTTAAGCCATTCTTCTTGCAGGATAGTGGCCAGGTCACTACGTGATACTGGTGGAGGAAAACGTTTCCTGACTCGCTCCTCCAAAACACCCCAAAGTGGCTCAATAATATTTAGATCTGGTGACTGTGCAGGCCATGGGAGATGTTCAACTTCACTTTCATGTTCATCAAACCAATCTTTCACCAGTCTTGCTGTGTGTATTGGTGCATTGTCATCCTGATACACGGCACCGCCTTCAGGATACAATGTTTGAACCATTGGATTCACATGGTCCTCAAGAATGGTTCGGTAGTCCTTGGCAGTGACTCGCCCATCTAGCACAAGTATTGGGCCAAGGGAATGCCATGATATGGCAGCTCAAACCATCACTGATCCATCACCATGCTTCACTCTGGGCATGCAACAGTCTGGGTGGTACGCTTCTTTGGGGCTTCTCCACACCGTAACTCTCCCGGATGTGGGGAAAACAGTAAAGGTGGACTCATCAGAGAACAATACATGTTTCACATTGTTCACAGCCCAAGTTTTGCGCTCCTTGCACCATTGAAACAGACGTTTGGCATTGGCACAAGTGACCAAAGGTTTGGCTATAGCAGCCCGGCCGTGTATATTGACCCTGTGGAGCTCCCGACGGACAGTTCTGGTGGAAACAGGAGAGTTGAGATGCACATTTAATTCTGCCGCGATTTGGGCAGCCGTGGTTTTATGTTTTTTGGATACACTCCGGGTTAGGACCCGAACATCCCTTTCAGACAGCTTTTCCTCTTGCGTCCACAGTTAATCCTGTTGGATGTGGTTCGTCCTTCTTGGTCGTATGCTGACATTACCCTGGATACCGTGGCTCTTGATACATCACACAGACTTGCTGTCTTGGTCACAGATCCGCCAGCAAGACGTGCACCAACAATTTGTCCTCTTTTGAACTCTGGTATGTCACCCATAATGTTGTGTGCATTTCAATATTTTGAGCAAAACTGTGCTCTTACCCTGCTAATTGAACCTTCAGACTCTGCTCTTACTAGTGCAATGTGCAATCAATGAAGACTGGCTACCAGGCTGATCCAATTTAGCCATGAAACCTCCCACACTAAAATGACAGGTGTTTCAGTTTTATTGTGCAACCCCTGTAGCTTATCCTTTCCAAGGCCAAATAAAAGGACATCCGTTTTAACCATTGCGAAGTGCTACAAGGTGTCTCCCTTTTCCATGAACGGGCTATACATCTTTTGGCCTCCAAAAAACAAATGCTGAGTAGGGATCTTTCATTCTTGGAGGTCACAAAGTTATCTGGGAAAATGTTCAATAAACATAACTTAGGTTTAAGAGGTACTTCTTTTCCAACGATTCGACTGGCCAGGTTCAATACTTTTTCCCAAAAAGAGAGAGTCAGAGGGCATTCCCACATGCAATGAAATAACGAACCTTTTTGTTGCTTACATTTAATGCACGTATCAGGGATATTTGGGTTGAAGCGGTGCAGCTTACTTGGAGATATATACTGTCTACTTATCCATTTGTATTGTAGTAATTTAGTGTTTGTTTTCACGCTTTGAGTTTGAGCTGTTAAACAAGCTCTGGCCCACGCTCCCTCCGCTATATCCTCCTGAACATCGGCTCTCCAGGATTCTAAAAAGCTCTGTGATGACTCCCTGGATTTACTTACAAATAAGTTATAAAGAAAGGACACCTGTCCCTTGGATTCTGAAGATCTTAACAAAAAATCTTCAAGAGCAGATAATCGTGGAAGTATCAACCTATTACTTTGCCTACCCAGTACAAAACTTCTCAATTGGAGATATTTAAAGAAATGTTTGGGGGTATTTCATATGTGGCCTTAAGTTCTTCGAAAGACATGAAAATACGATCCTCTTTAAAGAGGTCAGCTATTTTGGCCACCCCCCGAGATGCCCATATTTTGAAACCACCGTCTGCTCTACCAGGCTGAAACATTCCAAAAATAGGGGAGAACCGTGATAGCCTACCAGTATCTCCCAAATATTCCAAAGTCCTGTGCCAGACCATTACTGTATTTTTGAGGAAAGAGTTCTTGGTCTGTTTGGCTAATTTATTTTTGTTGGCTGAATATATATATATATAAATTCAGAGGAATATTGATAGAGTGAGATTCTATTTGGACCCAAGTTGGGCGATGGCCATCCGCAAAATAGACCATTCCCGCTCTGATTTGAGCTGCCCAGTAGTACCACACGAGATTTGGTAGCTGTAATCCACCTCTATCAAATGGAAGATAGAGCAATGTGAGCCTAAGCCTAGGATGCCTGTTGTTCCAAATGAAGGAGGAGAATAGTCCTTCGAGTGCCCGAAAAAAAGAAAGTGGGGGAGCAAGTGGAATCGATTGAAAAAAATACAAATACTTAGGTAGAATTGACATTTGCAAGACATTGATACGCCCGATCATAGACATAGGTAATTTTGTCCATCTGTTTATGAGCTCTGTAACCTTAACTGTTAGGGGGTCGTAGTTCGTTGGGACAATTTTGTCAATGCTAGGAGTAATCATCACACCCAAGTATACAAAGCCTTTCAATGAAACCTGGAAAGGAGTATGAAATGGGGGGTTGAGTCTCTCATTTTCATTCATAAATAGTAGTACTGATTTGGTATTTTTTATGTTATAACCTGCAAAGACCCCAAAAGTGTCCGTGAGAGAAAGTAAAGTAGATAGAGTCTGCTTCAAGTTAGTACAAAACAAAATTACGTCATCTGCATATAGGGCTATGCGATGTTCAATATCTCCTATCCGTATTCCATCCAAATTAGTGCTTTTTCGAATCGCCATAGCGAGTGGCTCGATAGCAAGGGTAAACAGCAGAGGCGAAAGAGGGCAACCCTGTCTTGTCCCCTGGTGCAACTCGAAAGGTGATGAAAACAGCCCATTTGTTAGAACTACAGCCCGAGGAGCGGCATATAAAAGTTGAATCCAGCTAAGAAATTTCCCCCCTATACCAAACCTTTGCAGAGTCTCAAATAAGTACTGCCACTCCACCCTGTCAAAGGCCTTCTCGGCAACCAAAGACAGGACGGCAGTGTCCGCACAGCCCGATGTGTTGAACACAATGTTAAGTACTCTACGGATATTGTGAAAGCCCTGTCTTCCCTGCACGAAACCATTCTGATCAGAATGAACCATTTCTGGCAAGCTAAGATCGAGCCGTCTAGTCAATACTTTACAAAGGATTTTGAGACCATTATTAAGCAGTGAAATTGGTCTGTAAGATCCACAGAGAGTAGGTGACTTCCCTGGCTTTAACAATAAAGTAATTACTGCTGTATTTAGAGAAGGAGGAAGGGATCCGCCTTCCAAAGACTCATGATACATCTCTAATAGAGGAGGTATTAGTTTAGTTTTAAAAATTTTATATATCTCGATGGGAATCCCGTCCGGTCCAGGGGTTTTCCCCCCCTTCATGCTATTTATAGCCGCAGACAATTCTTCGGGCTCTAAATCAAGCTCAAGACCCGCCTGAGAGTCTTTCTCTAGGGGGACAAAATCTAGTGAATCAAGAAATTCCTTTTGTTTTTGAAAAGCTGAGGTCGTATAGTCCGAATGGTATAAATTTTCATAGAAGCTTGAAAAAGTCTTATTAATTTCTGTAGGGTCGCTAGTTAAGAAGCCTCCGTCTGTTTGTATTGTATTTATTGCTCTTTCAGTTTCCACCTGTTTAATACGCCATGCTAAGAGTTTACTAGCCTTCTCACCCTGTTCGTAATAGGACTGTTTTAGTTTCATCAAATTTTTAGTTGCCTTATTTGTAGATAAAACATTGTATTTAGCTCTTAGCTCATTAAGTTCCACAAATAATTGTTGAGAAGGATTTGTAAAATAGTTCGTTTCAGTATCCTTTATCTTTTTTTCCAATTGTTCCATCTCCAACCTAGACTGTTTATATTTAAAACTTGTAAAGCTTATCATCTGGCCCCTCCCACCGTATAGCGGCTGATGTCTGATTTGTATTAATTTCAAAATAAAAATCAATTTGTGTACCAATGAACTCTATAAATTTGGGATCCCTAAGCCAGAATGACTGAAGACGCCATCCTGGGGAGTAGTTCGAAGATTGAGGCATGTTCAGAGTAAATGAAACCGCAGCATGATCCGAAATTATAATGCTATCGTACCAGGATTGCGAGACTATAGAGATCAAGGAGGCAGAGACTAAATAATAGTCAATTCTGGAGAATGTCTGACATGTACTAGAGTAACAGGAGAAAGTTAGTTGGTCAGGGTGATTCTCTCTCCAAACGTCAGATAGATTAAATTCTTTAATATATAGTAGCAGCTCCTTTCGTGTCAAAAACTAGACATTTACAGTGTTTATGTTCTGTGATGAAAATGAAAGCAATCTCAACTTGCCAGGATTGTCTATCATTCACCAGTTTTGAGTTTGAAAGAAGCAGATGTGCACCTGCAGCTGCTACTGTAGCTGCGTTCCGGTGCGGAACATGAAGTCTAAATCAGTAGAATTGTTGTAGTTATATAGTTATATAGTGCAATTTAGTGATAGCTATGTTTTGTTTTGTTTTGTTTTTTTGCGTATGGTATCCTACCAAATACTGCGTCCAAGCAGTCCTTTGCCGTGCAATATTTGACACATTATTGTTGCAATGACAACTGCAATGCAATACATTGTGCATTTCTAGTTGTCATGACCCAATAAAGATTAGTATTAATAAGCTAAGAAGCTGTAACAGTCTATTAACACAACAGTTTCTATGTAGTAGGTTATGAATTCAACCTCTGGGTGCCAAAACAGCAAATCAATATAGCACGAGGAATGTTTTAAGACCTTTCAAACAATTAACTTAAATGTAAAATTAATAAATATATCAATTTAATATAACAATTTTAGGATCCAAGTATAAAGTAACAAGCCTTTGTTTATTAGGAGGTAGTTTCAGTAATGGAATAGTAGCTTAGAGTTTTTGGGGAAGTCCTGAATGAGGGGTTTCCTAATTCACATGAATTACCCATTATTTAGGAGCGATGAGGTTTGGTGGTGTAAAACCCTAAAAATAGTTTGGAAGGAATTTAACAGAAGAAGGGAACACATGCCAAACCATCAAGTCTCAAAGGCACCTCCCCAAATCATCTTGAGGCAAAGCATCAATCAAAAACTCCACATCAGTGGCAAATTCACTAAGCGGTCATAAAACTCCACAGATCAAGCGGCAGGCTGAGCCAAAACCAGAAAGGCTCTGCTCAGTAAACCCAAGCCCTTATCACTGTCTCATAAAAAATTAAGAGGGTCTTAGAATATTGAGCTATAACTGCTGTCCAGCAAGTTCCTTTCTGCCTTTGCTGATCACATTTTATCTTCCAACATTTGGGGGCAATTTACTATGTTGCAGAGGGGAAGAAATGTCTTAAGTTTGAAAAAAAAAAACTGCATCAAGGTATGCATTAAGACTTTCAATTGAAATAGTAGAAAATGTATCATTTCGGTTATTGTATCAACAGCAACAAACTCAGAAGACAAGCTTCAAAAGAAAAGCTATATTCTTGTACAAAAGGTTTAATGCTATTTTCAAAGGTGAAGTCTGGAAAGTTTATATTGTACACTACATTTTCTGGATTTCATCAAAGATCAGCATTAATCCACAGTCAGAACTACGAAGCCCAAACTAATGATAACATGTTCATTGCAGGTAACTTTTCTTCCATGTAATGTCTGCCTATTTTATTTGAAAACTACCATCAGTTTGTAAACTTAAAGCTAAAAAGAGTGGATAAAATCTTTTTGTTACCATTCTTTTTGTACTACAATCCTTATTACACTGTATTTCAAATAATTACACTGTCAGCAGGAGCTGTAATCTCCAACTGCTGCTAAATGCCCAAGTTTCCACGTTTGCTGGAAACCATAATCATGAGCTGCTCGTGCTGCTGTGCAGATGGACCCTATTGGGCA
Organism: Crenichthys baileyi; assembly: GCA_036173005.1. Classification (NCBI taxonomy): domain Eukaryota; kingdom Metazoa; phylum Chordata; class Actinopteri; order Cyprinodontiformes; family Goodeidae; genus Crenichthys; species Crenichthys baileyi. The sequence continues at coordinate 161,156 of JAHHUM010001164.1, forward strand.
ATCTCAATATCCCTAATATTAGCCAGTTCCTCTCAGGGGGAAAACACGAACATTCAAAAGGTCTAAATAATTCCGGTCAAATTACATGGCCCTTAATGAACTACAAAAGATGTGAGGATGTTTTTACAGGCCAGAGCTCAGGCTTTAACGGTAATTGTGAAAACAAACCATATTAATGATATCATTTATCATTTCCACACATTGGCGGTGTGAGGCCTACCACAAGGTTCCACTGGACAAAAGAAACAATAGTGATTGTCCAAACAAATGGTAAAACTTTCCATACACACACATGAGATTTTTTAGTTCTTTTAAAATTCTTTGGGCCATTGTGCAAATTGCATGAGAGCTCCAGGGCGAAATGTCATGGCCCATCTGTTGAATGAACCCATGTCAAACAAGCTCCCTGCATCCAATCAGAATATGATTACAATTCAATGTATATCAACATTATACGGTACAATTCATACACTATACACGGTACAATTCATACACTATACACAAAGATTCACAACAGAACGTTATTATTTATTCTTGTTATGATCATCTTATTATTATTATTATCTGTAATATAATCACAGCTTTATTAAGAAAACTAAGTTTGCTTCATCTTCTTGGGTTAAAACACAGTAGTCAGACTCCTCCCTCCCAGATAGGGGAGAAGGGTAGGGCTTCATTTAAATTCCACATGTTTGAAAGATTTCTCCTGTAAGTCTGGCTTTACTCCAAATTATGTCTCTTGGGTTTGCATACCACTGAATAATTTGTCCAAATGTCATTTGCAATACCCCAAAACCTTCTCTTCACCATACGCCTTTCAGAAAACATCTGTAACAAATAGTTGTTTTGAGAATACATCAGTGCTGTTACTGCTACATGACCTTAAGCTGTGTATGAAGCATTAAAACAAGTTTAAATTTCCATAGAACTAGAAACCTGATAGCATGAGCAGTAGCCACCTGCATAGACTGATATTTACCATTAGTTCTGGGGAGCTCAAACTCATGTGTTACAAATCTTTTTGCTGCAGTCTATATAATTAGCTGTAATTGACTTCCCTCGAAATGTGTTTCTTCTGGGACATCTGGCCTTGAAACTTCAGCCTTCCCATACAAGAGGCCAGGTCTGAGCTACGTTTTGGAATTTTATAACCTGCATGGGTGGCAAACATAAATCCTGATAAATCTAAAAAATAAATCCAAGAAACCTACTCTTACATTACCAAACTTAAAAAAGAAAAAAAAAATATAACTACAGTAATTACAAAAATATTATTGCAGGACAATGGTTTTAAGATGAGTAATTATGATTTTACAAAAATGTCATTTTATGGATATTACATCAGTTAACTGAAAAGGCCAAAAACGTTCTACATGGTACTCTTTTGAAACCTAATTTGACCATTTCAGTTTTATTGGTTTCATTTACAACCTGGATTTTAAAGACATAGTTTTTGTCTTATTTCTTACTGATGCTGTGTGAAGTACTTGTGAGTAATTAGCAATACTGAATCAGGTAAGACTTCTCATGGGGCAACCAAAAACAAACTAATCACAACAATGTCCAATTAGGAGTAAATACCTATATTCTTAAGTTAGTCATCTTGTAATCTGAAGGTTGTTGGTTCACTCCCAGCTTTCTCCTGTCACATGTGCCCCTGGGCAAGGCTCTTAATCCCAAGTTGCCTACCGATCTGCGTATCGGTATCAAGGTGTGTGTGTGTGTGAGCACAACTGGGTGAATGTGGCTCTAGTGTAAAGCTCTTTGAGTGGTCGGTTTGACTGGAAAAGCACCAGTCAGTTCATTTACCGTATCACACCACTTATAGGCAGAGTTTGCCAGCAGTTTTAAAAAGACCCGTTTTTATCACGTTCCCACTTGCACTGTGAGTATAGTAAGACAGATGGATAGATGGTAAGAAACTTCCAAATGCAAAGTTGATGAGGTTTAAATTACCTGAATAAGCTCACTGGAATGATAAGAAAAGGATGATTTTGATTTTCCGCTCTGATTAACGTCTGCTTCAGGTGAGATAATACCTGGTATCTCTTCACTACAGAAGAGAATAAAGTGTAGCAAACAGTTAAAAAGGACAGCATCAGTGGAATGAATGGTAAAAAGGGGGGCAGCGCGTGGTCTAGTGGTAGAGCAATCCCCCTTATACAGAGGCTATTAGTCCTTGACGCAGGAGTCCAGGGTTTGACTCCTGACCGTGCCTTCCCTCTTATGTCTTTGCCTATTTCCTATCTAATTACTAATTATTAGGTCATTAGTGCCAAAAAATAAACAAATACATGAAGTTCGTTTCAGGGTTCAGTCTCACAAGAGAGACTGAGGCGAGGTTTACCCTGGATAATATTCAATTTGTTTTTGTCGCACTTCTTTGGAAACACATTAACAGAATAGTGTATGAGAGAGCTTTATTTTAGCATGGGGTAACTTAACATAAATTACAGCAATTTGTGGCCAGTGCTGTGTTGGGGTCATCCATTTTGGTCGGACGGACCAACTAGGCAGCGCAGTTCGACATGAGCAGCTCAACAGGCGTCACAGCTCTGACGTCACCCGGGATTATAAAACCCACGAAAACCAAACTTTTGTTGCCATTTCCAGCGTGTCTCACGGGACGGCGCAACGGAGATGCATATCTGGACAGACAAAAGCTCGCAGGCGAACTTTTCCTCCACACGGCCATTCCTGAAAGAGCTTGAAAACTGAAAATCTGTCTGACACGAGAAGGTCAGAAGATTTCATAACCGATCGAAGACCCCGCTGACACTCCGACGCAGGAGAAAACCCACACAGGTTTGTTGCCAAGGAGATGAGTTTTCCTCCTTGCTGATTCAGTCGACTGCACAACAGTTCCTCATATTTTCGTTTTTGGACGGATGAAAAGTTAACCATTTTGAGTGACCCCCCCCCCCCCCCCCCCCCCCCCCCCCCGTTTTCTTCAGACGCCCCATTCTCAACTGGCGAAGAGAAGAAGTCAAGGTCAAAGTAATTTAGTTCTTTTTTTATATTAAATTGGATAGGTGTATTTAGAGGTCTGGGCAGCGTAGAGTTTAAGGTGATTTAGTATCACCAGTAGTTAATCCAATGTATCATCTTGTTGCATGCAAGACTGAATGAAGTGTTTTACGCTGAGCTGTTTGATTTGCTGTGCGGCTGAATCGCAGAGCGGGATGCGATCAGCAAGGTGCGTGTTCATGTTTTTGTCTGGCTGATCCCAAATCAGCCAGGAGTTAGAAGTTGGACTTTTAAACGTTTTCCATTCAAAGCAGCTGCAGTCTGGGCCTTGTGGCCTGACCACTTTTTTGTCCCAGTTTTATTACTGGAGTTTTTCCACCAAGTTCCCGCCTCAGAGTTTTATGAGCCTTTGTTCGAGATTTGCGGCAATCAGCTGTGAGTGGATTAAACAGTGACATTTAGCGTGGTTTTGGTTAATAATGATTTAACTAATTGTAATTATTAAGTGCTTTGAGCCCATACTCACAACACCAGAGGACATCTCTGATTTCTATTCGTACGCAATTATTTTTGGTTAAGAACCTATTTTCCTGAATTATGATTGGGCTAATTTAGCCCAACAATAGGATCGACATGAAAAACATGATTCCCACAAGGAACTGACCTGTGCTCCATCTTTCAGCTTTAGGATGCACTCCATGGTGTTGATGGTGATGACAACGGGCTCTGAGCCCAGCTTGGTCCAAGGTACATGGATTCGTAGCTCATGGATATGGCCACTCATGAATGTAAATGGCAGTTTTAACTCCTGCAAAAAGACATAAAAATGTAGAAAATGAAAAGAATTGGTAAATTAAGAGTCAATACTACAATTAAACACCAGCATCACTTTAAAACAGTCTTAAACGCAAACAATAGTATACATATATGGCTAAATGACAGCAGAGACTTCAATTTTCATCAATCCGTTTACAGCTCACATGTTGTCCACATGCCTCTGATTTCCCCCCACCCCCTCAACATATCATTAATATCTCATCAAAATTGAGAGACAAGGTCCTGGACACACAGACCATGACCTAGAGGTAGCAAGAACAAACACAAAATCTTGTAGAACACATCCTAACGCTGCAGTGTTGAATTCAGAACCAAATCTAATCCAGTGTTTTAAAGCAAGAGACATGACAAACTGAGTTTAAGTTCTTCTTTTCTAATAACTAACTAGAATGCTTCTACTGCTAGGTAACAAATACACCAACTTTACTTTTAAAATGCTGACTAACGTTACCCTTTGGTAGATTTAATGACATATATATGTATGTAAAAGACCAGTGATGCTTCAGGGTAAATAGCAATTGAAGCACACCAAAATTTGCTAGGTTACTTTTAATTTCCTTTAGTAAAATTTCAACGTTTTGTAAAATCAAATGTTGCATATATGTTGCATTTAATTCAGCCCTTTCCACCTCTAAATAAAATCCAGTTCAACCAAGTGCCTTCACCTACTTAGTAAACAGAGTCCATCTGGCTGTGATTTGATCTCAGTATAAATCCAGCTGTTCTCTGAAGGCCTCAGAGGTTTGTTGGAGAACATTAGTAAACAAACAGCATCACAAAGACTAACTGAGACAGCAGACAGATCAGGGAGAACGTTGTGGACAGGTTTGAGCAGGGTTAGGTTATAAAACAAAAGACAGAGCTTTACACACCATCCAGAAATGGTAGGAGTAGACTATGGTACAACTGCAAAGATCCACAGCTCAGGTGGGAAAATCTGCTGACAGGATATCTGTAAGTTGTGCAATACCCAAAGCTGGCTTTTACAAAAGAGTGGCAACACTGTTTAATGGTTAAAAAATGCAAAGAATTTCCCTTTTGGAGTTTGCTAACAGGTCAGGTAAGACATAAAATTAACTTTTTGGCCTACAGGCAAAAAAACTATGTGTGGGACTCAAAATGTGCCCACAGTGAAAAATGGCGGTGAAGGCAGCAGCATCACCCGTCGGTAATGCTAAATAAATTCTGACCGAAAACCTGTTACAGACCTCGGAGCACGAATATCCAATACGTAACCTAAAACTAACTTCACAGTGGTTTTGTGCTTTTTCTTGTCCTTGTTATTGACATGCAAACTATGGAGCTTGACTAGTCCAGACAGCAGCGTCTCTCCTCTCTGCTTCTCCTGCCACACCCCTCACATCAGAACCCCTGAGCCTTATTTTATAAGTTCTGGCTGGGCTGTGGTCCACATAATTATCCCAGTGGATTATTTTATACATGGAAAAAAATATTTAAGACATTCTTGCATATACAATAATACAAACATTATTTGTATTTTGTTTATTTATGTTTTTATTTTATATTTATTATTATTTTTCATTGTTTCACACAGATGACTTTATAGTGACAATGTAACACAGTTGTGTTAACAGCAAAAGGCCCACTTCTCTCAGATATTGTTCACAAATCTGTCTAAATCTTTTTGGGAGCACTTCTCCAATGTCGAGATAATCCATCCACCTCACAGGTGTAGCATATTAAGATGCTGACTAGACAGCATGATTATTGCACATGTGTGCCTTAGGCTGGCCACAATAAAAGCCCACTTTAAAATGTTTTTATCACACAGCACAATACTACAAATGTCGCACGTTTTAAAGGGAGTGGTGGCATGCTGACTGCAGGAACGTCCACCGGAGCCGTTGCCCTTGAACTGAATATTCATTTCTCTACCATAAGCTTGGTTTTCAGCTCATGAAACATGGGAGCAACAACAAAAGTGTTTATATTTATGCTCAGTGTGTTACTGCGATGCATTGTAGTGATGTATTCGGTCTATCTTGATTAATGTCCGGGAAAGCACAAATTATATATTTAGCATACATTACCTGCTCCAGCACATCCAGCTTCAGGTCCAACTTGCTGAGCACCACATCGCCCCCCCATAGCGAAAGCTGCAGGTCAGATGGCTTCAGGTTCTTTATGTACTTGTTCACATAGCTCATCAAGAGTGGCGTGACGTAGGACTCCAACATCTTTTCACTGTTGTGCACACAAGTCACACACTGAACAAAAACACTACAATGTCAGGTAGTAAACTGTACTATTTCGTACCAGAGACTGTGGTGACAAGGTTGTCTGTATCATGCAGAACTGCACAGCAATTTAACAACCTTAACTATACCCTCGACCCATGGGTCGAGGGTATAGTTAAGGCGGTCAAGGTTATGTACAGCATTTTGATTGGTTTCCAAAAGCTAAAACTGCAGACACTTGTTAATGCTGGGCATATGTCCAAAGACCATGAGGATAGTGGCTAGGGTTCTAGAAGCAGTTCTGTTTGCTGTCAATCAAACTGCACCCATGTGGGCTGAAGCACAAGATAACATGTCAGTATCTTCAATGCCTTTATATGAACCAAATGTAGCAAAACACTCCTTAAACCATTAAACTTCTGTAGATGTTATTATCATATTAACAATCACAAAGAGGAGAAGACAAGAGACAACAAAAACTGAACTAGTCCTTAAAAATAAAACTTAAATTGCAAGTGTAACAGTTAACACAGCTGTCAGAAATTATACATCAGCAAATTCTTAACCAGAAGCTGCAACTTCAAGGAAAAAGTAAATATGGTAGGAGGAGAATTTTTTCATGTAGTATGAAATATTATGGTCTCTTGGGTGGTAGGTTTTGTGTCGAGTTGGTGCTGTCTAACGACTTTTGAGGAGCAGAACTACAAGAACTTCTCAAAAAATTTGAACATTGTGAAAAAGTTCAATATTTTTAATCACTTGTGTCAGAAAGTAAAACTCATACGCTGTGGAGATTCATTACACAGAGTGCAATATTTCAAGTCTTTATTTTTGTCATTTCGTCTTGCTTATGGCCTCCAGATAATGAAAACCCAAAATCAGTGTCTCAGAAAATTTGAATATTTAAAAAAAAACAAAAAAGAATGAAGTAAAATTTGGAAACTTATGATGTCACACCCTAACCGGCTAATTAACTCAGGTTTTCTGAGGCTCTAAATGGTTTCTCAGTCTGGGTCATAGGCTACACAGTCATAGGGAAGACTGCTGACTGGACAGATGTCTAGACGACTGTCATTGGCACACTCCACAAAGAGGGCAAGCCACAACAGGTTATTGCTAAAGGTTGTTCACAGAGTGCTGTGTCCAATCACATTCATAGAAAGTTGGGTGGAAGGAAAAAGTGTGTTAGAAAAGGTGCACAGAAAAGTGAAGAGGCACAGAGTCCACATTGCTTGGAGTCCAGTGTGAAGTTTCCAAAGTCAGTGGTGATTTGGGGTGCCATGTTATCTACTGGTTTTGGTCCACTACGTTTTCTGAAGTCCACAGCATCAATGCAGCATCTACCAGAAAACTTTAGAGCACATCATGCTTCCTTCTGCTGACAAGCTTTATGGAGATGCTGATTTCATTTACCAGTAGGACATGGCAGCAGACTGCTAAAGGTACCAAAAGCTAGATCAATGACCATTGTGTTACTGTGCTTGACTGACCAGCAGAATGGCCTGATCTGAACCTCATAGAGAATCTATGGAGTGTTGTCAAGAGGAAGATGAGAGACACCAGACCAGACCCAACAATGCAGATGACCTGAAGGCCGCTATCAAAGCAACCTGGACTTCCGTTACACCTCAAAAGAATCAACAGCCCCAAATGAACGTGATATTCCATTTTTCTGAGACATTGAACTTTTGGTTTAAATGATCTGTAAGCCATAATCATCAAAATTACAAGAAATAAAGGCATGACTGTTTTCACTATGTGTATATTGAATTGGAATATTTAGTTTTCTTAGATGTACCTGTTAGCGTGGAAGTGACTGCAGGTATATTAATAAAACGATGGCTTGACACTAGACCCTGTTGGTGTTCTTTCATGTTTTTTGTTTTTTTGCAGCCTCCTATGTCTATGAGTTCTTTTCATTTTTTAGGTGTTTGGGTTATCTTGTTTTGTTATTTAATATGAGTTCGCTCATAAGTTCAGGAACATCTGGCCGTTAGATTTGGGTTAGAAAATGAAATTAAAAGACATAAAGTGAGTAGTAAATTGTGTTTTTTGCTTTAGCAAATGCTTCAATTTGATTTTTTTTAAATATTCTTATACAAATCAGTGATGGGATGATTCCCAAATCATATCATCTGAAGTACAAGTGCATAAAAACTATAAGACATTCAGATTTTTTTTTAATATTGGAAAATTATAATACTTGATACACAGCATGTGTCCTTGATATAAAAATATGAGTAATCTGGTTTTCTGTTTTTTCATAATAGGCCTTTTTTTCCTTATGGAACGGTCTTTACAAAACTATCTGTTTTGATATGTGAGAACATCATGACTTTGATAACTGACTTCATAAAATCAAGTATCTTGGGGTCTTGTTCACGAGTGAGGGAAGAAAGGAGCGGGAGATCGACAGACGGATCAGTGCGGCTGCCGCAGTAATGGGGGCACTGTGCCGGTCCGTTGTGGTGAAGAGAGAGCTGAGCTGAAAAGCGAAGCTCACGATTTACCGGTCGGTCTACGTTCCTACCCTCACCTATGGCCATGAACTTTGGGTCATGACCGAAAGAACGAGATCCCGGATACAAGCGGCTGAAATGAGCTTCCTCCGTAGGGTGGCCGAGCACTCCCTTAGAGATAGGGTGAGGAGCTCGGCCATCCAGGAGGGGCTCGGAGTAGAGCCGCTGCTCCTCCACATCGAGAGGAGCCAGTTGAGGTGGCTCGGACATCTATACCGGATGCCTCCTGGACGCCTTCCTCGGGAGGTGTTCCAGGCACGTCCCACCGGGAGGAGGCCCAGGACACGCTGGAGAGACTATGTCTCTCGGCTGGCCTGGGAAGGCCTGGGGCTCCACCCGGAGGAGCTGGAGGAGGTGTCTAGGGAGAGGGATCTCTGGGTGTCTCTACTGAATCTGCTGCCCCCGCGACCCGGTCCCGGGTGAAGCGGAAAACGAGTACAATGTTTATAGCTGAGAATGCATTTAAAACAAATATGTGTGATATTGAAAACTTAGTTTACAACATGCATATTTAATGTGTTTATTGTGTAACTAGTGCGATTCAGTCCAACATGATGGCTAACTTTTATCATACGACTCAACATGTTTCTCATAGTCCTGCACAAACTTTGGTCTTTTTTGTGTATTTTATTGGTATTTATTTGGTCGCCTTATTAAAGCCTGAGCCGAAAAGCAGGTGTTTGTCACGTCAGAAATCCTAATCTGATACGTTACAGCACAGCAGTAAAGGCGTCACTACAGTTAATATCTGCACACAACAGTTAATGGGAGGGGTCGTCATTGAAGATATTGGCCACACCTGGGTCTTTCTGCTATTAAAAATCCAAATATCCGGTTTGGGGGTTAAGCGTTTTATTTAAGAGATAGTAACATTTTGTATACTTTACCGCAATTTATACATTGTCTTTGAACACTTATTGCCATTTGATTCATGTCAAGAAATATCAGATAAGCAGTAGTTATGATACTCTGCGTTTAAAGACGAGTCTTGTTTAACATTTAGCGTCCGAAACTTTAGTTTAGCGGTTAACTTTTCGCAAATTAAAGTTTATCGCAGTCGCTTATTCTACGAGCTAATGTAGCTTTTCCTTACGGAATGCAACAATGGAGAAGCAACACCCGTATAAACAACGTATATTTCAAAAGGACAAAACATGTGACTAGAACTGTAGTCCCGTGTAAACACAAGTTTAACTTACTGAGGAGCAGTTATCGAGAGAGGCTAGCTGTGCTAACCTTACCTGTCATTAGAGCAGCTCCGTACACTGCCAAGCAAGCTCAGCCACGGTAAAGAAAATACACCCTAACCCATAATACTGGAGGCTTAAACGGTAAATAAACTCCTTACTTGATTCCAGCTTCTGTCCAGCGATTATTTGTTGAATTCCACGTTTAATGAAGCATATTTCTTCTGTCAGCTACACCTCAAAGCGGCTACAGCTCCAACGTCATCTGTAAACACCAACGCGGCTTCCGTATGACAAGTGTTGCCTTTGCGTTCGTAGGAAAAGAGCCTTTACCAACCGAGTTCACACATTCAGACCCAAAGTGAGCCAACCAATACGCTTTAAATACCCTAACAGATGATTTGTTTCATTTGTGATTAGCACAAGTTACTTTTAAGCTCTTTCAAATGTTTATTAGATTACAGGTTTTAAAGCTCGTCAAAAGGTTTATACGTGTACAGTTTATAAGCATTACATATTAGATTAAATATAACTGTTCCATGTTAAGTGCACATTTTGACTCTGGATGCAATGCTTTGTCTCTTAGATGGCTGTAGATGGTTATCACTGTTTTAAAAATGTTCTAGATAATACATTTTACAAAACATTCTGCTCATTCTCATTTAAGTTATTTCTTTTAAAGAAATACACCTGACTTCTCTATAAAGTAATCAAACTCTCTAGATAGTTTGTCACCTATAGAAGAACATTTAATTGTTAGTTGTTAATTCAAATATACTCCACCCTGCTCATCATAATCCTCAACACCCACATGTTTCTGGTGACATCACATAAGGCATATAGCAACTGATCACAGGTCTTTTGAGTACCTCCATTTGAATTTTTCTTGTTGTGTTTTCCTATCTTGTCGCATGTTTTTCTGATCAAATTCCTTTCTGCCTCCAACGGTGCTTGCATGTGTTTTGTATTTCTCCAGCAAACCACTATTTGAGACCAGTGCTGGAATTTCAGGAAAATTTGTCAACAGTAAAATATATGGAAGTTGTTTTGCGAAGAGTACAATGTCATATGGGAACAGAAGCTGGGTGCTTTAGAAGCTCGGTCTATATCTGTCAAATATTGTTTGTCAGTAATAGTGTTTACCAAAGAGAACTGATCAGCTTGATTCTTGAATAACCTGTAATGGCAGGAACCCACAGTTAAATCCAAAGTTTTTATACTAGTGCTCATTGAAGTAGTTATCCTGCAGTAGAAATACAGACTTTATTATCTAGCAGTTTTTATTTGATGTGTGCGTTTGCAAGTGAAAGAAATATAGTTGTGGATGGTATATTTATTGCTGTGAAACAGTGTTTCACAACTATTTTCTGTAACACTGATTTATGCAAAGGAATATGAAAGAGATTATTATATCATAAAAAGATCTTTCTTTTATCTCTACTGCTAATCTGATATGAATTAATTTAAGTAAACATGACTTGCAATGTTGCCACATACAGTATACTGGGTGGCTCACTGAAGTTTTCATGAATAAAAAAGGAACATTTCGCTGAATAAATATTAGCAATTGCATTGCAGAGTCAGACGCTAACATAAAGACAAAACATATTGTAATAAATAGCAAAATAAATTAATTTAAAAAATAATAATTTTGTTGTGGGCCACCTTCATAGAAATTCGTTTCTAATTAAGTCAGTTAAATAATTGCTCTAAAGTCTGTTGTTGAATATTGCTTTTAAACTGTTTAAAAGTAGGCCAGGGTTCTGAATTTGTCTTAGTGAAAAATCAGTGAATCCAATTTAGAATGTTATAAAATCTTAAATTGCACTGGTCTGTCGCAGGTGCAATGACCATATTTTTGTACGGGTTCCGCACCGCCTTTCTCTGTCTAAAACTGTGCGTCAGAGCCCGATAGGGTCATATAAAGATGGCGGAGCAGCGCAGCCGCTAACCTGTTAGTTAGATAAGGCTTACCGAGGACACAGTCAATTCTGTCCCCGGAAATCCACTCTTTCTTATCTGACATTTTGCGTTCTTCAATGAAACTTTGGATTTTTACTCAAATGTCCTGCATGTAAGAAAGCCATTGATCAGGTTGTCCTTAATATCCACTTTGGGTTTTTTTCGTGCTTAAGTAGATAACAATATTAATATTAATATTAATACTAATAATTTATTGATTTTTTTGTAATCCTCAGGCAGAGTTGGAACGCGTGTGTTTCAGGAAACAAACGTGCCTTTTCTCGTATCAAACAACGATTTCACTGAAGATGTCCCCGAAATTATGTTTTAACCAAAAAGGCGAAAAATGAGTAGAAATATATTCTCTGAATTGGCATGAAATGGACACACCTCTAGTCTGTCACGGTTAACGTTAAAAACCACCATAAAGACGGACGTTGTTCTAAAAGTTTCTAACAAGACAACCTCCCATCTTTATTCCTTGACTTAAAAGGACCAAAATGCCTCGTATAAATGTATCAGATTCAGTGCAGGCTAATTTTCATCTGTGGTCCCTGGCAGGTTGATGGCAGCCATTGAAATGATAAAACCCACTAGCCATCAAAATATATAGGGCCAAGCATTATTATTATTATTATTATTATTATTGCTGCTGCTGTAAAATAATGACATTTTAGTTAATCGTATTGCAAATTGGAATTTTTTGTAATGTTTTACCATCCTCGTTGCTGCAGAATAAATAAAGTAAAGTCTTTACATCCTTGCCTCCTGGAGAATAATGATATTATCGTACAAACTCCTAATCCATAGTGTGCATCAGTATGTTTCTATCTTCGAGGCTTTCCAGCAGAAATAAACATTGTTTTAGATTCATGTTGTTATGGCACTCATAGGGGCAGGCTATATTTGCGGGCGCTTTAAAGGAAACATTTCATTTTTAAATAATTGTTTCGAATTTAATTCAGTCAGCCTATATTCGCTTTATATGTTTTTTTTTTTTTTTTTTGCCAACCGAGATATGAGGTCTGATGCGCAAAAGACGCAGAAAGACGCGGTGATCAGTGCTGGAGTAAGTTTCATTTTGTCTTAAACACCCGGATTCTAATATGGGTGGAATTCAAAATAAATATTATAAATCAGCTCATCCTATTACAGACCAGTGCTCAGATGGTTAATCTCTGACTGCGGTTAAAGTTTAGCTGGATGAAATTCAGATTTTATCCACACTAAACTACCGTCGCTGGAGCGTTCATTGGGTTACATTTAAATTACTTTTTTAAAAACTGTTACAATGGATTTGCATTAACCTGGTTAATAAAAGATGAGCGGTGAGTTGTCCTATCATTTTAAATGTTGTTGGTAGTTTGACACAGGTCTACGTGTAAAAAAAATGCTCTCCTTTTCTTTCCTTCTGTGTTAGAGGAACCAGAGCTTCTGGAGGTGACCAGCCCGTGTACACGTGTATTAAAAAATGCATTGGTGCAGGTTCCTCCTTCTTCCGTTTGGCAAGTCAATAATGTAATCAGAGGTGCAAGATGCAGATAAAGACGTGATACGGCTGTTAATGCGACTAATATACTTATCAGCCTCTGGAAGATAATTTTAGAGCCCAGTGATTCAGACATTTACAAGACCACCAGTTCCTATAATTAAACTAATTCTTATGATCAGATGTGTCCTTTCTGCATAAAGCCATTGTGACTGTCATGCTATCCACGCCACCTGTCGATTTATATTGAAGGAACTCAGTCACAGCGGTAAACTGAAGATTAGTTGAACTTTTTCCTCCACAGGTTTGCTTTTCCCGGGCTGGAACAACACAGAGTTTCCTCCAAAAGGCATGGAATAAAAACAGGACGAATACATAAGTGTCGTGAAAATATTTATTTCTAAAATACAATTTAACATACTTTAAACTTATGACTTTTGTTGACAATTTTGTTATTTCAAGGTCAGAAAAAGAAAATAAAAAACATATTTTTTACACGGTCTTCATATTTACAGGTGCTGGGGAAGCTGGGTGTTGTTTGTGATGGCTTATTTGGCTTCTCCTTGAGGGGCAAACAAATCCCCTCGGTAAAATGCGCAGCGAGGCAACGTGTCCTGAATTGGAAAGTCTCTTTGATGACAAAAACGTCGGTGAACCATCTCGCCGAGTTTTGTCCCTTTGTTATTTTTATTAGTCTGTCCAGGCCTAGTAGTCCTGATGTGGGCTGTGCGTCAAACTGTGCCGTCGCAAGTCACAGTTGCGCCGAAACACCTTTCCGCAGCGGCCACAGCTGTAGGGCTTGATGTCTGTATGGGTGAGAAGGTGAGTTTTCAGGTTACTTCTTTGATTAAAGGTTCTTCCGCATGTGGGGCATTTGTGGGGAGACTCCTGTTTAGATTTAAAGCAAGCAAAGGATTATTCCCTTTAATTGCATAGATCAGGTGTATCTTTCAGACATCCAAATACACTAATAAGTCAGCTTTAAATTTCCAGTTATGAAAATTTTATGGGTTAATTTTTAAGTTTTAATTAGATCATAGGCCAAATACAGTAGTTTTTTTTAAAGACTAATCTACATCCCCATGCATGCAGCAGACACAGCAAAATTATTTTTCAGCATTTAAGGTCAGGGTCATGCTTAATATTTTGAGCTTACCTGCATGTGTAAAGTTTTATGGACGGCTAGGGTGCGAGATTGACAGAATCCCTTCCCACATTCTTGACATTTGAACGGTTTTTCCTTGGAGTGGATATATCTGTGAAACACAAATGGCACTTAATCAGCGTCTGCATATATGTTCTTAAAAACACACTCACAGAGCAAAAAAATAATTATATGGCCTCAGAGCCCCGTGTAGAACGTTTGAGAAACAAAACCAAGAGCTGTGTGTTAGTAGTGGTGAAGAAGTCTTTTAAAACAATTCATATAAAAAAGATAAAAATAAAACAACGTGAAAAATGCTGCAGGCGACTCCATGTGTTTCTGTTGAACACAGTTTGCTGGAACTCTATCTCACCTGTGGTCTCTGAGATGGTCCTGTCTCCTGAAAGCCTTGTGACAAATATCACAGGTGTAAGGCCGCTCGTCTGTGTGGGTCCTCTCGTGGATGAGCAGATTGTAGGACTTGGTGAAATGCCTGCCACAGAACTTGCAAATAAACTCCTTTTTAGTCTTGGACGGAAGTCTGCCCCGGGTGGGTTTTCTGTCGGGGGACAGCTTGCTCAGCTCGGAGATGGTCCCCCCTAGTCCCGATGCCAGCTTTGCCAGGTCCGCAGTCTTTGGCGGGTCCTCCTGAGTAGCAGCGAGGGCCAGGTTGGCAAAGTCAAACCTGGGTCTGTCCTTGTGATGTGGGGGAATGCCGTGCGTAACGGCGGCCTGTTTTGGATGGAAGAGCTGTGCAGCCGCCGTGAAGGGCAACGCCGGAAAGGGGATTCTGGGGTCCACCAAACCCTGAGCGGCCGCCGTAATCGTCGACCTAAGTCCTTGCATGTGCGGGTAGCCAAGAGTCCAGTGGTTCATGTGCATGGTTTGTACCGCACTGAGCCCGTACAGTCCCTGCAGCTGGTCGGCGGGGAAAGTGTTCACGGCCTGCAAGAAGGAGTAGTTGGTCAGCTGGAGGGCTGGATGCAGGGGGATCGGAGCGTGCAGAGCTTTGCTCCCCATTTCGGCTCAGACCTCTGCAGAGGAAGCTGTAAAACCCTGTGGGAGACACAAATTATAAGACAATGAAAGTTGCGAGTTAATACCACGCTCATGAGTAGTTATGTGGCTGTCACAAAACAGAAAAAACCGCATGTTTGCATAAATACAGCTTTTTAATGCCGTTGAATAACTAAACATTGTGGCCTGCAATACAAAAAATATGGACAACTTCAAAAAATTCCTATGACCCATCTAACTAAAATTACAGCTGAAATCCTGTCAAAGTTTTAATTTTCATTTCGTGAGGTACACACGATCTGAACGACCTGCTTAATTTTTGTCATTTATTTTAACCGTAGCCAGAATTACGTGCAAACAAATACGATTTTAACACTGAGAGCGCATGCGTATTTTAAATAATTGTAACAAACAAAAAACACTTATCACCACTGTGATCCTCCTACAACAAATAGGCGTAGGATGCACCACTCATATGGCACCGAATATCACAGCAAACAGTGATTTCAGATCACACTGTGATGTAATTAGAGGAGACAGTGTTCTAAGTGTTTCACAGCTCAGAACAAGTGTTCTCAGAGTAAATCTGTGGAAGTGGGAATTTTCGCCTGCGGAGCTTCCGTGTTCAGAAAAGAAAGCAGAACATAACTAAATAAATAGCTTTGACGCCTTGCATGAGCGGATCGTTCATTTCATCGGAGCCGATAGATTATGGTTTCAGGAGAATGTTTTTATTTATTTTTAATAAGTTTTGTCCCAGTTTATATATGGCGTGTCTCTCCCGTTGGCAACGCAACATCCTGGCTTTTGTAGGCCAACATTTCGCAGAGCCATATTTGCCAGTAATAAAAGCGACCTGCCTCTATATAAACATGGAACAGATGAGGTGAGCTGAAGAGAGCTGGGCTGGTTCCGTTTTTGCGGGTTCTTGGCTACAAGTTATGTGTTGCCCACAGAAAAACCCTCCGTGGAAGTTACGCGCTCCAGATGGTGAAAGTAGAACTGGAAATCATCCAGCACATTGACTGCGATCAGATATTTGAGCGAGAACGAAAATTAAATAATTTTTTACGTATTTTTGAATGACGATATAAGGTCAAATATTACAGCTGGAGGAGTAACATCACAATCCTGCACGTCCGTTACGTTGTGGAGATTATATCGCTGTACAGACATGGAGAGAGGACTAATATGAAGTTCTATAAACCCTGTTGTTGGACGGGCTGCACATGCTCTTTAGTTTTGCTGCAGATATTGAATTCTCTGGACTTTGCTTTCCCAGTCACATGCGATGGGGTTAAATATCATTTTGCACAGGTGCAGCATAAATCACCGTTAAGACACTTGTTGTTCATTGGCCACTGAGCCAGCTTTCATTCAGCTCGTTCTCGCCTCACCTTTGGACTTTATTTTTTTCACTTCAGCAGTAGCCCAGGTGTCTTGTTCTTCACATACCCATTGCTTTTTTTATTTCTGGACAGAGACTTTTTAAATGTATTTTAAAAGGCGAAGGCCACTGCCAGTTTCAGTGACGCCTTGCGCTCTGGACAGAGGTCAGTGATGTCACGACGTGAGCGAGATACCTTCTGATGTCTGTTGTCATCAGAGGCAGCTCTCTAGATTCGAACATTGTTATCAGTCTATTTTATCATTTTTTTTAAAACTGACACTTGGTTTGATCCATTTGGCTCAGGACGCAGTAAAGCAGCAAAAGTTAAGTTTTCTAATTAGATGTTTGGTTTTGTTTTAAAGAGCTTTAAAGTGGGCCAGCGTGAGACTGTGTGCTTTCCCCGCGGAGGACTGACATGCACCCTGCCAAACAATCTTACCCCAATAAGTGGCTGCCAAGGGTCCTGCGGTATGTCAGTAATCCACAGTAACTACACAGGCGACGAGCTCCAATAAAACGTTTCCAACATCCAAGTCCATGAAACTTTCATGTAGCCATGCAGCCAAACTCTGATGTCTCGGACTTTTGCTGCGATGTGACAAGTTGAGAAAAGTTGTGGAAAGAGGCGAAGAGGTTTGGAGGAGAGACAGCAGCAGCAGCAGCGGCGAGGGAGTCCCGTCCGAAGCTGGGGCTGGAAGTGTGCGGTTCTTCACTTTTTAGGGCTACGGGACTCTGGAGCGCTCAGCCCGCCCTCCGACACGCCTCCACCCCCCCTCTGTCATTAACTCCAATGTTCCCCTCTGTTTATTTGTGTTTGGATAGCAACTAAGGATCCAGACCATAGTAGAGAACCGTGTTCAGTTCAACCTGCCTTTCTTTGACACCCCTCAGAGACCGGGCAGCCAAGGCTGATACCTTCTTTCTGGAGACGTGTGGAAAGCGCATGGGGGAATCCCTGAGCGCCTTTTCCCCTTCCCCGCTTTTGAAAACGTGCTTTCTTGATTCTTAAGCAGCTTACACAAGTTTTTCTTTTAACCATAGAGCTCCTTTGCCAAATAGAGGGTACATCCAAGATCCGCCACATTAAATCGTTTTATTTCTTCGCGGTAAGGGTGAAAAAAATAAGCCGATTCTGGGTTTGAAAAAACAAATCTCTACAACTTGATGCTTATCCTCTGGATGTTCCTTTTGTCATTTTTGAACACAAACTGTTTTTTATCAACTTGCTTTTTTGTCATGAAAACGTTATACTCTTTGCCCTGTCAGGACAGTCTCGTTTATTTATGGCCCAATGTTTATTAGAACATTATTATATAAACCACTCAATTTTAACAAATAGTGTAAGGTGAAGGGCAGCCAACAAACACGAAGCGAATGTGTTGGGACACACTATAAAAAGGAATTCTAAAAAGATGTTAAATATTAGTCTTTAAAATCATTTATATTTAAATTATTAATATTATAGTTCAAATGTCAAGTTCAATAATGGTTAAATTCTAACTTTGTTTGGTAACAAATCCCACCTAAACATTTTGATCCAAAGTTAACTGAACATGTCTGTTCAGTCAGTGGTTGTTCTCATTTGGGTTATATGTTTATATGTATTGTATTTTATATTAATATATACACTTAGGAAAAATAAATAATTTAGTTTACCAGTTTAGCAACAGCACTTAAAGTTAAACTTGCTCCGCTTCTTAAATTTGAAGCTTTCTCTCCAAATCAACAGCACATCTAGTTAGAAAAAGGTTTACGTGCCACCATGGAGGAATAGATTTGAAAGTTTAATTTCTATTTTGGCTTTATTTTATATACAAGCGTTTTTTTTCTTGTTTGTTTTTGAATTCGGAGGACAAAGCAGAAGAATGAATAAGATTAACAACTGGCTGAATTTTTTTAATGTAGGCCTAAATCGTCACACCAATTTTATTGGCTGAATTTTAACTTTGACTTTTTTAGTGAAGTAATAATCAAAAATACATTTTAAAACGGGTTGCTTATTGCTTAGTTTATATTGGAAAACGTGATCTAACATTAGACGGTCATGCATTTATATTATTACAGTTTGATTGTGCCTTGGGGGAACACAAAAGCTCGACTAATTTGTGCTACACAGATATAGTTCCAGTGACACTTAATAAAAAAGGTAGTAGCATGAAAAATAACTACTGGCAGACAGCATTCTCCCTGTACATCAATATGTTTTTTTATATTTATTGAAGGAAGTAAAACTGTTTGGGATTTTTTTGATATTAAATGAGATATCACCATACTTGAATGTCCAGCGGATTTGTGGCCTCATCTTTCCGCATTCCCAAACGTTTGCAAACTTTTGGTCTGAAGTTTCTATTCATAAATATGAAATGCGGAGAACTAGAAGGGAAGGTCGCTCCTTGTGTCACAATACAGGTCAGCAGCGCCGCCTAGTGGACAATGAATTAAAATCAACTCTGTCTCCCTCCACTAAATCCTCAGTTTTTAGGCAAGACAGTCCATGAAACACGTGTTTTATCATCAGGTCACCGTTAGAGTGCGTTTAAATAAACGGGCACTCCTTTAAACGAAATGCTTGAAGCTATTGAGAGCATTAGATAAAAACAGAAATAGGCCTACATTAAAATAGAATAGCGCTTGGACATCTGCAAACCCTGATTTAATGAGGCCTGTCCGATGAGAGCAGGGCCGATTTCGGTCCACAACGTGAGAGAGACAGCGACCAAAATAATTAGGTTTAATCTGTCCATGAGGTCGTGTGTGTAGCCGAATTTTCGCTTTCTTACAGCTGCAGAACATCGTCTGCACACAACATGCTTGTGGTTTTTCTTCGGTTTCATATCACCCCGGCCTCGATCTTCACTGTCAAAACACCGAACGACTAGAGACAGATTAGAGCACAGAAAAAAAGGCCCAACTCGACATATCCAATTCACCTCAAAAAAGCATAATAATTTAAATGTTTATTTTGGTGTGCTGGGGGAAAAAGCGGTAATTGTTTTAAGATCTCAGAGGCTCGTAAAGGAGGTACACCCACTCATAATTACATTAACATTAATCAGTGCGGTGTATTCGCTGGAAAAAACAAACAAAAAAAAAACACCTCACCAGATATGCAAAATATTTTCTGCAAAACTCCGACTTCCTGTAGAAGCTGAGTTTTCCCTCTTTGAGTTAAAAGTTAAACTTTGGTGCAAACATATCATATTACTGGCGGAATCTAGAATGCATACCCTGACAGGTGATTGTTTTTGTATTTTTGTTTGCTGAGACAAATGATTTTGGAACTTAATATTTCTAACTTTAGGCTATAGGATGACTTACTGTGCTTATTTTTTTCCTGTGATTACACTGTTATTAAAATATGCAGCAAAATGAGAATGCCAGGGAATTTGATCACAGTTCCAATATTTTACTGTTTCTGACAGGACATTTTGGGCTCAGTTTTGCATTTTACCTCCACATAAAATTGTATAGTGGTTCCCTCTTCCACTTTAGGTAATGTCAGAGCTGGAGAGTTAACGTTTTGCCCTTTGGCCCGAGACAGAGTCCCTTGCAGCCGCCATCGTTCTCTATGATAATATTACTCCCACAGAGGATCAGAACTGCAGTTCTGTGCAGCTGCCAAGCCTGTAATGGCCGACATTCCTGTTTAAATAACCCTGAGTGACAGAGGAGAAGTCCAACAGGAGTCATTTAGACAAATCTAAATCCAAGACGTTTCATGAAAATGTTCAATTAAAGAAATAGAATGAATTTTAAACATAAATGTGCTTTGCAAAAGAAACAGGCTAATGTTTTTAATTCAACCATTAAATTTGAATGTCTATCGGTCTGTCTGTCTGTCTGTCTGTCTGTCTGTCTATCTATCTATCTATCTATCTATCTATCTATCTATCTATAATCTATATTTATAATGTACTTTTTCTTAGCTCTTCTGTAGTTGTGATGATGTTGTGACCTCCTCCTATCAAGGCACTGCTATATTAGATGTTCGCTGTTCTCCATGATAACAGAATTCTAATGTTTAAGGCATATCTGTTTGACCTTCGCACATCCTGTTGAATGGCGTCACCTCATCTCCAAACCCTCCTTACCTGTGGCAACCAGTCGACTCCTCGTTAGAAATGCCGGAGCTGCTGGCCTTCTCAGGAGTCTCTCTGACTCTTTCTGTCTCTCTGTATTGCTGTGTTGTTCTGTGTGTGCTGGCAGACAGGATGTCAAGTCCATAGTGTACGTGCAGGGGGAGGTAAACCTGTCACTGTTGCCTACCTGCTGTGGTTTGAAAGCCCCCACTTCCCCACCTACACTCTCACTTATCCTCTCCCACAGCAGCAACAGCAGCAGCAGCAGCAGCAGCAGCTCTAAGGATGGTTGTTTTTCATTCAAAGACCCCCGAGTCACATTTTCCTCCACATCACACTCCTTTTACTAGAAATTGTACATTTCTAGAAAAGTGGGGGTTATTACTCTGTAATCTTACTGGTTGTTGTTTGTTGGGAGTGAAAAGGAATTATGCGATCATATCTTTCTTAGTTTCTTGTTTAAATACACATGTCATTCATCAGATATATGCTGTTGTTAAATTGTCTATTTAAAAGCTGTAATTGCCAATAATTTTGTTTTAACAATTTTTGGCTTTCATGACTGTAAAGCAGTTGCTTCCCCTTTGTATTATATTTTGACAATTTTAACAAAAATGTGTTTTGTACCTATTAAATATTATTTAGAACAATCTTCAAACCA
Source organism: Crenichthys baileyi (assembly GCA_036173005.1). Taxonomy (NCBI): domain Eukaryota; kingdom Metazoa; phylum Chordata; class Actinopteri; order Cyprinodontiformes; family Goodeidae; genus Crenichthys; species Crenichthys baileyi. The sequence continues at coordinate 182,606 of JAHHUM010001164.1, forward strand.
CAAAAAAATAAATACTTGGGGATGAATTATGAGGGCATGGATGTGATTGTGCTGGGTACATGCCTTTTAGACCTGTAAAATATATCTTTTGGATCAAGAGAAGAATTTGGAAAACATTGTTCAATTCAGACAAAATCACTTCACTATTTCTTCCCTCATGTTCCTTCAAGTGTTTTTGTAAAAATGCTTATGTCAACTGTTGCATCAAGTTCATTTGGTGAGTTTGTGTGACTCAACATAGCTCACTTAATTTGTCTGTGACGTGTGTCCCCTCAATTTTAAATGAGATCCATTGTTCAGTGACTTAATATACAATTTCAGGCTTGTCTCTGAAAATAAAAGTTTGAATAAAACAGCCCCTTTCTGGCAAAACCACAACACTCAGCTTCCAGAGGTGACTGTTGCATGCTGCTCTTTGTTGTACAAGACTGCCTCCTATTGGATTGTGTTTGAATTACCATGATGTAGCATTTCTCTCTTCTGATCATGAGAGCTAGAAAATAATTATTTGAACATTTGTCAATTTTAGAACTAAAATAATGATTAAAAGCTTTATTAAACTAATTATGCAAGAAATATTGGCTTTTTGCCTGTTCTGTATAGTTTTACGTTTTTATTTGTGGTTCAAAACTCAGGGATTCAAATCTCCCCCAAAGCATTTTATTTGATGAAAAACTAAACCATACCTATAAAATGATCCCGCGAACAGGTAAAGTGCACTTTATAACGGATACACTGCATTCCTCCGGTCTCCTGCAGGATCTTTTCTCCATCTGCTGTTCGGTGCCCACTCTCTTCACTGGTCTCCTGTCGCTGTTTAACAGCACTGCTGCGTGACCAAATTCCTTTTGCTCCCTGCAACGTTATCCACTCTGCTGGAGAGGCATGGAGATGAAAACCGCCATGATATTGCACTCCTTCAGCCAATAAAACCCACCAGTAAATGCTGCTCAAGCCCAGCACCAAATCCCATTTGTCAGCAAATAGCTTCCTCCAGTTGTCTGAGCTGGCCGGTTGCTTCTGTGGAGCTCCCTGCCATGAAAATGACATCTTTGGTTATTTGTTGTCTGGTCTGATGGCAAGCAGCGTGAATAAGGGGAGAGATTAAAGGAAGACATCTGTTCGTGATCATAAAAGCTCCTCACAAAATGCCTGATCAGATATCTGTTTTCCATCCAATTATTATCAGCTTTAAGTAATAGATGGTTTTCCAAAAAATAAACACAATGTCAGTCTTCGTTAAGTTCAGGTTACTGAAGTCAATTAGACACTTTAATATTATTTCCAAACAGTACAGAATCTAAACTCATGATGCTCAGTTGACAATTTTGATTTCAAGGTGTGAGAATGTGAACAATTTCTTAAAAGCAAGAAAAAATCCAGTCAAACATGATAGCTGTATCTCTGCAGATCCCACATCAAGAAGCATAATACAGTGACTTTCAAAAGTACTTTTAACCCTTCAACTGCAATGTATTTCACTGGCATTGTGATACACCAACACTAATGATTGTATAATTATGAAGAGTAAGAAAAATGATACCTGACGTTCTAAACTGAAAGGTGGGATGTGCATTTGTATTCAGCCATATTTACTCTTTCTATTGCTAAATAAAATCATTAAAAACAACTGACTTCACAAGTCCCCTAATTAGTAAATAGATTCCACCTGTATTATTTCATTTCAGTATGAATACTGCTGTTTTTCAAAGACATAAGGAGTGAACATTAGTGAACAAACAACATCACAAAGACCAAAAACACAGCAGACAGGTCAAAGAAAACGCTCTGAAGAAGTTTAGTTAAGTATGGTTAGGTTATTAAAAGAACATCCCAGTCACTGAATGTCTAACAGATCACTTGCCTGGCAAGGAGAGCATTAATCAGAGATGCAGCAAAGAGGCAAATGGTAACTGTGGATGAGCTGCAGAGATCCACAGCACAGGTGGGAGAATTTGTTGACAGGACAACAGTAAGTGACACACTGTATATATCTGGCTTTTATGAAAGAGTGACCAGAAAAAGCAAATTTTTAAAAGAAAGTCATAAGAAATCCCATTTGCAGTTTTTCAAAAGCCATAGAGAACAGAGCAAGCACATGGAAGAAGGTGCTCTGGTCAGATCAGACAAAAACTGAATTTTCTAGTCCACAGACTGCAAAACATGGTAATGCCAGCATCATGCTGTGGGGTGTTTTACTTCAGCAGGGAAAGGGAAGCTGGTTAGAACTGAAGGGAAGGTAAATTGAGTTAAATATAGGGTAATCTTGGAAGAAAACCTGCTAGTGGCTGGAGAAGAGTTAAAACCCCTACCTTAACCTTTCACATTCCATCAAGACAACGACCCTAAACATAAAGCAAGACTTATGGTAGAATAGCTTAGATCAAAGCATATTCATGTGTCAGGACGGCTCAGACCTAAATTCAACAGAGTCTGACTTGAAAAGAGTTCTCCTTTCAATCTGAGTGAGCTTAAACAATTTTGTAAAATAAGTATATAAAGTAAATAAGTCATAACATTTCAGTCCCTAGATGCACAGAGCTGGTAAAAACATACCACACAAGAGGTGATTTCCTCAAAAATATGGACTTAAGAGGGCTGAATACAAATGCAGACCACAACTTTCTGATTTTTGTTTGTAAAAAATAATAAAACTTAAGTGCAATTTTTAATTCATTTCATAACTATGCTTGACTATGTATTGGTCTATTTCATAAAATCCAAATATAATATAGTTGGTGGTTGCAAGACAAGACATTGTGAGCAATTGTGAACACTTTCAAAGGATGAGATTTGAGTCTGAGTTAGAGGTCAAAACTGAAGGATCGTGGTGTTAAGACATGTAATAAACACAAACAAACATGAACATGTGTTAATTTTAATGAAGAATAGGGCGGATATGAGGAGCTGTCTGCATATGTACATACTGGTGTGTAGAGGTGGATGCAGGAAGATATGTATGAGTACAGAGCCAGCAGGGAAGCCAGTTAGGTGAGCAGTATCCTGCACACTGTGGGCTTCACTTCCTCCTCTGCAACAATATAGGCAGAGAGGGTCATATCAAACCACCTGGAGCGTGGTCTTCCTGCTGTAATATTACAGCATTTTTGCATTTCTACATGGGTCAGCTGTGACAGGCATGATGTTTTTTTGCAGGGCAGGGATTTTCTGGATGCAGCTGCTCTGCTGGTGTGAGAGCTTTAGTGCTTTTTTAGAAGTTTTTGATTTTTTAGGAAATACTTGTGAAACATTTGCATTTTAATGTTAATGGTGGTGTAGTCTTATGTATTAGGGGTTGATTGTTAATTTGTTATTCTGCTTCATTTACCATGCTAATGTAAACTCAGTTTAAAGTGAAGGCCATCTCAGGACACAGAGAGAATTAGCCCAGAAATGTAAGCCAATTAGGTAAACATATAATTAATTTAAAATCAGTAATTTTTTTCATTAAAGATTGGATTGTATATGATCATGAGTTCTCTTTAGATGTTGTTTTAAATAAAGAAATAAGAAAGACGTCATACTTAACTGTCTTCCACAATGCATCTATGTACGAGGTTCATCACTCAACATTCGCATAACCATTTCACATTTGCTCATCTAAGAACCAAATATTTCAATGGATTGCATTACGACTTTATGTGATACACCAACACAAGGATTTGAAGCTGTGTGTCATTGCCTCTACAAGGTTTTTGGTGTAAGTCCCTACCTTTGCATACACAGAGACAGGTATTTTTACCCATTCTTCTTTGCAAAATAACTGAAAGGTAAACCTCCAGCCTAATGTCAGATCGTTTGCATTCTCTAACCAAATATAGGGCATTCTTGCAGGAATGCCTTATATTTAGCTCTATTTGTCTTCCCATAAACTCTGACTAGCTGAGCCTCCTGATAAAAAGCAACCCCACAGTATGAAGCTGCCGCCACCATATCGACCAGAGGGGATGGTGTGTTCAGGGTGATTTACAGGGTTAATTTTCTGCCACATAGTATTTTTGAAACTATGCCAAAAAGATAAAATGTGGTGTCTTCTGACTGCAGCGCCTTATTCCTCATGTTTATTGTGTACCCCACCATGCCTGGTGTCAAGCTGTAATCTTATAGCTTTCTTCCAACAATGTTTTTTTTTTCTTACACTCCTTCATAAAGGTCTGGTTTCTGGAGGGTTCAACTGATTTTACTACCTGAACTGTAGTTCTCTGCAGCTCCACAAGCGGGCTTTAGCATGGACTTTTTGGATGCTTCCCTAATTAATGTTTACTTTTGTCCTCTCAGTTTAGGTGGTTGGTTTGGGGTCGTGTCATGATGTTTACGTTTTTGGATGATGGATTAACCACTGTTTCCAGAGCTTTCCAAAGCTTTGTAAATTGTTTTATAACCTAACCCTGCTTTAAAATTCTCCATGGATTAATCCCTAACCTGTCTGCTGTGTTCTTTGGTCTTCATACTTTTTGTGTGCTAACAAACCTCCGAGGCCTTCACAGAACAGCTCGATTTATAATGAGTTTGAATTACAGTTGAACCATGTTTAGTCTATTAAGTAGATGGCTTCCGAGGGCTAGTGGACCGCACTGGATTTTTTTTAAGGGTATCAGGATAAAAGAGGCTTCTTATGTGGCAGATATTGTGTTTGCACATCGGTGCTTCATTCCGCGGCACCCTCTGGATCTAATGGTCGGCTTGGATGAGGGGCAACCAGTCTGCTGCCTCTCCGTTCCTCACCCCTGCAGGCATAGGGTGATCCATCATAACCTTGGCCTCATCACATGGCTGACATCCCGGGTCCTGCTCCTGTCAAGATGGTTCTGGTGAACGACAGGTCGCTAGTCAACGAGACCTTCAATCTGAAGATTTTTTTCACATCCTGCATTCTGGATTTTCTATTCATAATAGAAACATGGATGAACATTGGTAAATTGAGCACTTTTGGTCAACTTTTAGTCTTGGACTGGGAAAGCTACCTCTGTAAGCAGCTCCCTCCGACCACATCTTATTCTAGCTTTGAGAGGAATGTGTTGGAGCTTAGATCTGTCCTCACAGGGCTCTGCGTTATTCTATACAGAACTCCAAAATACAACAAGGACTCTCTTGCCAACTTTGCAAATTTTTTGGCAGGAATCCTGCCAATACATGACTGAGATTAAATTATTTTAACATCCATGTTTACTGTCCAGTTAGACCCTTGGCCAAGACTTTTTAAATCTTGTTGACTCTTAATTTTGTTCAGCTTGTGTCTGGTCTGACACAAGAAAGTGGGCACAGCCTGGGTCTTTCTTTAACACATGGTTTTAATGTTTTTAATTTGGAGATTTGTGATGCTGCCTTCTCAGACCACATGCCTGACGTTTTTGATATGACGCTCGCAATCTGTCCTCCCGCTTTAACTCACTCTGTCAGACTGTACTGTATCCGCTAAAGGTCAGACTATCTAATTCCAGACCTGAGCCATGGATAAACAAACCCACACGTGCTGACAGGTACGAGTGTAGAAGAGCTGAGCGAAGATAGAAAAACTACAACTTACAGGTCTCTTTCCTATCACTGAGGGATAGCTCCCATTTGTATTAGAGAGCCATAAAAGTTGCAAAATGATAGGGTTGCAAGCATTAGGGCTCTAATTAGCCCTCCTGTCTGTAACCCCTTTGTCTCTGTCATAGTTTGAGGAGGTCACTTTCAATTAATTTCAGTTCAATTCAATTCAATTCAATTCAATTTAGTTTTATTTATATAGCGCCAATTCACAACACATGTCGTCTCAAGGCACTTCACAAAAGTCAGGTACATACATTCCAATTAATAACTAACCATTGAACAGTGCAGTCAGATTCAGTTATTTATTCAAATTGGATAAAAAGTTTTTCTGTCTAAGGAAACCCAGCAGATTGCATCCAGTCAGTGACTTGCAGCATTCACTCCTCCCAGATGAGCATGTAGAGACAGTGGACAGTCACTGGTGTTGACTTTGCAGCAATCCCTCATACTGAGCATGCATGTAGCGACAGTGGAGAGGAAAAACTCCCTTTTAACAGGAAGAAACCTCCAGCGGAACCAGGCTCAGTGTGAGCGGCCATCTGGCACGACCGACTGGGGGTTAGAGAGAACAGAGCAGAGACACAAAGAGAACAAAGAAGCACTGATTCAGGAGTACTTTCTATGGGAAGGAAAAGTAAATGTTAATGGATGTAGCTCCTTTAGTCGTTTCACCTAGAAAGAAAGAACAGATAAACTCTGAGCCAGTTTTCAAGTTTAGAGTCTGAAAGAGAGCACATAGAGTTAGTTACAATAAAAGCTCAGTCAATCGCCATGTTTAGGAGAGAGAAAGGGTTAAACACTGAAAGACAGGGCCATGTGGATCATCGGTAGAGGGTGAGCATTAAGTTGTTGCCAGCAGAAGCTCGGACGATGCTCCTCTCCAGAAAGGTGTCGCAGGTAGACTCAGAGTCAGGCCAGGTATAGCTTCTAGGAAGAGAAAAGAGAGAGAACATAAAGTTAAAAGCTGAAATAACAGCAAATAATACAAAATTGGAGAGTAGTGTGAGAATGTAGCGAAGAGAGTGAAATTGGTCATCATGTCCTTCAGCAGCCTAAGCCTATAGCAGCATAACTACACAGAAAGTTTCAGTTCAGATTATTTAGTTAAACAGCGCTTATTTTCAACAATGTCGTTTCAAGGCACCCCACAAAGGGTCCCACTGATGTTCATTGTTATACTAAAAACCACAAGGATTGGGATACCTCTCTCTGTCAGACTGATTATTACCATTGGAAAAGAGAGGGGGTCATACAGGTAGCAGAAATGGAGGGTGTGTTTGCACCTCAACCATAACTGAGCCGGTTTAGGCTAAACCTGACTCCCCCTTACTCCATCCAACAGGGAGGGAGGAAGGCTCCCTCTGATAACCTAAGCCACTCTAACTATAAGCTTTATCAAAAAGGAAAGTTTTAAGCCTAGCCTTAAAAGTAGACAAGGTGTCCGCCTCACGGACCAAAACCGGGAGCTGGTTCCACAGGAGAGGAGCCTGATAACTAAAGGATCTGCCTCCCATTCTACTTCTAGAGACTCTAGGAACCACCAGTAAACCTGCAGTCTGAGAATGAAGTGCTCTGTTAGGAACATATGGAACAATCAGATCTCTGATGTATGATGGAGCTAAATCATTAAGGGGTTTATATTTGAGGAGGAGAATTTTAAATTCTATTCTGGATTTAACAGGGAGCCAATGAAGGGAAGCTAAAATAGGAGAAATGTGATCTCTCTTTTTAATTTTCATCACAACTCTTGCTGCAGCATTTTGAATCAGCTGAAGGCTTTTAACTGCATTTTGTGGACATCCTGATAGTAAAGAATTACAATAGTCCATCCTTGAAGTAACAAATGTATGGACTAGTTTTTCAGTGTCACTCCTGGATAGGATATTTCTAATTTTGGCAATGTTCCGGAGGTGAAAGAAGGAAATCCTAGAAACCTGTTTAATAAGGGATTTAAATGACATGTCCTGGTCAAAAGTAACACCAAGGTTTTTTACTTTATTACCGGAGGTCAATTTAATGCCATCCAGGTTAAGTGATTGACTAAGCAGTTTCTTTTTTAAAGACTCCAGTCCAAAGACGACAACTTCTGTCTTGTCTGAATTTAGAAGCAAAAAATTTATCCAAGTTTTTATATCTTCAAGACATGCTTGTAGTCTATCTAACTGGTTGGGTTAATCAGGATTTATGGATAAGTAAAGCTGAGTAACATCGACGTAACAGTGAAAATGTGTCCTATGCTACCTGATAATTTGACCTATTGAAAGCATATATGTATAGCAAAGAGAATTGGCCCAAGTACTGAACCCTGTGGTACTCCACAATTAACCCTGGAGTTTAAAGATGATTTATCATTTACATGAACAAACTGGAATCTGTCAGACAAATAAGATTTAAACCAGCCTAGCGCTGTTCCCCTGATCCCTACAGCATATTCCAGCCTTTTTAAGAGAATATTATGGTCGACTGTATCAAATGCAGCACTGAGATCTAACAGGACAAGTAAAGACACAAGTCCATTATCTGAGGCCATAAGAATATCATTAGTGACTTTCAGCAGAGCTGTTTCAGTGCTATGATGAGCTCTGAAGCCTGACTGAAACTCTTCAAACAGGTCATTGCTGTGTAAATGCTCACACATTTGATTAGCAACTATTTTCTCAAGAATTTTAGATAAGAATGGAAGATTGGATATAGGTCTGTAATTTTTCAAGTCATCTCGATAAAGCGTAGGTTTCTTAAGCAAAGGTTTAATTACAGCTACCTTAAAGGCCTGTGGTACATATCCATTTACTAAAGATAGATTAATCATATCTAAAATGGGGCTGGTAATCAGAGGGAACACTTCCTTAAATAATTTGTTTGGGATTGGGTCTAACATACAAGTTGAAGGTTTAGATGAAGCTAATATTTCTGATAACTCAGGAAGCTCCACAGGATCAAAACAGTCCAAACACAGATCAGGTTCTACAGTTACTTCCAATGTTAACTTTGCCCTTTCTGAAAAAACATCATTGATCAACTGAAGCCTGTTGGGTCTTAAAATGATGAGGTCCCAGTTTTTTCTCTGTCTTGGCTACTTTTGTGCTCAACATTATAAATGGCAGCTTGGGAAATGGATGGGTACCTGTGAACTTTAAACATGCAGTGGTGACACCACTTATTAAGAAACCTGGCATTATTACCCACTTTCACATTTTAGACCCATCTCCAAATTCGTTTTCATGTCCAAGAGCCTGGAGTAGATTGTCTGTTGTCAACTGAGCTCACAATTAAATGAGCACAATATTTTTGAGGCGCTTCAGTCTGGCTTTAAAACCTGTCACAGTACTGAGTCAGCAATGTTGAAGGCTTTTAAAGATGTTGTTTTAGCCACATACTGTGGCCACTGTGTTGTTCTGCTGCTTTTGGACCTAACAGTTTTCTTTGACACTGTGGATCATCAGATCCTCCTGTCTCATCTGGAGAACTGGCTCAGTGTGCAGGAAACCTTTAAACTGGTTTACATCCTATTTAACACACAGTAGATTTTGTGTCAGTCTTGGAGCCGCTAAGTCCTCTGTAGTGCCTCTTATTTGTGGAGTAGCTAAAGGCTCAATACTTGGCCCTTTTCTCTTTTTTCTATATTTACTTTCTCTTGGATCTGTTCTCCAGGAAAAATTATATTATCTTCTACTTTATGCTGATGACACCTAAATCTATATACCGCTAAAACAGTATAAATATGACTCTGTAATCTAACTACTGGATTGAAGAAATTGCATTGGAGAAATCCAGAAATGGATGCCAGTGAATTTTCTACATTTAAATGCGTGGGTCCAGTTATGTTTCCAAAGCCCATGCTGATCTGGGTCCTTTAACACAACAATTGACTCAACAGCAATGAACCTGGGTGTGAGGCTGGACTGTAACCATAAGCCTGATGCTCAGGTCAAATCAGTGGTCAAGTCCAGCATTTCTCATTTAGGACAACTGACCAAGGTTAAACCATTTCTGTCACGGCATCATTAAGCGACTTTAATCCATGCTTTTATCTCACTACTGCAGTTCACTTCATGATGGACTGAGCCAGTCTTCAATCGACATCAGCTAGTTTAAAATGCTGATGCCCGGCTTTAAATTGAATGCCTGCACGGTCACGCCCCACAGTGTCTGTCCGACCTGCACTAGCCATATGTTCCCTAACACTCTCTCAGAACGACAGATCAGTCACTGTTGGTGATCCTGAAGTCAAAGAGGAGGTGACTGAGGGCCACTGCCTTTGCAGATCAGACAGGCCGACTCAGTTTTTAAATAATCTCTTAAGAAACATTTTTGGCTTTTAACACAGTTTAAGGTGTTGGCTTTTATTGTTTTTATTATTTTATGGTCTTAACTGTTTTGTTGCTTTGACTGTGTTTATTTAGTTTTATTGTTTTTGAATTTTATGTGTTTTATAACTTGTGTTTTATTTTAGTTGTACAGCACTTTGGTCAAGGGTGTTGTTTTTAAAGTGCATTGCAAAAAATTGTATTGTATTGCATTAATTTCATTGGATCTCTTTTTAGATCCAAATCACAGACTTCCCACGTGTAATGATGCCTGCACTCACCCCTGCTGATCAGCTGCTGCTGCTGAGCTGATGGACAGTATAAACTTTACCAGCACCTGTTTCCTGGCAACACTAGAGTGCTGTTAATCGGCTGATGAGGGATGTTAACAAAGTTATTGCTGCACACTGGAAGGATAAATCAACACAGCAGTGGACTGTCTCATCCAGTCTGTCAGGGGTGACGTTTTTAAAAGTTCCCTGTGACTTCACCATCAATTTGATGATGGAAAGTCGGAAACAGAGCGAAGACTGAGTAATTATAGCATGGAGAGATTTAACAGAGCTTGGGTGGATCTGGTAAAAAAAAGAATGATAGATAGAAAGATGAAGGAATGGAAGAAAAGGAGGAGGAATAAATAGTTTAAGAAGCAGATGGAGAGGGGGGCCGGTGAAGAGGGTGGATGTGAGGAATAGAGAAATGAAAGAATGTTTGTAAAAAGCTGTTCATGCAAAATACAGTTGATGATTTTGGTGAAATCAGGCTTCACTACAGAAGAAGTCTGTAATGTTGTTGGAAAAGGAATTAATATTGCAATGGACAGTAATTTTTCCACATCAACGGCAACAATACAATCATCCTGTGTGATTTCATATAATTTCTTTATTCCCCCTGCGTTTTTCTCCCTTTGTGACATGCCAGATGAATGTACATTACAAAGTGAGGCAGGAAATGGCTTTCCACTTGAACAAATGAGAGCATATCCTGAAGCTGTTACATGAAGGACCTTTGGCTGTGAGGGACCTTCGAGACACGGGCGGTTTTTGGAGATTCTCATCAGAGCATCGGCCTATTTAATTAAATTTCCCCACAAGGAGCAATATTTCTCCTGTGTGGTATCATTATTTTGGCCTCAGAGTATTTCAGATGGTGCTATCATGGAGAAAAGATGATTGTTTTTGTCCTCAAAGCTAAAAATATCCTCTCTGGCTTGAGTTCAATCTTTTTGCTTGTTTCCCTCTTTGTTTTGCTCCCACACTAAAAGAACACTTTTATAATGGATGGATTTATGCTCCAATGTGATTTGCATTAGTAGCTTGGATGCCTGTATGGTTGCATTCAGTGGATGCATATGATCACACACAGAAAAACGCTTTCAGGCATTATTATTCTTTTGCTCACTCACACATACACATTCAGTAAATGTTAATGTACACAGGTGCAGTCTTTTGGGAGGGTTCTTTTTGCTCTCTCATCAGTCACTCGTAATCACTTGCCTTCCAGTCCACTAAATAAGATCCTTTACCCATACATGTATTGGAAGCATGTTTGCAACTTGTGGCCAAGGTTGACCACCATAAGCTTCTGCATCCACACACTCTCACAGTCATCAAGACATCTCACAATCCGGAAATATTGTTTAGTAAATGTCTACTTACTTTCTGAAATGTAGTTTTGCTTTTAATAGGGTTTTTTAAGCTGTTTACGACATATGGGTGAGAGTGGAGTTATTGGACAGGAGGGGGTTGGTGGTGGGAATGTGTGCTTCTGCGCCACTGTGGATATTGGCAGGTTGCACAACTCTACCAAACTGGTCCTGGGGAGGTCCAAGTGACCTGTTTTATACCAACTGTGGTGCCTTGTAATAAAAAGCCAAGGGGAAGCCGAGTCACTGCTTGAGTATTTGTCTGAAGCTGGTGGAAAAAGTCCTTGTTTGACTTGACTCTGTGAGTGTTCTGAGCTGCTGTGTCTGAAGGGAGCGTGAATGCACAGAAAAACAGGCAACTGTGTCTTTATATAGAAGTCAGACTGGTGCCCTGGTTCTGGTAAAATAACTCCTAATATCACAGAGAACCACATTCTCCTCTTACTTTTTTGGATGGAAACAGTTTCTTGTCACTGGTGTTTCATGGTTTAATTGGACGTTTAGGGGCTTGCAGAGAGAGGTGTGATGTAGTGTTAAAGCTGCCCACAAATCACATATTTCTCACATCTGCAAAGGTTCAAATTGTGGCCTCAGTGTTTCTCTGTCGTACCACGCCTGTCAATGCTGCAATTGAAATTTCAGACAGCACTGTCCTGAATGAGACAGGTGAAGAAAACTCTCAGAATATAAAAGTGTTTCTGCAAACATAACTTTTGCTGAAAGCTTTTCATTTTACCTGTCACTGTAAGACAAAGAGAGACTCTGCTTGTCCAGTGCGGAAATCAGGGTGATGGATGGTGAAAGTGTGTTCCAGGATTATGTTTTATAAATGTTAAAGGGCCCTGGGGTTGGTCTGTGGAGCACATAATCTCAGCCGAAGTGCTGGGCTGGATGAACCAAGACTTTATTATTAAACACCTACAACAGGGCCTAGAGCTGGTGTAGGACTCCTAATATCCAACTTAACACTCTGAGTGCTCTCATCACACGTCCTTGCCATTTGGGGATGAAATTAAATTGCCTCTAAAGATTTCATTCATTACCCAGCATGAAATAGAGACTACATTATTGAGCTGTGATTCATTAGACCGGCAATATTCAACACACTTTAGATTTCCTTGAGTGTTCTTCTGTTATCTGTTTTTAGCTTTGAGTTTTTTATCTTTGAAAGGAGAGTTGTAAAAAAAAGGGTAAGATGTTTGGCAATAGGTCTCAGGTTTGATGGCACAAGTGAGAACTGGCTATAAATGAGAAGGCATTGATTTCACATGTGGACTTATACTACCAAGCCTCAAGAAGCTGAGGAAGAAAAGGAAGGGAAACGCAGACCCGGGGATGGTCATGGACGCCTTGCTAGAGGCTCTAGGGGCCCAGAGCCTAGATCGACAGCTCGGGGAACCGTTAAAAATACTATAAAATGTTCCATATTCACAATTATTCTAACTTTTTAGATTTATAAATCTTTGTTAAGGCTCACTGTGGATGCATTAATGGATAAAACATGGAAAATGATTGCTGCTCCCCTGGTAACAGTGCACTTGATAATAATGAAATATCCCATAATGGCAACAGATTTTTTTAATGCAATCTGGCATGGTAAATACACAGTACAGTGCACATCTTAGTTTTCCATTTAAATACTAAGATATTCGTGTTCATAACTCAGCCAGTCTGGCAGCAATCGGATATTTTAAAATCCCTTACGTTTTGGTCCAACAAATGTGGCTGTTCTTTTTGGAATTTGGTCGGTTTCTCTAAATGTACATTTTCATACCCTTCAATGGCAGTGGAATCGATTTGCTTCAGCACCAGAATTTGGATGTCGCTAGACTGTTTCACTTTGGATTAGGATTCTACTGACACACTTGAAAATGTTTCTGAAGGGTTGAACACACATCTGAGACATGAATTATAGTCTTGCAAGGCTTGTAACTGGGTGGGGTCCTACATCTTTGATGGATAAAAGTATCTTCAAAGTTCACTTATGTCAGTGTCTTTAAACAGTGCTCTTCTTTTCAGCAGCCAAAGCTTCCAGTAGAGAGGCCGTCATGAGGGACTGATCAGCCAATAAGAAACTGATTTTGGTATAACTAAGGCAACAAATTGACAGTTTATATACTGCTGAATTTGGACTTCTCTTATGGCACCTGAGGGACAAAGCTTGTTCAGATCCGTAGTATCAACAAAGATTTTAGTCACAATAACAGTTGTTTTTAAATACTGTGAGCAATACGGGAGACCTGTGATCTGGAAGGTAAAAACATTGTATGTTCTAAAATAAAACAGTTTAATATTTGGAGATAGCCAATAATGGCAAAACAATTTTGACTAAACCGCAGAATCAGCTGAAATAGGCTGGTGAGCAAAGAATCTTTGTAAGCGAAAGGTAAATATCCAAACATGGTTTCACCCTACAGTAAATTTCAGATTTTTAAGACTTTTTATCTGATATTTGTTTCTCATTTTGATACAAATATAAATGTGGGTCATTTCTTTCCAAAAGGATAGTCGAAAGTGGTGACTTGAATTTAATGGATCTATATGATGTTGAAACAGCAGTGTCAGCCGGCAGCTGTTATCAACCACAACTAAAGTCTTAGCACAAACTGAAATCAGTTAAAGCTGAACAAAAACAGTGGGCCATTTAGTAGTTAGTAAGGAAGAAAACATAGATTTTCGTCTTTAGATTGTTGAGGAAAACATCAGAGAGGTTGTTTGACCTAGACCTGGTGGTCAGAAATTCCAATCTTGACTTGATTACTGCTAATTTTGCTCAGAGATAAAGGATGTGAGATCAGTTATTGGAGGTTTAAAATGTTGAGATTAATGTGATGTCATATAAAATGTTTCTGTAATGATGACATTCTCATCCATGCTCTATGGTCATCTATCTGTCTGTGGTTTCTGCAGAAGGAAAGGAAACCTGCTACGGGTTGCTCCTTGTGATGTTGGTTTTTGCTGTTTAGTAAAAGTACTGCACACAAAACTTTGTGAAGCTTCCTTGTTTGAAGTGGAAAGCTGGAAATTTTTACCATCATCCTTTTGGCTAATTTGAAGTTTTTTATTCAGCTCTTTTGTATTGGGGACTTTTAGTTGGGAGAGAGGATGTGGCAGAGACAGCAGATGCTGTCAAAATGACCACAGGGGAGGAAGGAGAGAGATAAATGATTCCCTGTACTGACTGCAGACCACGGCCCAGTAACAAGCAGAAACTGGTTCCAAGTCAGTGTGTGTACCACTGGAGATCAACTGGATTTCCCTGTCTTCACTTGCAGTCAAAAACACTCACTTGTTAACTCCCACTGACATAGGATATGTTTTGGGAACCGTTGTGGCACCACAATAATACAGATAATCCAAAAGACGACATACTGTAAGACATTTTCTCAGAGTTACCATTGTTTTGGCCAAACTTATTTATATTGGTGCCATCATTGAGAAAAAGTAATTTCTTCTCATATAAGGGGTGGAGACACATCCAAGTTGGCTTTTACGTACAGTTTAATGAGGGAAACCACATCCGAGGCAGAGAAATTTCTTCTTGTCAATGGAATTCCTCATAATTCAGACTTTGCCCAGGGTTATTGTTTATCTGAGGAATATAAAAAGTAAGAGGAGCAATCGAGTGATTTAAATAAAAACAACCATCCAAATTAAGCAAGTGGCATGTTTTGGCCAAATATGTGTAACCATATTTACTGCAATTAAAGTCTAAATATCAGATATCGGAGATGTACTCCACAGTCAGCCTCGGCTCAGCCGAATGGTGTAAAGTCAAGAACTTAAAGAAAGGTAAAGGGATATTTTCTTGATCTTTAGGTCCATGTCCCACAGGTTTTACAGATTTTAAATGTATAAGTATTTTAATGGTCATTGATCATGATTGGTAAAGAAAGTCTAAAACAAACAATACGAGTATGCTCATTGCCAAACATGTTGCAAAAGCTGTTAAATAGTAACAAAATCACTACTGTGACCTCAAATGCAACATTATTACATAACAATATGGTGACCCAAGAAGAGGGTAGGAATAACAAAGTCTCCAGCACGAATGTGAGCTAATGCTGTCAGAGAGTGGTTGCATGGAGACCTAACAAGACTGCACCCTACCAAAGGGATTTAAAAGCCTGCCTGGACTTTGCCACAGTGGTAAATGAACACAATGACAACATTTATGGCCTTTTTTGATTTCAGGATTTTTCTTTGAACAACCATGTGACCAGCATAATTTCAATTACTGAGCTGTCAGGTTTTGTAGAACAAGAAGTTAATGGAAGCAGCTGAACGTCCCACCTTTCAGTCTAGAATTTATTTTCTCACAACAAAAATCACTGAAAGATTATGGAGGGACGAAGGGAATTCAAAACATTAATTATACAATCAGAAAGCAGGCATTGTTAATTGCTCTGGTGTTCAGTTGGCTCACATGCTGAGAAAAAAAGGAAGTTCTCCAGCTATCAACATGGGTAAAGCCATGAAAAAGGAACATTTAAGAACAGTGGTTCTTGATCTAATTTACTAACATGAGCACAGTAACAATGCTCTCACTACTAACTTGCTCCATAAGCTTTCTGTCATTCACAGTGCCATTAACTGTGATTAGTCCTGTTCCTGTCCTGGTCGTCCCCCTCTGGCTGTTCCCAAACAAACAGTTTTTAATCACTCCATATGTTGTGATTGTCCCAACAGAGTGCCTTGTTGGCTGTGAAAAATGCATTTTTGAAAAAGAACAAAGGTCAGATTAGTATTCAGTTATTTTTGTACTATTATGATTTGTGATTTAAAATGGGGATTTTAAATGCATTTAATTGTCATTATCATCCTAGGCATTTAGGTTTGCTCCCTTTTTTTCTTGATTCTATATAGAATAACATTTATTTTTCTGCTTCCATTATCGGTACTTTAATCCTGTCTGACCAAGAAGCACATCTGCCCAAATCTTTGCTTTTGCTGGAATTTTTTTTTCCTATTTCCTCTCTGGCTGAATTAACAAGATGGTCCAAGCGTGTCCATTGGGTTGATTTCATTGGGCTGTGAAACCAATGTGAGCTGTGTTCCTGACCCTGATCAGGAGTCAGACAGCAGTACAGGGGTCACCAGGGGCTACCTTGGGCCCATCTGGATGGAGACGCAGGGAACTGTAAACCTTGAAGACCAGGAGCCCAACTTCTTCGTGTTTACCTCGCTACTTTTACAAGTGATGTCACCACGTTGTAAAAAGATACAGTTCTCTGTGGCCCAGTCCTTTTGTTACTATTTAAGAGAATAAACACCAGCTAAGTGTACGGAGAAAGATGGAAGCAGATAACTCTCTGGCTGGAAAGTAGGGAAGCAGGATTCTGTGGTGTGTGCTGGAGTCCAAAAAGTTGAAATATGCTGTGGGGATCTGTAACTGTCCAGGTGCTACAAGCTCAGGCCCAGCCTCACTGGTGAAGAGGGAGATCCTGCCTATAAATATTCCAGCTTCCCTTCCATTTCTATGAACAAGACTTTAACAGTGACAAAACACCATCTTTTATTGATCCCTCTTGGGCCATCATTTTGAATCATACTGTGTGTTGTCTTTCCTGGGATGGGGGGATCCACGTTCTGCTTCTAACTTTTAGAAATCATGACTTTTTTTATTTCAGGCCCTTTGGATTTCCATTCATTTCCAGCTGTATTCATTTCTCTTTATGATTCTCACTCGCACTACAAGTCTCAGTGTTATTGCATCAGAAACTCTCTTAACATAAGTCAGATCACCAATGCATGGTGTAAGTGTAGCCATATGCGCAAAGGCAATGAAAGAAATCTTGTGTTTTATGTGAGCTTTGTTGGCTCAAACAGCTGGGTGGCTGCTGGGGCTACGTTAACCTATAACTTCACAGGTTTAAGGTCTACCTTGTAGAGTTTAAGCTAAGCAACCCTAGCCAAACTGCAAAATCACAAATAAAATCTGGACATTTGGATTTGGCAGAGAGGTCTATCATAAGGTAATAAGATCTCTAGCTTTGGGTTAGAATGAAAATTTTGCTTATAGCCTTCTAGAGTCTTTAAAAAACTGTCTGATAAACGATGTCATAGATATTTGCAAATTGGGTCATTGGAATAATGCAGAACACTTTAACCTGTCTGTTCATTTTGATTAGACCTCTGCTGTCTTGCTGCCTTACTCCAACCGCTGGTTCAAGTGTATTTGTATGGCTCCTTGGCTTGCCTTTTTATGAGCTTTTCCCGGGCCTCAAAGAACTTGGCCTGGCCCAGTTCTCTCCAGCACTTTCCCACTAATGAAGTGCACATTCTGCCGGCGTGCTTGGCTGAGACCAGTTACTTGGCCATCCCTTAATGGGAATTTCCCTTTCTTCCATGCATCCCTGCCTGTCTTGCTCTCTGCCACTGCAACACACTGGTGTGTGTGACTCATGTCCTCAGCTGCCAGCCATCAGCCGGGGGGATGCTGGTTTCATAAACCTTCTCACACTTGTTTGCCACTGTTGGACCGGTTGGCTTGCTCTCTGGGTAACTGGCTGTCTGTTCTGTTAAAGGGCTCACTTATTGGAGATCTGGGTGGTTCATAATAGGGTAAAAGGTTTAAATGCTGGAAAATGAGTGACACTTAGCAGCTCACTGTGAGCAAAAAAATTATTTTATATGTGCACATTGAAATAAATTAAAGTGAAGATTTAAAACACTTAGTATGCATTGCAAAATGCTACTTTCTGCATATTGGTGCTAAAACTGCATACAAGCCACTGATGCATGTCTACAGTGCTTTGTAAAAGTATATATATAACTTGAACTGTTGAAACGTTCCAACCACAAACTTTGATATATTTCATGTGATGGACCAAAAAACAGTAGAGCAAAATGGGGAAGTGAAAGAAAATAGATAGTTGTTTTTCACTTTTAGTCTTACAAATAAAAATCTGAAATGCCTTTGCATTCAGCCCATTTTACTCTAGTCCAAACAATTGCCTTCAGAAGTCCCCTAATCAGTAAACAGAGTTCAGTCCTGGGTTTAATTTAATCTCAGTATAAATACAGTTGCTCTGTGAAGGCCTCAGAGGTTTGTTAGAGAGCATTTGTTAACAAACATCATGAAGACCAAGGAACACAGAAGGCAGGTGAGGGATAAAATTGTGGATTGGATTTAAAGCAGAGTCAGGCTATAATTCCAGATCTCAAGCTTTGGAGATCTCACACAGCAATGCTCAGTCCATGATATGAAAATGAAAAGAACATGAATATCTGCCAAGGCATGGTTGCCCACCTGAACTAACAGCCACCCCATGTCAAGCATTACTCATAGAAGCACCCACGAGGACCATGGTAACTTTGGAGGAGCTGCATAGATCCACAGCTCAGATGGGAGAATCTGTGGACAGGACATCTAATGGTCATGTGTGCCACAAATCTGTCTTTTATGGAAAGTAGAAGAAGAAAGCCACTGCTAAAACAAGTCTTATTTGCAGTTTGCTGCAGTAATGTAGGGGATGCAGCAAATGTAGAAGAAGGTGCCCTGGTCAGGTGGGACCAAATTGAACGTTTTGGCCTGCATGTAATACGCTGTGTGGAGGAAAACATGATTTTGCACATCACCATGAACCCACCATTCCCACCAGAATTAACTGAAAGATATATGGAGCTAAATACAGGGCAATCCTGGATGAAAACCTACTATAGGCTGCAACAAACCTAAGACTGGGGTGGAGATTTACCTTCAGTGATCATAAACCTGCAGCCAGAGCAACAGTTAAATAGTTTAGCAGAGTCATGTGTTAGAATGACCAATATCTAGTTTTGAAGATCTGTTGAAGTTGTGACACGACCTAAAAACTGATGTCACAGATGCTTTTATCAAATCTTGACAGGTCTAGTTTTATTTTGCAAAGAAGAACAGGGAAAATTTTTTTTTTCTAGATGTGCAAATCTGGACACATCCCCAAAAGGATGTAAATGTGGCAAAAAGTGGATTCTATAATGTCATTGGGAGTAAATACAAAAGCTGTGTATAAAGATTCATGGGGAAAACATTTGCAAGGCACTGTAGATATAAACTTTGAAGAGTAAAAAAAACTCGTAACATTTTTGAAATAACTTCCTTCCATATATTTTGGAGCTTGTAAAATTAAGCAGACCGCCAGCAATAGCACCTGTTGCACTGCAAAACTAATCAATTCACACCAAGTGCTTCTTTTTACTCAAGGAATGCCTTAATGACTGGAAAAATAATTCTGTTTGTATTTTTGCTGCTCAGCTCAGTGATGATGACATAGTCTACATCTTCAAACCAACCTTGAAAGGCCTGTGCTATCTGCATTTTATGAGGAAAATCCACCGGGAGATGAAAGCTGGGAATATACTAAGTGACAGGGAAGGTCATGCGAAACTGGCTGGTGCTGGCCTGGCTGAACATTCGACGGTGCGCTTTGATTCCACTGAGCCATCCACTCTCTAAAAGTCAACATAATAAAAGCAAATCTCCCTTTGAGTATGGCACAGGATAATCATTTCTGTCCAGTTTTGCTGCCAAGTAATAAACCGTTGTAATGGAAAACAAAGTCACAGAGTTTGGAGGGATTTATTATCATGCAGTTTTTGCTCAGTCTAAAAAATATTGTTTTGCAGGCACCTCTAACAGCTTAAAATCAGTTCCAGAAAAGAAAAGCACCCTAGAGCTCCCAGAAAGAAAACATGCCAGAGACAAACGACAAGAACCGAGTTTGCTCAAGCTGTGTAGCAAGTGGACATATTTCCAACAGAGGTTTGTGGTTTGGCACTTGCTGCTTAGTGAAGAGATTTTTTTCCCACACTGGCGTATCTTCAGTGCACACATCTTTTTCCTCTTGTCTCTCCACAGTGAAAAGCCAACGTTCCACTGAGGGAAGGTCAGAGAGTAACTTTCAGCTCCCTGCGGATAGTTATTCCACAGAGAACTTTGTGGGCGATGTTCTGTCTTCTCACTAAAGACCAGATATATACAATAGTGATTTTTAACAGCTCGAAATATGCAAATTAAATAAAAAACTAGACAGAAACTGAGGGAAATACAACAAACAAAGACACAGGCGTGCATATTAGAAAACTATGCTGCAGTGCCAGTGGAGAGAGCTGAGAACATGGCCTTAAGGTCATCAGCAGAATCTTTGAAGGCCAGCACTGGGAGGCTTCTACCTTGCTGTGGGGCCCTTGAGCAAGACATTGAAACTAGCTCAAGGATCATTGCTTTGAGACTGATCCTCACCTTTGACCTGTAAGTAAGCCAAAAGATAAGGGAATTTCCTTGGAGAATGGTGCAAAACATCTATAGAAAAAGCGATAAATAAATGAATAAATAAAATGAAGAAGAAAGCTAGAAATTTCATTACCGGGTAGGAGACCAGCAGCTGCAAACTGGCCAGTCGTGCTTCTGCTGTTGCTGCTCCTGACTGGGTGGTCTCCAGTCCACATAGCGTAAGCTCTCCATTACCATTCCACTTACCTGGCTGCATTGTTTTACTATTTGGACACTTAGCCTATTTTGCTAAGCACTTGATGATTTAAAGACATCCATAAAATCTGCTGGACTGTGACCCTTAAGAACCTGTGTTCCCTGGAACTGAGCTCAATCAAGATGCTGGGAATAATGTGAAGCTATATTAAAGGTGTTAAGAGGTTCAATGTGGTATAGCTATATATATATAGTTCCATAAAACATATTAAACGTCAACTTAAGAAATGCAGCACAGAAATAATCTAAAATGAGAAAGAGCAAAAGGTGAAGAGCAAGTTTTTAAGTTTTAATTTATGGCCAACGAGTCTGCTAAGTTCATCACACATTACTCCATCAAGGTTGTGATTAAGGAGAGTCAGACTGGAGGGTATTACATTTCACAGGGTCATCCTTATCCTTGTCCAGACTCACTTGGAATATCAAAAAACATTTCTCCATTCTGAAACACAAATAGGTTCTGTTTGATCATGATCCCTGTCATTGGTGAAATGCCATGTCTGCTTTCAGACAAAAACGCCATCCAATAACTCAAAAAAGGCTTTTGATAGTTATGTATTCTAGACACAGCTAGAGATAAATCAAGGAAATTCCCCACTACTGAGTCCAAAGTAAGAGCTACAAAGAGAGATTAAAGTGCAGAGAAGATTTTTTTGTACAGAAATAAGTTCATATGTTCTTTACAGAGAGTTACCAGGTGGTGGGTGTAGGATAATGCATTTTTCTCTAACAGAACCAACCGCACAGCCATATAAAACTTGTGGTAAGACATAAAACACATTTTTTGTCAGCACTGGATCCTCAAAAGCATATGACATTTTTTGTAGAATTAATGGTTGTATGTGTGGAATTTTGCAGTGATAAAAAGCCTATGAGGATATGACCTATAGCATTTATAAGCTTTCTTATCGCTGAAAAATGCATCAAAAAGCATGAGCCATCACATTCCAATCAGCAGAGCCAGCTTGGGAAAAACTGCCCACATGAATGAGCTGAAGCGATAAACAAATGAAGGTGATTAGTTTATATGTGACTCTTTCTCATGTGGTCAGGGTAGCTGTACTAGAAGCTTACTGCTCTTTTGCATCCCTTTTGCAATCACAGAAACCCTCTCAGCATGAGTGTTTTTATTAGATCACATAAAGTAAACAGTCACAGTGAGTGTTTTTGATAAATGCAATTTGCTGCTCTGTTCCTTTCCAGGCTGCATCTTGTGTCTGGCCTGTTGTAAGTTAATTTACCAGATCAACTGAAAAAACAGAGAAATCTAATGGAAAACACTGCCCTGGCATCCAAACTGCATACCCGTGGTCGACTGAAGAATGGAAGCTCTTTAATGTGGTGATTGCATGGTTTCAGTTAGGAAGTAAGTTTCCGTAAAAGGGACGCACTTTTCCGTTGCGCTCTCCCCTCCGATTTTATACCTATTTCCTTTCATTTGCTGCTTACATTATCAGCTTCATGTTTTTTAAAAGAGCTTCTACAAAAATCATCACTTGTAAGATGTCAACCCATCAACTAAACTATTTTTTGTACAAAGAGGCACCACTGTTTCACTGCCCAGTCAGACTTTTTGTTTTTTGTGCATCCATCTGTACACATGTGTATGTGGCTTCCTTGTTAAAGTGCTGTAGAGGTACCAGACCTTCTATTAAATCCAGCAACCTTTCGTGATTAGAGGAAAGGGAGGTTTGGTATTCTAGGCAAAAGTAAGCATTGCTGGAGAAATCAGAGGTGCATGGTACCAGAGGGAGGTACACTTTTCATTCATTGTTAGGCACAGCTGGTCCGGTACTGGGTTTGACACAACAGCAGCACTGACGTCCTTCCCCTGTATTTTTTCCTTTGGGAACTTAGAGCCTCCTACTTTCTTCCACAATGAGATGTTACTTTTACTTTTAAAACCCTCAGAAGATTTTCTTACATTTTTCAGTTGGAAATGTCATTTGGCTAATTCAGAGCACACCAGAGGGCTATGATAGATAAGGTTTTGGCTGCTGGTTTCCTGTAAACCTCTCCTAAACGTTTCTTGAAGAGTTTGTTCTCCAGTAAAATCCACAACTATTATCGGGACTTAGACATGTAGCTGTCAATCAAATGAAAATGTGGATTTTACAAAATCATGAAATCCAACTACAGTGCCTTGCAAAAGTGATTCTCCTCAAACCTCTTCAAATTTCGTAGCGGTACAACCACAAACTTCAAAGTGTTTTATTAATACAGTAATTGTATTGGAATTTTAGACATTCAAAGTGGTGAATAATTGCAAAAGCAAAGGGAAATGAGACATTTTCAAAATCTTTCACAAATAAAAATCGTGTGCCCTGCATAAGTATTCAGTCCATTTTCCTCTCACAGCCTTACATAAACTACAGTGCAACTAACCAAAAGTGATCCAAAGTGAACTAAACCGGCATGCTCCCCCCCATCTCACTCTTGTGCCCTTCCCCATAACCTCCATCATTTCAAATAGATACATATAATTTTAAGGTTTTTCATATAATTTAAGTACATCTGTAATCTCATTGTGCTGTTGTTGACATTTTGATTTGATTTAGATACTTATTTGGCAAAACAGAATTATAAATGCAAAACAATGATCCAAGCTATGGACATTCCACAGAGAAATGTTCAATTCATCATCTGAAAGTGAAAAGAGAAACTTCAAACCTAACAAGACAATGTCGTCCAACTAAAATGATGGGGCTGGCAAAGAGAGCAGTAATCAGAGTAGAAGCCATGAGGCCCATGGAGGAGCACTCCACAAACCTGACCTTAATGGACGTGTGGCAAGAACAAGCCATTGTTGAATAAAAAGGCCAGCCACAAGCCTGGTCTGATGAAACCAACATTGGCCTACATCTAAAATTTGTGTGCAGGATAACTAATACTGCACATCACCTAGAACACACATCCCCACTGTGCTAGTTTGAAATAAGAATGGGCAAACGTTTTGATCTCTTTTTGATCAGATGTGAAAACCTGGTAAAGACATTTTCAAAAGCAATTGCAGCTGTAATCATAGTGATAGGTGGTTCTGCGAAACATCGACTCAGGAGATGCTGAATGCAACATTTTCTTGTAAAAATCGTTGACAAGTCGTGTTTCATTTTTCTTCCTCTTCACAATTACTTTGCGCCGATTTAGCACATAAAACGTCGATAAAATAGGTTTGTGGATGTGACATGACAAAATGTAACAAAGGTTCGAGGGGTTTGAATACTTATACAAAGGGCCGTTAAAAATTATCTTAGAGTGCAATAAAAAACATAGTCCCTCTACTATCCTCATTTAAAAAAGCATAATCTGCTATGGGTAATCTACAGACAGCTTAAACAGAAGTCTTTCTCAATGTAACAAGTAGCAATAATCATAAAACTGCCACTCTGAAGTACTCTGACGGATCTGCTGAATGTCCAACTTGTTCTGTGCAATGAAATGAAATGAATCCTGTTATTATATTTTCTTTTCTTGGTATTACGATACACACACTTCCGTTCACAGGGACTCAAACACCTCAGCACACACAAGCAACCGTTACATTTCACAACCTTCACCACCCGTGCTCAGATTGATGTAGACACAGAGAGCAGTCCCTCATGTTTTTTCTGGAGCATGTCGAACACTTGCGGTAGAAGCTCTACATGTTGGTTATTGTTATTTGAGAGTACATGCTGGAATATTGGGCGTATCGATTACTTTTTGCCGCAGGGCCTCTTGGCCGGGCCACAAAAGCTTCTTGCTGCATGCTGCCAGTAGGCCCATTTCTGCTACACTTATTTTTAATACACATTTTACATGACTGTGCTCTCTCAAGGTTTCAGAGGGGAGGAAATGGCAGACTGAATGTAAACAAGATTAGCTTTTCTCCCGTGCAGCACAGCCAGTTGTTGCTTCCATGCTTTGCTGTAAATCAGCAGAGTTTGATGCAGGGCAAACCTTTGTGCTGGAAAGAGAGATCTCAGTACTGATTCTGTCTTGGTCAAGTAAGATGTTAGGATGGGCTGTACTCCCATTACATGATAAAATAAAAGTTAGATCTGTAATCTTCAGATCTCTGAACCCAGCCTCCAGAGATTCCACATTTAATTCTTTTGAGCAAATGAGCTTTAAAATGTATTTTGAAGAGTAATTTGGTTCTGA
Organism: Crenichthys baileyi; assembly: GCA_036173005.1. Lineage (NCBI taxonomy): Eukaryota > Metazoa > Chordata > Actinopteri > Cyprinodontiformes > Goodeidae > Crenichthys > Crenichthys baileyi. The sequence continues at coordinate 207,708 of JAHHUM010001164.1, forward strand.
TCTGTTCTAGCATTGCTTCAAGCATATAGTTTGTAATGCAGAACTTTGAATGTCCTTCCATCGGTCCAGGATTCTTGGTTCTCCTTGCACCCCAGCCATCACAAACTAAATATAGCCGATTTATTGCTCTTTCAGAACTTGCTCCACCTGCCAAAATACACAGGCCATGCTTTCTTAACCTTGCACAGTGATCTGTGTATTTGGAGTGGAAATGCAGTGAAAGGAGAGGCTGCGGCGCTCAACATGGCTGTCTGAAGGCGAGGTAATGACACTGCCTGCTTATGTTTTTGGAAGCTGTGAAACCACAGCAGGGAGCTCGTAATAACCGCTTCACTGTAATGCCACGCTATGACTCACAAAGATGTTGATATTGATTGCTGTTGGAATGCATGGCCTATGTCCTACACTTCACTTACATCATATTGGCTCCTTGCTCACACTGTTGTGTCTCCACTGTGATGGAAGCTTCTGGCTTTGCTCAATTGAAAGGGCCACTTTTAGGAAAAATATTTAGTTTTAGAAATATGACGACACTGGAGCTGTACATTTCATTAAGCTTATACCCATTAACCCTAATTTTTCTTTATACCTTCCACTGTATGAATTTATAATTTTTTGTCAAGTGAAAAAAGGAGGAAAAATGTATCGCCCTATTTTAAAATTGCAGAATTATGTTAAAATCAGGGCATCGTTGCCCTGCGATGGATTGGCGACCTGTCCAGGTTGGGACTGCTAGAGATACGCACCAGCTCCCCCGTGACCCCATATAGAATAAATGGTATAGAAGATGAATGAATGAATGAATGAATGAAGTTTAAATCATCTGGACAATTTCTTTGCATTTAGATAAATAGATGTCACTCCCTTACAGGCTAATTTTGCTTGGAACCATACAGTGGTTCTATAATCTCTTGCTGGGATCAGGCCACGATCAAAGAAAAACTGTTGTGGTGAGTTGTTTTTCCTTCATACTTCACCTTTACACTATGAATGTTTACTTGTCAGCTTGTTGTTCATAGGTAACCTGGAGCAAAGCAAAACAACACATTGTGGCTGACTAAAAATGACTCCTATTAAGTGTTTTCAACCCACTGGTTTTCCAGCTTTAGGCTGGGAAATGTGTTCAGAGGGTGCCAGTGAACCATCCAAATGGGTCGGAAACCTTAAAAATAATTTAGGTCTGGACATTCTCCAGTGTTTCTTTAAATTCAAGCCACATTTCATGAAATCTATCAAAACAGTCACCAGAATAAAATGGGGTGGTTTCAAACTTGTATTAACCACTAATATATGTATTGGCAATATTTCTCAACCGCAAGGAATGTATTTCATTGTTTGTAAAGAATGAGAAAAACCAAAACCCATTTTTGACAAAAGAGTTAATAAATGAATTTTTAACAAGCAAGAATGCCCTCAGGAATATCAGAGGCTGACTGGGGAAATAAATTACTAAAGGGAATATGAAAGTTATAGGTGCAACATGTCATGATTTGTGGGAGACACGGGGCTGTTTGACAGAAAAACACTGATGAATACATATTAGTTGATCTTTCTTTATGCACCCATGTGGACTGTTAGACATATGTCTCCACAGCAGTCAGACTGACGAAACTGGAACCTGTTTTGCTCAAGCATGCATTGCGGTGAAGCGTATTGATGCCAAGAAAATGAAACGCAAATTCTAAAACTAAACAATCTGTTTAAGGTGCTTCAATTGGCCTGTCTGCCCCTTTGACATTCTCCTTCACTCTGTCTCCTTCCTTTCAGCTGCGTCTAACATGGTTTTCATCACTGTCATAATTCTGCTCTTTTCAGCACTTCCATTAGTTTCTGTTCATGCTCTGAGATATTGTGACCAATTTTTAACCAATTTCTAGGTGTTTCTGGAGTGAGTTTCTGTTACAAGGTCAGTTAATTTCCTAGCTGCACATGACAACTAACATAAAATGAAATAATCTAAAATTAAACAGCTCAGAATTGTTTAACTTGTTTTGTAAAGTTCTGAGGATGTTCCTTTGAAATTAGTTTTGGACCTTAGTGTTGTAATAAGTTCTTCCGTTGTTGTTAGTTCCCTACTTCAGAAACATTATAGACAGCCATGTCATTGTTCATTTACAGGCAGTAAACCGAAAACACAACCTTCTTATCATTTTCCACTGCTGCCTGTGAGCAACATCACAGCATTCAGAATGGCAATCGAATTATAAACAAAACCAAATACCACATGCAAAATAGAAAACAGCATCAAATAAATGGCTGAGCAACAGCTTATTTGCTCATGTAATGCAACAGAAAAGGTACCTAAGAGTTTTACTACTGACCTTTTAACTGACTGAAGTTCACAGAACAAGCAATTGTTATTGATGTCACCCATGGCGCTAGTCAGCCACCAGCCATTTTAATCAACTTTGCTAACTCACCAAGACTTCACCTAAAGTTTTATTTTGATGCTTCAGTTGGGGCCGCTGCATCACACAATGGGTGGGTCATAATCTGTTTAACCAATTAATCCTTGAAGAGCTTCTGACTACCTGTTTAGACACACAACCCTGCAGTTTCACAAACTGTTGCCTGTCAGGTGTGGCAATACAGGTACGAGATTATGAGTTCGGATTAATAGGACGTAAGGGAGAAGGAAAAAAAAGGAAATGCACAAACAGAATAAGCAGACCTATGGGCATGGGTTTCAGCATTACTAACAGTCTAACCAATCATGAGGAGCAGACTCAGCTGCCTTCTATGAACTCGACCAGTTAAGGAACAAGCAAACAAACCACACAATGAAATAAGCAAATGCTGGGAGATGTAGTTTGATAAGTCCTTTCATTTTCTGGTAGCAGGGCCCAATAAGACAGCTTTATGTATTCAGAACGTGTTTTACACGGAAAGAAAATTTGTGTTTCACCTCTGTGTAAATAATTACTCAGTGGTGACTTTAAGAGGCTACATACTAAAAATTAAAACTAGAATTTACTTAAAACCTAATTGAAATTGGGATTAAAATTAAATATAAAATGTATTGTCTTTCACTGGTAGTTCCAAGTTATAAAAGCAGTCAGTCAGTCATTTTCTACTGCTTATTCCATAGTGGGTCGTGGGGGAGCTGGTGCCTATCTCCAGCAGTCTATGGGCGAGAGGCAGGGTACACCCTGGACAGGTCGCCAGTCCATCGCAGGGCAACACATAAACAGCCATGCAAACACTCATTCATACACCTAAGGGCAATTTTAGAGTGACCAATTAACCTAACAGGCATGTCTTTGGACTGTGGAAGAAGCTGGAGTACCTGGTGAGAACCCACGCATGCACGGGGAGAACATGCAAACTCCATGCAGAAAGACCCCTGGCCGGGAATCGAACCCAGGACCTTCTTGCTGCAAGGCAACAGTGCTACCCAGTGCGCCACCGTGCAGCCCGTTATAAAAGCAATTTATGAAAATATGCATACAAAAAAGGACCACATATTAACATTTTTCAAAATAAAAAAAATGTTTATTTTTTATAAATATGGCAATAAATCCAAACAACAAATTGTATTTTAGTGCTGCTGCCACCTGTCATTACCAGGATGAAAAAAAGCTTTAGACTGGACAGAAGTGAACACTGACACTTCCTATCAATAAATTTAACAAAAAACAGTTGTGGAAAAGCAATACACTGCAAAAATTACAGGATCACAATAGTAACTAAATTGTTTTTGTATCATTTTGAAAAGGAAATACACTGACAACAGATTCTCAAAATTTTTAATTAGCTTTTGAGAATGAAAAATATCTTGTTTTAGTGTTAACAGAGTATAAACAGAAGAGAGAAGAAAAAACCAAAACACCCTAAATTAGACTGAGTATAAAACTGTCTTGAAATAAATGCTTGTGTAGGTAAGTTCAAAAACTAAAAAAAGCATTATCCCTATTACTTCAAAGCCTTTCCCACTTGAAGGAAAAGTACCAGACCCTGCTTCAGGCTGATGACCCTCATAAAAAAACACTTTTTAAATGTTTTTTAAGGTAATGCATTAACTGAACCTTTTTATGAATATGCTCATATATTTAAGAGGTTCTATGTTTCAGATGCAATTTGGTGAAATGTTGTCAGCTACAATGCACAGAGGTGGGTTTTCAGTCTCTGAACCTTCACTAAAAGGTTTCCAAGATCCAGTTCCAGGGACAGTTTTTGAAATACCTCAAAATAAACTTTGAGATTCTTTGGATATTTCAGATCCAAAACATGGGCAAGTCCCAACGGAAAGCAACAGACTCTGCTGAGATCCCAGAGTAAAGTAAGAACAGTCATCAGCAACGATCCCAACATCAGTAGGTTGGACTGACTCATCTGGCTCTGCAGCAGATACATCTTCATCACCTCTTCAGCCAGAACCTCTTGAACACAGACTTCACCAGCATTCTCCTGTAGACATAACAAAAAACTTGAGTAAGATAATTTCAGCTTTAATCCCACGTATTTGACATGATGTAAGACATGATCACACAAAAGTGTCTAAAGTCTAATGTCTAATGTCCATGTCTAAAGCAACATGGAGGGTGGTACAGCAAAACATGTCCTCTTGTCTTAGACACAAGCCCTCTGACCTGCTGATTTCTATGATGTTGTATTTTGGGGATGGGGGGCAAATCTCAGTGAGAATTCCAATATTAACATGCATTGAACAGTCTAAATCCTGAAAACACCACTACTGTACAGTTCAGTAAATCTAACTTGTGAACCCATTGGCAAAACTTTCTGAAAGTGATTTACTGCACCAACCTTAAAGTGTTTGATAAAGCCAATCACATCTTCTCCTAGATGATCAATGAGACATTGGATGATAAATACTGTTGTCTTCTCAATGGCAATTCCCTTCTGTAAAACACAACATCTTAAATCTTAGAAAAATATGCAACACTGCACCTTCAACACACTTTTTGCTTCTCTGTGCAAGCTTAAACATAACTATTGCAGTTATTGCAAGAGTTGAGAACCTAAGTGGATCAAAAATTTCTGATGAGAATTTAGAACTGTCTTACATAACCTGAGATCTCTCACAAAAAACGTAAATGAGAGAGTTTGAATTATGATAAAGGCTGGGTTAAAGAGATTTTTATTTTTGGAAATTCAATAGTTTTTTTCCTGAAGTAGAATATTTATCTCTGCCTGTTGTTGTTCTGCAGCACCCCTTTTGGCTTAAAACAGGGACAGGAGTTTTGGGAAACAGAAGTTCAACATTGACATAAATATTGGCTCAAGATTCAGTGTTGTGATTTGATGGAACTCTTTGCAGACCTGGAAAAGAGGACAAAAAAACTCTGATTGAACTATAATCATTTCAGTCCATATAGCAATGAAAAGAATACCAGACATATCTTAACATATCCACATATCTTAAAAGTACATTCAAGTCTGAAGCAAAATCCTTCTCCATCCGAATTTAAATATTAATCATGAAAGCCAATCTGTATTTATACAAATCTGGCCTTGTGGTGATACAAAATGACAGACTGATGAGGTCTCCAACATCAATATGACTCTTTTAGTTAAAGCCACATAGCCTTCATTAAATTTAAAAAGTCTCATTATTTGGAGTTTATATTTGCATTTAGAATCTAAAAAAGCATTAAAAAACCAACATCAAATGTTTGCTTGATATAATGATGTTCTTCACAAATTAAATAAAGCATCATAATATCTCGATACTCGATTTTAGAATTAACATCAATCCCCTTGAAGTACTTTGAGTACTTACCTCCTCTTTTTGGTAGCAAGGATTGGACTTTCTTCTATTAGTAAAACAGATCCTAAAGAAAAACAAAAAATCAATATTCCTCATGCCTGACAAAACCATTTTTCATCATTATGTGCATTGCCATAAGTTAAGTCTCTCAAGAAAATACTTTAAATTAGTCAAATAAATCTTAGATTCTTATTGTAATTGAGCGTAACTTTAATGGAGTTGAGGGTAACTTTTTGCAACAGGGTGCATTACAAGTCAAACTGCTTGGATACTTTAAATGAAAACGTCAGAGAGAGGCCCTGACAACGGGCAAGCGGACTCTAGATAAACTAACTGGAAAAAGGGGTTGACTAGCCTAAAAAACGAAAGTTTTAGTACTACAGTTTTGAGAAAGTTGTATTATAAAACTCTGAGAGAGGGTAAGACAGCGTTAACATTACTTTATCACTTGCTGTGTGGCCACTTACCTGCAGGTTTTACAGATGCCTCCTGCTCGTCTGTCTCTCAACCATTGTTGTCCAGAGAGGAGAGAAGATTTTATCAAGGTAATCTAACATTTAATCATAGTGATATTTACGAAGCCTCTCAATTACTTTTTAGAGTGTAGAGGTCTGGTTTGGTCTTGGATCCTCTTGAATTTCATCATGGAGGTAAACTAATCTGGATTTATACATCAGACAAAAAGCCTAAAGGTTGTACAGCTTAGAGAGGGAACAAGACCAAAAAGACTTTTATCATCTTAAAACAACTCAAATGTCAAAAAATGCCATCGGGGGGTTAGGCAAACAGCATTTTCTAAAACTTTAAACTGTTGTCATGTTTGTGTTGGGCAATGATTTACAAAGAATTCGGACGATTGGAAATGGAAATAGTGACATAAGTGAGAGTAGCTTTTAGATTTAAACATGAAGCTATGTAAAAGGCATAATAGAACAGTGCTTTATGTAAACATTTCATTGCTTTTCTTTTCTATTTCCTTTTAAATCATTCAGTTGTGGTCTAAATAAAGTGGAACTGCAATGCTTTGGTCTCCTCTTTTACCTGTTCTGAGATGCGTTTGAGAGCTACTCGTTTTGGTGCCGTCTCTTTAAATGCTATTGAGACACTTCACACCCCACCCCCCTACAGTTTAAAGAGCGCTGAACTTTAACCTCTTTGGCCATTTTTGTATTTTGATATCAGAGATATAATTATCTAGCGCCGCAGAAACAAGACAAAAACGTAAAAAACAATGCAAAACTGTTTATGTAATAATACTATTCAAAACAGTACAGTTCTGTCCTTAAGGAGCTAAAAGCAGCACACAGCACTAACATAAGCAGAAGGCACGATGCTACTGCTATCAAAACAATGGCCAGGATGTCATATCAACACAATAAATTTATGTCTAAAATAAAGTTTGTTGTCATTTTAACGTTATTTGCAGTTTACCGGCTGTGTCCGTCGTTTCCAAAGACTCAAGGAACTGACCCGTTATTCAGATGAGGCCTTTCAGCAATCCTTCTTGATACTGACAGAGGTTGCTGAAGGCACTCATCCTTGAAGTGGGGAAATAGGAATTTCCCCACTGATGTGGGAGCATTTCCATGAAAAATAAAATTTAACCAGGATCTTCGAAGAGGTTCTGATGTTCGGGGACAGTGTAATGAATTGCGTGGGTTAATACACCCAAGAACCGAACCAAACTCATCCTCTTTCATTGTAGGCATATTTGAGCTTGGACTACAAAATCCCAGCGAGAAAAAAATATGGCAGATACGCGAAACTGATCAGCCGGAAGCCCATGACCTTATGTAGCTGTTCCCCAGCGAATACTGTGACATAACAGTTGGACAAATTTAACAGATGATAGAGAAAACAGAACAGACTGAAAAATATGACCCAAAGAGAATATAAAGATATCTCCACAACACGACACCTCACACACCTGGAGAGACTCAATTCAACTTTCCTGCACTCCTAAAGACTCCAAGTACACAGCAAAATCTATTTGAAGGCTAAAAAATGGAGTTTGCGTGATATGTCCCCGAAGTTAATTTTGGTATTAGACCCTCTAATATTAACCATCAGCTTCACCCTGGAAGACAAGGTGATCTGGAGTTATCCCAAATGACGATGCCAAAAAAGTTATTCATTGTGGGTAAGATATAAACGGTATTTATTTTTTAACAGAACCCTTTTAGGCATTATAAGCATTTCTATAATGCATAAGCTAATAGAAATGGCAGCTTCAGTTACTGTATGTGTTTAAATTTAAGTGAATGTCATGTTTCCTAGATACTTAACCTGATTAATGTGGTAATGTTAGACTTGTCAACTCGTTCGCTTTAAAATGGTGCCACTGATCACATTAGCATGTAGATGTACGGCTTCACTCTATCAGTTGATAAATCACCTTAATGTCTAAAAATGTGTAAGCACCAATAAAATATGCTGGAGTTGTGTTAGTTTAACTCTCTGAGTTGCTACTGAATGAATTTAAACCAATGAGAACAAGCTAGAAGCATCAAGTTTTTGCCCTCAGTTTTCATCTGTCTTTAATGTCCTTCTGCATCCTGTTTTTATGTACTATTGAGCTGTAAAGTAAACATTTCAAAATATAAATCTGAGAAAAATGCAGCTTGACATCACATACAATACAAAAAACGGATCTCTAGTTGCAGTAATCTGGAGAGGATGCTAAAAACTTGTCTGGCTCTATGTGCCGCCTGTATGTCACAGAGGGATAAGAAAGGGCTGGTTTTCATTCTGACCAGCTGATTTCAATAATTACTGTCTCTTTTCTCTTTTTCTCTAATCAGGAAAATCCACTGATAAAGTCCGTGCTTGGACAAAAACTCCACATGACAACCTCTCTGGCACACTCTTGCCTCCTGTTGTTGGTTATATAAACACATACTGTTTCAGTTATTTTTAGCGGGGTATTTTCTCATTTATTTCCAGATTAGGCGGCAGAGACAAACATTAAAGAACTGGCTTGTCAGGCGAGATGATTTGGACGTTACACAAGCCTATGTTGTGGAATATAATTTATGTGAAAATGTTAAACATCTGCAACATTAAATTGGCTGAACACGATTTAAGAAAGCAAGTGGGCTGAATGAGTAATACAGTCCAAATTTATAGCAGAAATAGATACGAAAGGCACCAGCAGTCCCAGCAATTTCCTCCTGTCACTTTTCTGTTGGTGTCTCTACTTCTGGTCATCTTCTCTTGTTCCCAGGCTCTGACTGTGGGTGTCCCACTGGGAATTCAAGTAGCACATAGGGTCAGCCACTCAATACCCCCAGTTTAAAAGGACTCATTGCAGACTAATTGGGATAACATGGCTGGAAATGTTGACCTTGGTATTTCTAAACAAGGTTTCAATTAACTTGCAATAAGGCCAGGGAGCCTGGGCATGGGCGAATCCTCCACCAGGAGGAGGAAATGCAAAACATGCCCCAGTTGATGGTTGGCTTTTCTTAACTTTGATTAATCACTGAAAGAGTAAGCAAGTGGGACTGGTAAAATAATTAGAAAGAAAAACCCTCTGTTCTTTCTGCAGTAGCATTTAGGACCAAGATTGAGTTACTGCAAGATTTGTCAAAATGTCAGCCGTCCCTCCCCATAAATCCAAATAAAGCACATTTTGTGCTCGATATGTACAAATTAAATAGGATACAATGAAAGCCAATACTGCCCTGCGCTCCACATATAAGGACTTTTAGGACAGCCAAGGAGCTTCAGATTTATTGTATTTCTCTTATTTGGGTTTGAAGTGGAGAGTTTAAAGTAGGGATCTTTTTTCTGAGATTTTCTCTCAGGATGCTTTTAAAAACCACCAATCTGTCATTTTGATCAGCAGAATGTGCTGTTTCTCCTTTTGTAATGCAATCAGAGAAAATACAGCTGGTACCCTCTGTTGTCCGAGGTGTTACTGTAACTTAGAACAGTTCAATCACAAAGCGCCGCAGATATGTTTGATCTGCTTTAAATAATGACGTGTGCCTAACAATCTGCCATTAATTTTTAAAACAAAAGCCTCCTTAAACCACATGCAAAACTGGCTTCAACTTACAGAACTGATACTTTGAGGAAGTTTATTATTTCACATTTTATTGAGTACAGGCTCTTAGATCTCAGTGCCAGTAGCCTTGATCCAGCGGGCCCGAAAATGCACTGCCAGAGTTTTAGATTTGGTACAGGAACTGAGCTGAGCCACCTGATGAGAGACAGAGAGAGGTTCTGGTTGAGTCAGCACATCCACTCTGTGTATTAGGTCATTTGGAGCCACAGGACACCAGCTGACCTGTGTTGAATTATCGTTAATTTGAAACGCAACACTGGACCTCGTATCTGTGGGTTGCTCCTCTGACAGGAAGACACAAGCACAGCGGAAGGAGAAGATGGACTCTGCAGATTAAACTGGAGCTCTAAAACCCGTCCTCCCTTTCATGTTGCTGTTGTATCATCAGGTTGACAGTTTTGTGTGTTTGGCTTCCTTCTTGTTCTTCTTTCTTGCCTTCCTCCTCCTCAGCTTCCTCCCTAATTCTTCTTTCCCTTTCCTTCGAATGATCATTATTCCAAAGAATGTCGTTCTGCAAGTGTTTAACACACATGTCTTTGAAGCATGGTCCAAGTGGCTGCTTTTGTCTCTGCTTTGTTGTTCTAAATGCTAGCTCTATTAAATCACCTCCCGGTCCCCAGCCCTTATTCCTCATCTTCTCCAAAACTCCATTTACAATTTCCAGGAGGAAGCCCTGCTCTGCGCTTTTGAGGTTGCTGTGGGATATGGCATATTTACACATGTTCTGAATATTATAACAACAGAAGCATGACACTTTAATACTGATTTTTGTTGCTTTTGGAGAATTTGCTATTTACATATATCATTGGAGTTGAAGAAAGGAGCTGACTGAAAGAGAGCAGATCGCTTCTTTGTCATTTCTAATGACTGGAAACATAATTCCTCCTTTCATTCTACCAATTAATTTAGGCCTAAACACAGTTTACCAAGATAAACAAACACAATGAATTCATGTCTCAGCTAGAGATGCGCAAATCAGGGATTTGTGGCCACGTTCCAATCTCTGGTTCTTGTAAAGCTTTGACCTGCTCATTTTTGCTGATTCCAGTTTTTTTTAAAGAACTAGATTTAGAAGCATTCAAACATTTATTCTAGCTTGAAGTTGTCACTGTTTGCCTATATCTTTGTTCCATAGAGAGCCTATCATTAACTGTGATTTTTTGAAAAGATTGACAATATTTGCATATCAAGCATATTTCATGGGTGATGTGAAGACTGCAGATAACTTTTCTCAGTTCAACGAAACATCTCTAAAGCTGTGACTAATTGATAGACCACTCTCTTCTGAATTTGAAAAATTTGGTTTTGAAATGACCAAAACTGTGTTGTGGTATGCCTTACTGGCATACTTTTGTAAAACAATTCAGCTTTCTTTTGAATAGATAACACCTCTGTGCTTCTTCTGACTTAATCTGATACTGAAAATAGCTAGCTTTTAGTCTTTCTTCCATAACAACTTCCACACCAAAGAGTGTTGTGATTGGTGCAAGCTCTTGCTGATCCCTGTTCACTATTCGAAAAGACTGATCCAACCCATCTCTCTGTGTATTTTTACTATTAAGGGAATGCATTATAGGCATATTTCATGTGTCCACAAGGCTCATCCTCATGCCTGGCTTTAACAACATAATTAACTTTGTACATATGGAAACCTTTAGAGGCTCATGTTTACTTTTTATTCCTAAATATTTGCATGAGAGTCTTTTTATAGTATTGTAAAATACTGTGAATGAACGCACGGACAACTGTGGAAGAGGCTGTAAACTGTGGAAAAGAAACACACCTTACATTTATAGCTGTGATATAAACAGTAGTTTATTATTGCCAATCTACTGTCTCATTGCATAAGCAGGCAGTTCTAATTTGGAAAACACGTTGGGCTTTGAATGAGAGAGGTCATTTTATGAAAGGGATCTTTTACGGCTCAACGTAAATAAATTAAATGTAGGGTTAAGGTACTTGTTGGCACTTCAATAACTGCTTTATGGTAGCTTACCAGTTACTGTATGTTACAAGCAATAGTTATCTGTAGGTCTTGGAATCATTGTATTTTTCTGTCAATATTTTTTGACAGTTTATAGATAATTGAATGTGTGGATTAAAGAGATTGTTTTTATCATCAATTCACTGCATTTTGTTCATTGATGAAGGAAAACAATAGGCTGTCACTGATAAGACAAACTTTAAAGTGAGAAGCCTTCCAACTGCCAACGGTGTCAGGAAAGATGAGCTGCTCTTATCAGCTCCCTCGGTTCATAACCTTCACCTCTGCTTTACACAGACTGGTATCTGCCTTTTGTCAAATAGCTACCCTAATTTTATGGCTTTACCACCCTTTGTGAGCATCTCTTCACCTGTGATAGCGTTCAAAGGTGCATCCACCCAGTAGTTAATTGGTGATTAAATGACAAAGTGTCCTTGTAAAACGTTGCTACCTGTGTTAAACTGCTTAAAATGACTTTCAGAGACGTAAAGAATTTCATTAGCTTTTAAAGTTAACTTTTGTTTGTTCTAGGAAGGTTTACAGTCGCACTGGCATAACAGAAAAACTGTAAAAAACAGATGACATGACATGATATACTGGACCTGTTTGAAAAGCGTCACCAGTAAGAGGATATGCTGTAGCTTTCTTCAGGTTGAAGAAGGGGAATGTGTGGAAGTATGTAAGAACTTTTTTAAGTAAGATAAATTGCACAGTTTCTGCCTCTTTGAAGGTCAAATCTATTAATAATAAGTTGGATTTGCACGTCATGATAACTGAACAAGAGACTCAAGAGCGAACAATGGAGGCAGGATGAAGGTTAAACAGGTTTATTGAAACACAGGTTAACTCTGAGGTGTGGTCCAGGAGTCTGGTTCTTCCGGGTGAGGTGGATAACAGGAGCAGACATGATATTAGGATTAGTTTAGGTTTACCCAGAGATCGGGGGTACTGCATCAGCTGACTTCTATGCTCGGAGTCAACGATGCGTCGGGATTCGAGAGCATGGTAGCCATCGACTTCCCCGGCAGGTGGAGGGGGTCCGGCTGGAGGGCACAATGAGCTGGTGAGGAAAGGCTTGATCTGGGAAACGTGGAAAGTAGGATGGATACAGAGGTGAGTTGGAAGTTTAAGGCGGGCAGGTATGGGACTGATGAAGGATTTAACCTTTGGATAGGCCCCATCTTCTTATTCCAAGGTGACAGTGCTAACAACTGCATGACCATGCAGCCTAAAATGGGTGTTTTTAATTTTCTTGTCAAACTCTACCAAAAAAACTATCAAATAAAAAAAAAAAAACGAAAACATCATAATGTCTAATAACTGTTTTCTTAAAAAACATTTGAATTTGAAAAACAGAATCCATACTAACTTTATAACAACATATAAAATATATACTGACACATTTACTGACTTTATGACTAGTTCTTTGAACAATGTGTGATTGTTGAACATCGTTTGTGCTAGCTTATGCTAACTATATAGCAGGTAAAAGCTAATGTCAACATTAGAATACAACATCGTTTTATCATTATATTACCATTTCTTGTTTAATCTTGTAGCAGAGGCTCAGGGTATGATGGCAGAGGCTCCATGTCTGATCAGGTTGTCAGGTTGTCTTCTGTACTCAAACAAACTGGGTCATGATTAGGAAATTTGGAAATCTGTGGTAGGTTTCAGATATGTAGTTTTTGTAAAACCTTTACTAGTCAATAATGATTTCGTTTAATTCCAGTGTCTCTAATTAATGTGAAAAGATATAAGAACAGCATGAACAATATATTTCTAGCCATGTGCAATTAATAAACCTCAAAGTTAATCCCAAAATTATTCACATCCCTGGCAGATTTATGTTTTTAGTCAAGCCTTTAGTTTACCAACATGTTTCTTCTTACTGGAAGTCGAAAGAATGTGTTAGAGTGGCCGAACAAAGTCCTAACTTGAATCTGATAGAGAATCTGTGGATGGAGATAAAGACTTAGGTGATGGCAAGGAGCTAATCACTGAAGATAAATCGTCAAAATAACAAAGAAAACATGCAAAACTCTGATCAGCAATTATAAGAAAGGTCTAATTGTGGTAATGCCAGTAAAGTTATATCCATTGATTATTGAGAAAGGTATAAGAAGTGTTTTAGTATGTTTTATAAATAAAATGTAAATAAAATGATATTTTGTAAATAGTTTCTTCTTTTGCATTTTTTCATCGTCTTTTTGAGAGACACCTCTCTCATTTCATTTCAAAAATTAACTTCTTGGTTAAATAAAAATACATTCAAATCTAAATCTAATAGATGTATGCATAATTTTGAGCTTATCTACATATATATTTATATGTAGATAAGCTTATATGTCTTATTATGTCTTTGGAGCAGAGGTAATGTCATACAAGAGCAGTCGCTGTAAAACGGGTTGCTAACAAATTAAAATAAAGACAATCTGATTACAAAGTTCACATTTATAAGCGCTGTTAGCTTATTATAATGACGATCACAGTAGTAGGCACTGTTAACATTTATAAAGCAGCAGATTCTGCCTGTATTCTCCAGCCAACTTAAGTCTAGATCCTTACCCTATGTTTGAGATTTCAATTAAGCTGCAAATTCTTTCCAAATTCAGTATTTTCCATAACAGAGAGGTTGAAAACTTAAAACAACGTAACAGAAGAACTTTGCTGTAGGTCTGTGCAGTCTGCAAGTTAATTTCTGAAAGTAATATTTCTGGCTCTTGGCAGCTTGAATATCGAGTTAGACAGCAGGTATTAAAAATGCCTCATTCTGGGCATTCTTCACACAGTAACGGCTTCCTTATAGAGGACCGTTGTGTGACCTGGTTGCACACAGTGCAGTTAATGATCCAAAAAGGGCAGATTTTTGAATTTCTGACTTGCCGTTCACAGGTCAAGCTGTAAAGAGCTGATTCTAGTCAACAGCCAATTTCGTGGTGCATTTCTACTCACAACTTTTGACCAAATGTTTGTCAAGAAACTCTACCACAAAACTGTCCCAACAGCATAAACACTGCATGTGGGTTAAAGAAATAACTCAGCATTTTTTAGATGTAGGATAGTTAAATCCATTTAACTAAAATTGAAACACATAAAACCCTCTATTTTTAGGCTAGTTATGAGTAAAGAATTTGTGGTTGTCCTCTTAGCAAATTGTAATTTATTATTGAAATCTAATAATGGTTAATGTTTTCTTTTAGGGGCCCCAATCAAATTCTTCAGCTAGCTAATTCAAACGTTGCTCTTGTAAAAATGATTACTTCTTGTTTACCCACCCTCAGGAGGATAGCAGTGACAGCACACTAATCTATTCATCAGCACAGATCTTCATCTCCTGCTGTCATTTTAAGCAGTAGTCAGATTTTAGACTTGGATTAGTCAAGCCAGTGTGAGATCTGTGGCCACCCCACCACAGCCACAGCACTAAACCCATATAATTACATTTTAAGCAGCACTAGCTGGTGGAAATACCTTGAGTAATTAGTTTTGTTTTTCCAATCCAAGTATAATCTTCTCCTTTTGTGAGTGGGTTTGGACGAACAAAAAAAACCTGCATGCAAGAAAAGAATGACCCTTAAATCAAACACACACACACAAACACACACACACACACATGCATTCACTTGGACCACCTGATTGTGTTTTGGCGGTTGTTTCCTTTGATTAGGAGTGTTATGGAAGTGTTTTACAAATATAAAAGCTGTCCAGACTATTTTACAGTGTTTATTTGTGGTACCACCTGTGTTTCCATACAGAAAAATGAGCTTGTGATGGTGATGAGGAACATAGGGTGTAAAGGAAGGTTTGGCTGGTTTGCCAAAGGCTGAAAACATCCCGCTGAACTGCATCTTGATCTGTTACTGGTTAGAAGAGAACAGCAAATTCCTTTCCTTTCCTTTCCTTTCCTTTCCTTTCCTTTCCTTTCCTTTCCTTTCCTTTCCTTTCCTTTCCTTTCCTTTCCTTTCCTTTCCTTTGTCTCATCTTCAATCCTCTCTACCCTTTCTGTCAAATATTTAAAGCTGATGGTAGATAAGATTATTTCAACACTGGACCTCTCAGTGCCAGCTATTGCAGACCTTTGCTCACAATAAAGCCAAAGATGCGTTCCAGGCAAGAAGAAGATTGTTTTATTTGGAACTCATCCTAAACCCCTGTTGACAAGTGATTTAATTGCAAAACACTGTACACATTTTTGGCTCTGACCATCAATAGCAAAACAAATTTCATTCCTGTCCATGCTCTGAGCTTTTGCTGTTCACTACAGGCAGAGGAAGAGACAGTGCACTTTACAGAGTCAATGCTCTTTATAAAGTGAAATTTACAGGACCTTTTATGTAATTTTCCATGCATGTGCTGTCAGTTCAAAACCTGAGTGTTGCACACTGAAACCCATGCAAAAATACAGCCTTGCTTTTGTGCATTATATTTAGTACTCATAAGCTTGTGTAATGAAGGATGTGTTTCTGAACCACAAGGAGTACAATCTATTGCTGACACAAGAGTAAACTGTGCTTGCTCTGCATACACTGAGATGATTAAAGTATAGCAAATGTTATTTAAAGAAATATAAAATATCCATATTTCAACCTGAGGACTTAAATTTTCTTACTGAATGTTATGCCATACATTTTGCCATAACTGTAAACATCATCAGAGAAGCTAAGTAAAGTGTCTTTTTTCAACTTACAAAACAGGAAATTTCAAAATGACACAAAGTTGGACTTACGTGCTTCATTTCTGTTTTATACATGTGCATCTATCACAGTGAATCTGTGTCGGTTTATCTTTATATGAGACATAAATCACTGTGATGAAATGCCAGGGCTAATCCAAATGACGACACTGCAACCTGTCATAGTTGGAACAATAACTCACCGTGGAAAATGCTTCTGGTTTATTAAGAAAAAAAGCCATCTGGGCTTTGTGATCAAAATTATTACAATATATGAATAAAAAGTCACTCCGGAAAAAGTTTTATTAACCTCAAGAAAAACCTGGATTTCCTGTGTTTGGAGGGTGCAGATGTACAGGGACGCACACGATGAGAGATTTTACAAACATGTATTTTAGCTGCAAACAAATCCAATAAAACCTTTGCATTTAAAAAAAAATCCCATGCGCTCCTGTGTGTGTGTGTGTGTGTGTGTGTGTGTGTGTGTGTGTGTGTGTGTGTGTGTGTGTGTGTGTACAGCACTGTCAGCATAGTAGTCGCTAATCATATCTTGAAAGATTATCACAAGTCTTTTTAACTGTCCCTATGCAGAGTTCATGTAGATAATAATTTTATGCATCTGCAAGTTCAGAAGCAATATGAGGCAATACATGGGTGTCAGTGTTTTCAGTCTTATCTCCTATGTACAGATCAGACTCCGCAGCTTAAAAGCACAAGGATGCACACAAAGTCACGAAGCATTTTGTTGTGCAAACAATATGAAATTCAATGCTGAATTGGGAAGACCTTGTCCAGTACTTACAAAATTATCTACCTTATATCAGCTTGAACTTATGATATATATACAGAGAAACAGCAGCAGCAATGTCCCCTAATGGTGAATGAGCGACAAAAACCAAACAACAAACATAAGGTAGTGAAGGAGCCGTTATCAGAGCTACTGTCTACAGATCGCTTGGAGTGACTTTGAACCTCTTTTTTACCATGACGTCCTGACTGATGGACCCTTGCTCTGTTCATATCTGTTCATATCTTATGAATGAAGACTGCCTCACTTCAGAGGGGTGCGTTATCAGGGCCATTAGAAACGGAATAGAAAGAAACAATATTCCTAGAACCACTAACAGCACTTCACTTGTGCCTAACAAGACTTTTTGATTGATGTTTTAATGCTACTGAAAGAAAGGTTCAAGGTTATCACTATCAAACAGAACCATAAATGTAGTTAATAGCTTAACTAGGGCTTCCTCAATTAGATAAATATTAACATGTTACTGGCCATGGGAAGATGAAACCTAGTGTTGTTTTTTTTATTGTTATTATCTTTACTACAAAGACTGAATCATTCATCGAAAAAGAAAAAAAGCAAAATCAGGTATGACAATGTGCTGCGGCCTCTATCTACAGAAATTGCAGTGACACTTTACCAAGATGGGAACTTCAAAATTATCACTTCATGCGAAGATAAACATAAAATCTATTGCCAAAGTACCTCCACCATAGTGTATGTTTAGCATCATGGGCATCTGGTTGAGGTTCGGACTCTGTGCAGGACAGTGGAATTTGTCATGTCTTTGTGTACGTCGTTTTGTGCACTGGTACCCAGTTATGGTGGAACAGGATGGGACCACCTCCAAACTTTTGTTATAAAGTTAAGACCATGAAATGGTTCTGATGGGTCAGTGTGCTGAAGTTTTAAGAGTTAATTTCAATGGAAACAAGAGTGCTACTGCTCAAAAACTGGATTGTCTGCCAGAGAGGGAAGATTTATCATTCTAGATAACACCTCTTCACCACTCTAGAATCCAGTGGTGGCGTGTTATGCACATCTGCAACCAATGCTTTGCATTGCCCTTGGATGCAGCTGCATGGAATTACATTCCACGAATCTCTCTATGCACTTCTCTTGAACTAACCAAAATTGGACGTCTGGACTCAATGCACAGATAGTATCTTATCATCGTACCGCACTGGGATTCACTGGGATTCACTGAGCTCCTCATAGCAACCAATTATTTCGCAACTATTTGCAGAAGCAGTTTGTATGCCTAAGTGCTGGATTTTACACATCTGTGGCCATGGAAATAATTGCCACACCCAGTTTAAGTGATTTGAATGGTTAAGAGAACACTTTTGGCAATATGGTATATTTTCAGTATTTTGCTTTGATTCAGGACCTACCACCTTTATCAATCTACTCTCTACAGATTAAACGAGAAACCAAAACAAAATATAAAATAACCAACAGGAAAATGATACAAGTTTAAAAGACATGTATGACAAGGGATGATTGTTAAAAATACTTTTAATCAACCTGCTTAAAAGTCAAACTTTTATCAGATTTTCTGGTTTCTCTCTGGAGTTAAAAGTTAGGGCTTGTGGCTGATTTTTGAGAGATGATATAAACCATTTCTTTCAAAGAAAAAGTTTGGATAAGATAAAACAAAACAAAACAAAGGAATCTAAGCTGTAAGACCTTTGGGTCTCCCAGCTACTCAGACCAATTCGCTGCCTTACCAAAAGAATCAGAATGCCTCACTGTGGTCCAGATCGCCCCCCAGTGAACCAGACAGGGTCTCATGACCTGCGGTTTTCACCATCCCATTGCTCAGCTCAGTTGGTGGATAATCTCTCCACACAGCTGCTGTCTGGCTTAAAAGCCATTCTGTATTTGAAGGAAGTAGTGTCTGTCTTATCTAACCAAGGCCATTGAATGGTTTCCCATGTTGAATCATAACGGAGAAAAAAATACTAACTTTCAAAAATCAGACCACAATAGGGTATAATGCAGGAAAACAAACAACAATAGAGATTTGGCAAGGTGTTCAGGGTTGATCCTAATTTATTAAGCAAAACCTGTTGGTTTTTGTTTTGTTTCTTTCTTACCATGGATGAAATTTGCCAAACTTGTGCCATGCTGTGTTAAACAGCTAAGTTTAAAGATCAGAAGAAAAGAGAATGTGACCTAAACAAATTAAAATACTTTCTTCCTGTCTGAAGCTGTCTCTTTTCAAGGTTTTCCACATGTAATGAACTGAAGAAAAAATTAGTTTGCATTTCAGACTTAAACACATCAGTCACTGTTTGACATTCTGACTAATTATGAATTAATAATGGATTACACCAAAAGCTTTCCTGACTTCTAAACTAGCAAAATAAAACCATTCAACTTAAAGCAAATGTGTATTACAATATTCAAATTAAAAATTTTAAAATCTTCAAAATTAAATATATCATTTTACTGTCCATTTAGTGAGCAGGGAAAGAGCTAATGCATGTCTGCTTCCTGCTGCCTTATTGTTCTGTGTGTATGCTCTCATGTTCGTGCAGTTTATAACATCCAAACAGCTTCTGTGCCAGACTGGAGCCATCAGTTTACATTGATCGTCTGCTGTCTGTCTGCTCCTTTACTTCTCCACACTTGCAACAGATGTGCATGTGAGAGAGGGAAAATTTGTGCACCATTGTTTGCATTACGCTCATTGGTGGGCGATGTTTGGTTGCATATTTTTCTCTATCGGAACAATATGTGTGTTTCCAAGAGAGATGGCCACGTGTGTTTCTCCTCAGCCAATTGAACAATGACCTCATGGCATGATGGCTGTCATTATAGCCTTTCAGAGAACACTGTTGAGAGCATAAAAGAGCTGATTATCAGCAGAGCAGGACAGCAGATCATCCGTGCAGCAGATGCAGGTGATAAGATAACGATAAGGGTGCTATCTGGCCTCCACATCAACCTCCAAAGCAATGATACACCACAGTATATAATTCACCATCTAGTATGTGTCCTCTGTAGTCAATGGTCCGATGCTGATGACAGAACATCTAACAGTTGCATTAGAGCAATGAGGCCTGCAGGTAAAGTGAGCGGTGGATAAAGAGAGTTCTTTTTGTAAAGTGCACCTGGTTAATTACTCTGGGATGTTGGTGAAGCAGTATAATATTGATCGTGATGTGATAAGGGTGGCTTGTTTTGTCAATAAACTGTCTGTCACGCATCATTGTATGTTGGTTTCTTATGCTGGATTTTCTGTTTTCTTGTGGAGTTTGACACCAAACCCACATTCATAATTAAAGAATCAGTTTTTAAGATTTAAAAAAGACAACATACGTCTTACGGAGCCATGATTTTCACTGTACCTATTTACGTAAATACATCCAAAAATCTGTGACGCCCTAGTACAAAGGTGACGTGTTTATTGGTGCCATTTACTATCTTTGGAAGGTCACAAGCTGGATCATAATGAAACCATTGGTTACATGTTTTTTTTTAATCTAACCAAGGGTTTTGATAATTGAGTACCAACATGTTTTGATAATATGTTATTGTCTTTTATGATAAGGAGTGTTGTGGGGTTCAAAGGGTATTAAGAGCAGAGCTTATTAAATGTCAGTGGTAAAAATACCATCTGGCAACAGATGGCTTTTATGTGATGACTGGCAAAATATTAGCAAATTAATCTGAATTTGTGGTATTTATACAAAGCAACTGTTGAGTTTTACTAGGCAAAACTATTTAATTAATTGTACAAATTATAATACGACTAATTGTAATGTTAATAATGTTCCAAAATTCCACTAAATTGGTGTTTCTTTTACATTTTGCCATGACAAGCTGACAGGATAAGATTTAGCAACAAAACCACACTTTCAACATGTCTAACTGCAGCAATGACAGTAAAATAGAGATAGAAGATATTAGTCAATTTATCGTAATAGCTGTTCAGATAAGTCTGACAGATCAAATAAAAAAGATAAAGGTGTTTTTCATGCTCAGTCATTAATAAATCAACCAATTAATATTAAGCTGATGCACTGAGATGCTTTTTTCATACTTTATCAGAGCCAAAACAACCAAGCTAAATAAATGAGAACAAACTGAATCAAAGTACTAATAAAATGTGTCTAAATAACACAACATTTTGTTATAAGGGTTGTGTTGCCAATGCCAAAATAAGACATGGAGTACTCAGTCACAAGATCTGCCTGCACCAGATTTAATTGCAGTCCAGGCAAGATTTAGAGTATATTTTTGCTATTAACTGTAACTTCTGTCTGGTGATGGTCCTTGGGAGACAAATACACAAAATTACTTACAAAAAGGACACTGTATGAAATTAAAATGAAGGATTTTTCTGAACCAATGTAAAGCTTTTTAATTTTTAAGTCTTACCTGGAGGAAATTCTGTGGTCCCAAATCAGTGTAGCTTTTAGCTTTGTCCTACTGGTAAATCTCCCATGCATCTCCATACTGAGAGCGAGCTGACCATTGACCTTTCCATGATTGACACTAATTCCTTAAATATACAAAAGTTTTTACCAAAAAATTGTGCCAGTAAAATCAGTGACAGAGACACAAATTCTTATTCTGTATGGATAGTACATCACACAGCCCCCAACAAACTCCATTCGTTCAGATGCATACAGTGAACAGGTGGAAGATGGAATCTGCATTCTGATTATTCATTACAAGATTTTTTGTATTACCTGTGACATGCTTTTGTGATGAACATGATCAATTATATTTCCAACAAACACTCTTCAACTTTTCTAGGTCGCAGCTATAGCCCGCTTCATGAAGGCTCAGTTGTCGCACAGTGTCCGTTCACACTGTGCCTTCCTTCTGTTTGTGTTCTGGCGAGACATTGTCTATAATGAGTCCTTATTAGTTAACTTGTTTAAATGCCTTTGCTATTTCAGTCCCTACTGCTCAGCCATCCATTTATCCATACCCCCAGGCCCAATTTTGCTTCTCTTACCCCGCCAGGTTTAAGAGCCAGGGATAGAAGTTGACACTGGACCAAATGGAGGAATCAATAAATTGAAACCTTTATAGGATACATTTTTGCATCAGATGCTGTGTTTTGGCACTTTGTTGTACCTCACTGGGAAAACATTAATCAATAACGCATATGCCCTGAAACAAAGTCCATTTTGTCATGGTCTGTCTTGTTTGTCATTGTCGCCCTACATTCTCTGCTTCACTTCTAACTAGGCACAGATGTTAAGACGTGGTACTTGGTGCACTATAGTCATAGCACTGCCTGGACCTCTTAAAGCCACCTACAACAACTGGACTTCATCCCTCTGCCTGTTTTTCTTTCCAATGGGGAGGTGAATACATTTGAGCGAGGCAGGGAGGAGTGCCTGTCATGGCCTCTTCAGTCTGGGTCTGTGATCCTGAGAAGTGTTTATTTGTCTATGCTCACCCAGTCATTCCCCTGAGCAGAACAGAATCCAAAATGTCAGCTTGGGTGACACTGGTCTCAGGTCCAGGAGATGAAAATCTATTTTTGAAACAAGTTAAGTGCAGTTCACCCAGAACCTGAGAAATGGTTCATGTGCTGTCTGGTTGGGAGTTGAAGTCATGACCCTGTGGCAGACATTTTTATTTAAACTGACAAAATCTTCTCTAGGCTGTTTAGAAGGAGTAACATCCTCATTGAGGTTTCCACCATTTAAGAATGCTACATTTTATAAATTCAGTATGCGTTAGTCTTATGTAAGGTTGTGTAGCAGAGAGCCTTATCTACCCAGGTCAAACTGCAGGGTTATTTTCTTTTTTTGTTTTACTTTCAAGTCCCAGTTGTTAACTCAGTGTGCATGTTTCTATGTAAGGGCAGGCCTATGAGCCACTGGGATTTGTGCATAGCATAGATAAATTTTTATCTGATGGATGGAGATATGTGCTGGCTAATGCTGCCAGGTGGAGGTGGAGGCCCACCTCCAGAGAAGCTTTGAGCAAGCCAAAGATAAAGATTCAGAAGTGATGGGCTTTCTGTGATGCCCTCATGTGGGAGGAAATTTAATGGAAGTGGCTACATTGGTAGCAGATGGAGCAGTTTCCTGGATCTCAGTCACGGTAGAATTATTAGGCACACAGAGACTTGCTAACTGAAACACACACGTACCCTTCACCGACTGTTTAAATTTGTTCACCAGATTTACAGTATGATAAAGACTGAGGGATCGAACTGGGGAGTGTTTATTTGCCTGGGACCTCAGGCACCAAGGGTTCATATTTTTCTTCACTTTTTTCTGTCTTCTCCTTGTCTCTTTGCTGGCTTCATTTACAAATGTCTATGTCTCCCATGCCCTCATGTGCTCATTATTTTTCTTTTTGGTTGACTGTTTCTAAAATTCCCACAGTTACTTGGTGGATCCTAGTGCTGGACCTCCAGGCTGACAAATTTGGTGTAAAGTTGTTGAAGAAAGCCTCCTGAAAAGAATAAACTGGTGCTCAGTTTTTGCAAGCCTAAATGTGTGTGTGCGCATGTGTGTGTGTATGTATGTATATATATATATATATATATATATATATATATATATATATATATATATATATATAATATTATTATATATATATATATATATATGTGTGTGTGTGTGGGAGCTGGCTCTGTGTGGGTGGTTCATCTGAAGGTTGACTGGTTGAGTGAGATGACAGTAATAAATACACTTACTTTAAGACCTGATGATTGCACAATCAATCTGCTTTATTGATGATGTGTTTGGCTGAAATGCCTCGGCGTCCCTTTTCCCCCTCTGTGACTCGGACAAATTCTACAGAACAACGGCTTACGTAGCAGCAAGCATTTGTTAAATTTTTGATGAATTTGACCACATAAAGACAACTGATACCTTACTGGAGGTGTCTATTACCCTCTAGGGTTTTCTATCCTAATTTTAATGATCCCTGGAGTGCCCAACTGAGGGCTGACACATAGCACCGCTAACCACAGATAATTGTGAAAGCTGAAAAAAGGCAGTGTTGTTGTTAGTAAGAAGTTATTTAATCAAATCACACAAAACTTGATGTGCTGCGGACAACGGCCATGTTGTATTTTTAAGTCCCAGCAGTGGTGCATGGGGTTGTAATAGTCTTTGTTTATTCAGTGGAAATGGCCTCACTTTCAGAATCCAGCCCAGTGTATTTGTTGATGAGGATGATTAGACTGAAGAAATAATTCTAGTGGTTATGATGACTATGAAATGTGGAACAAAGGGCCACATAAGCTAAGGAGTTGATTTGGCCGGACGGTTTGTGTGGTGTTTTGTTGATCTTTGAAGTTTGTTGCCCGGATCTGGAATGTGAACTCCACTGTGTACAGCAAACTAATGTAGTTTAGCCTTAATTAAGCCAGACTCCTAAATGTTTTGATGTAAGCCACTGATTAGAGGGTTTTGAGGAGCTTGAGAAGTATTGAAAGGAAAGACCAACATTTGTAGATATGTGTAAGTTCTGTGTTTGGTTCGAAGAAACTTGTTTCTTATGGCAGAATAACAGGCACTAGTGTTTAAAAAGACTAATAAATTGCTCACTTTCTTTCTACTTTCAAAATATATTCTTTTAGTAATGTATCTTTGATGAAACAGACCTCTCCCCATTTTCATAAATAGAACACCAGAGATTTTATGAAGAATGTTATATTTCAATGTGATATGCAATGTGATATTCTGGCTCTTTTTATGTTTTTTTCTTGTATTTGTTTGTTTATTTATTCATTTTTCCTTTTTATAAATGTTCCTAGTCTCTTTTTGGACTTCTTAAAACGTTATTTCAAAATATAATGACATCTTGGTTCTAATGAGTTTACTGATCAGTGGCGGGTTCTTTGTTCAGTCAGGTCTTAATGTGAGGAAATAAAGAGGACTTAGTGAAATATCAAATCCTGCCATTTCTGAGAAGTAGATTTGTTGCTTTTGATGAGATCCTGCTCTGATTAGTGTTTGTGTACTGGATCAAAGATGTTTTTTACAAAATAAATGAAATGTTAATGCTCTCTGAGTGTCTCCAAGTGGTGAAATAATTATTAACTGAAATTATCAGGCAGTAAGTGATGTCAGTTTAGGTTTCAGTTTTAAGTATTTGACATTTTGAGAATGTGCTACACCAGACAATGATCCTAATAAAAAACAAGCTTGGTCACAATGTGTTGGTCAGACTTTGTTCAAATTGCCATGTAAAAAAATGAATTATAAATATATTTTTTCTCCTAATCCATTGTGTGTAATTATTATAATGCCACCTTCTTTTTCACACTGGAACCATTTTTACTGAATGCAAGAAGCCTTAGAATGCTTCTGAGCATGAACTAGAGAAGCAAGGATATATAAAGCATTAAAAGAGCATCTGTGTGAGTATATAACAAGTAAGCATGATTGTTGATTTTTGTTTCACTCCATTGATTTTGTTTCTGCAGATCTAAATGGCCATAATAATTTGAATAACTGAATGATACAAGGTCTGTAGTTAAGGCCAAAAGCAGTACATTTCCAAAGAATAAAAAAAAGAAAAAACTTAAGCTAATAAGCACCTGCATGTGTGTTGACAACTTCCATCAATGGTAAAAACATGGTAGAGATAGCAGGGTTACTGTTGTGATCTATTCCACATACTTAAGGCTATTCCTTATCAAGTTTTTGAGGTGGGCCTCTGTTTTATTGACTGCTGCTTTCAGGCATTTGACCTGCAGCCATCAGCATTTCTCCCCCACTTCTTATCTCTCTTTCTCCCTCATTCTTCCTAACTCCCTTACCGACTATTTGCTCCTTCTCTTTCTTTTTACCACCCCATCTCATTCTTTCAACATCCTCACTGTTGGGAATGCTAAACGTGTAACCCCGCTGATGACCTCTTAAGGAGGTCATAAATTTAGCAATGAGAGATAGTAGGAGCAACTTAGATAGAGAAATGAGAGGATGGTATCTTAGTGATCCATCAAGTCTTTGCACATGTAAACACTTCCAACTGCCAATACTAATAAAAGCTACTTCATAGACCAATTTAAAAGAGTGAGAAATTAATTTAACTGAAGAAAAAATTAATGTCTTTCACATTTATTTTTTACATGTTGATATTTTAAAGTCTAATTTTAAAACTTTGAATGTCACTGTAAATCGGGACTGGAAGGCCAACCTATGGCAATGTGTGGCCTATCAATTACATAAAAGTAAGGGCACCTTCAAATCTAATTAGCCTGACGAAGTCATCTTCTCTGATCCGGAAGGATTTGTTGCCTAATTTGACAATGTAACTCTCCTGGACAATCTTGTATTATTAATAATTGAACTATGTGATATATTTCACGACGCTGATATATTTGGACAGTGTGAAAGTCTGGAAATGCAGACAGGACAGTATGTAACACAGTGGCCAATGTCTCAGTCCACCCTTTTCCAGCCCCTATTCATCACAAGCCAGTGTTCCCTGTTTGCTCCAAGATTATGCTATCAGACCAGATAATGCCTCTGACCTCCCTCTTCTCTTTGACCCCCATGGCACTCCCAACTTACTGCACCACTGATATTTTGTATATAGAGGAGAGGAAGAGTTTCCCTATCTACATCTGATCCCCTTCTGTCCCATTTTTTAGCCCCTATGTCTGTTTGTGTCAGGTAGACTGAATCACAGATAAACCATAACACTAAAGCCCATCACAGTCCCACCTAAATTTAATCACGCACTGTCGGTCAGCCAGAATCCCCAGTACATCCTTTATTTTTCCCTCCCACAGTTGTTCTTGTTTTGATAGCTGCTGATGTCATTCCGCACATTTCTTCTCAAATTAGGGGGCTCAAATTATGGGGCCGCTTTGCCTCCCTTTGTCTCACAATATAATGCCATTCTGACAGGAGCTTAATCCTTAACATCAAAGTCTGGCTGTTGACTTGAGCATTTTGGAATATGGTAGCCTCAAACCGAACCCGTCTGCGCTCCCCCTCCTGGCTGGTGTGAAGTGACAGAAAGTTGAGTCAGAGCTCCAGCCACTGTGATCGCTGGTTGTGTGGGGGCTGTGTAAAGTTGTTACAAATCACAGAATGATTGAAAAGAGTTTTCAAGAGGGCGAGTAAAGGGCAAGTGAGTCTCAGGGATGTCTGGCTGCTTTTTGTCAGGGGTATAATGATCAGACATGATAAGATAGCCGCTGGCTTGCGGTAGCTGTAGTGGTAGTGGGGTGTTTGTGTGTGTGTGTGTGTGTGTGTGTATGTTTGGGGTGGGGGGTTTTGGGTTGGGGCGGGGGGGGGGTCGGTGGTTGGAGGATGGTTTCTGAGATGGAATGGTCACTGGTGGGGGTGCTAGAAACTTTGATATTCTTTATGAAGGAAAGCCATTGGTTGCCTGGAAACAAGAGAGAAACACGTGTAAATAAAACCATTCTGTTTTGTAGATCTTGCTGCTGATAGCAGCCTGTTTATGTGAATGGCATTCACTGAGCTAAGCATAAACTTTGAGACAAAGGATGATAACAAGCTGCAGGAGTCACAATGGATATTCGGCCTAAAATTGGATTGAATAGAACCACTTTTGTAACAATTTCTTCCCAACAAAAAGTCTTAGGTAACTTCTAATGTAATGTATTGAAAGAAAAGTTCATAGCACATATGCAGACACACTTCCCAGGAAGACCCCATGACTCCTCATTCCCCTGAAAGCCTGTAATTGCCGTCATCTTCAATATTGACTTTGTCATTTTTTACAGCTCCTCTCGATGGTTCTCATGATCACCCTGCCAAGAGAACCTCATTGGAGGCAATGCAGTTAATGATTTTAGACATTTACTCTTGGTACCCTGCAACAAAGTCAGTGCCAGAACAGGCTGTGTGTATTGTGAGCCTCCCTTTGTGTGCATGTGTGTATGTTGGAAATGGCTGCCTCAGTTATTATCAGGGTAATCCTGAAATTGGAGACAGTATTAGAGTTGGGCATGTCATTCAAAGGCAGGATCCTGCCTGTGTATTGACTACAGTCACTTCAAATTAGACAACACATTTCCTGCTACATCTGCAGGACTTTGAGGAAGAACTCTCCTTTTGGATGTTTACCACAGACAAACAGACTGTCACAGGCCAAGTGAGATCTTAAGGTACTTCCAAGAACACAGCTTTGCCCTTTTTAACCTCAATTCTCATTCTTTTTTCATCTTTCGCATCATTACCTTTGCCCCCAACTGTTTCCCAAGAGTCCTTGTGTAATAGGTGTGGATATTAGTCAGCCCAGTGTCGGGTGACTCTGCGCTTGGCTATGGGCTGCACAATACTGCAGGCCTGTCACTGTGGCCCTTGTAGACACTGCTGATGGAGTCATTTGTTTTTGCACATTAATTCAATTCTGTCTCAGACCAGGGTCCGACACCTGCTTTCCATTGCGGTGGGATGGTAGGGGGAATGCAGAGGGGATGGGGCTAGCTGGGCCACCTGCCGATGTTATTACAGCATAGCAGCAGACACACTCAACCACACACACTCACTTCTAATGGATTTGGACAGTTGTGCATGTGCTTGTCTACATGCTTGCTATGTATTACACAGGACTATGCCCAGTATGACCTTGTGTGGTTAGGTTAAACTTAAATTACATAATTAATTTAAATATTCATTAAGGTCTGTGTGATGTGTGACTTTTGCAAACAGACTGTGCAAGCTCAAACATGTTTTTTTAACCTTTTAATTGTACATGCACTGCTGTAACTCTGTGATGTGGGTTTACTTTACTGTTAGAGTATGTTGAGGCCACCTCACTCAGCACTTTGCCAGTTGTAGAAATTCCACCAGTGATTTCCGTTGCTGAAGGTGAGGAAAGCTCTGGTTATAACACAGTAACAGTCAGTCTATTGTTGGATGTCCATGCTGAGTTAGAAGGGCTGGGTGGGTTTCTTCAGCTCTACAGTACATTGCCCCGCAGTGCTCAACTCATTCCCATACTAGTAAAGATAACTGAAATCAGATCCATGGATTTACTTGTGATCTTCATTGTATCTCTTATTTCCCATGAGTCTCTCTCAAACACACCAAACTAAGCTCTGAATTCACATCTAAATAGACCTATAGTTGCAGTTAGAGGTTAAGGTTGTGAGCTTCTTAAGACCAAACATGCACACATACACAGAGTGGAGTCAAAAATAGATCACACATTCGCATATATCGGGTATGGATCTAATTATGACTAGTAACCTGCAGCTAGAAATTTAATAGCTAGTCATTTGATGGAAATCTGGTAGTACTTAACAGCCTAGTTTCAAGATGCTCAAAAGGGAAATCGGTGTTTGCAGATGTTTGCATGTGTTCTGCAATGGCAATTGACAGTTGTGTGTTAAATATCATAAGAAAGGTATCCATGCCTCTTCATTCTAAATCATGTTTGCTATCTGTAAAGTTAAAGAAACTTCTGGATTTTAAATTGAAGGTCTGCAAGTGATGCACTGTGTGGATTAAGTATTTCCAGGTTTCTCAGCTGAATTTGGATGTAGAGGATAGTTTTATATTGCATACCAGTTAGACATGCCTAACAATGGACAGTTCAAAAGTTATGAAAACTGTGGTAATCAGAGTTATACAGAGTTTTTGACTTAACTGTGGAGGGTGATTCTCTCCAGGATTTACATTAAGGGGCGCTCGGACTATAATCAGTGGAATGTGTAGTTTCACAGCCGAGGACACTGCAATTGAAATTCATTCAGGCTTTATGCCTCCATATTCACTTTGAAGTTCCTATAGTGTATACCTTTCTTCCCTGACATAAGGTAAATAGGAAACTAAAAGCTGATGTAACGTGTTGCCTTCTCTGTAATCAGCCCACTTACTACTGGGACAGAACCAATCAATGCTTGCCTGTCTACCTGCCGGCTCTCAGATGTAGTCTCTGTTTTAAACCCCTGCTTATTTAAGAAAGCCCAGTGCTGGATGTAGGTTTTGCAAACCAAGGCTTCCCCTGGAAATGACCAATTAAGTGGTAATATGGACCTGGTTTTCTCCATGCCAGTTTGAATCAGAGTGCAGACGCAATAATACGATAGGATCTGAGAGATACATGAATGGAAGTGGTTTAGAATAGCATGAAATAGTCCTCCTGCTCTCTCTGGCTCTCTCTCACCACCCTCAAGGAGTAAATTGGAGTACATAATTACCGCAATACCATGTGAGCCAAATTGATTGCTGCTCCCCCTTGGCCATTGGCAAAGGCAATTGTATGTCTGAACAAATCTTTAGTGACCACACATCCAGATTACACCGCACTGATCTGCCCAGGATGTAATTTCAGTTCTAATGTGTTTTTTTACAATACCATGTTTCCTTCATTTTAGTTGCAATGCAGCAAAAGCTATGATGTGCCCTCCAAGTAAAGTTAACGTGAGAATAACAAAAAACTGGTTCTGTATTTTAAGCAATCGATTTTGAACTTGCACAAGATAACTTTAGCAGTAAATCCAGATTAGTTGGAAGTGGAGGGTAAAACTAACAGCCGGTATGAAATTGGGCCAAGACCAAAATGGACTTCTACTATCTTAAAAAAATTCCAATTTAAAAAACATCATGGCGGTTTATGTTATTTTATTAATCTTAACACTGTCATCATGTTTGCAGTGGACTGTTATTTACAGAGCAACCACTGATACACTACTAACAAAAAGGTGGGGATATCCAGCTTTCAGTTGAAATTTCGGGATGAACCTAAAATGGACTATAGCCTTTACAGGTCAACTTAATGTGATCTTCTCTACACTTTTGAATGCACATGTCCAACTGTTTCAGTAATTTTTGCACAACTTGGTGGTCTGTAACAAGGATCTTAACAGCTAAATTCACAACAGGTGTTTGATCCATGAATCAACCAATACATTTCCTGGTTCAATCAGAGTTGGTATTAAAACAGTTCTCATCAAGCTGTTCACATTTTAACATAATGACACCAAGACATCACCTAAAAATTGATCAACAGTACCTCACTGTTGTGAGGCTTTAAACAGGATGTTCTCAGACGAAAGTGGCCACCAAGCTTAGAGTGTCATCAGCAGGCTGCAACAGAGATACAGAGAGACTGGAAGAAAGGCATAGAAGAAACATGCGTGCTACCTGCAAGGATAACTGGCCACACCACCAGGCACATGGTCTTGCATGGGCCAGGGAGCATTTACGCTGGCTTGAGCAGAAATGGTGGCCGCACTTCACTTTGTGAATGGTACGGCGATAAGTCCATACGACCTGAATAGCATCCAGACATTTTGCCCCTGCATGAACAACACAGGTCTAATTTCATCTTCATAGAGGACAATGCTCCAGCTCATCACAGTCGCATCATTAGGGAATGGCTGCTGGAGACCGAGGTACCTCGAATGGAGTGACCTGCACTTTCTCCAGACCTGAATCCCATAAAAAACCTATGGGGCCAGCTGAGTGGCCATCTAGAGCCTCGTAACTCTGGACCCCAGAACCTCAATGACCTGAGGGCCATCCTTCAAGAAGAGTGGGATGCCATGCCTCAGCAGATAAAAGGTCAACTTGTGAACAGCATGAGATGTTGTTGTCATCTGTATTTGATGCTAAAGGGTACATGACACATTGTAGAGAAATTTACATTTTTTGTGGTATACCCACCACTGTTGTTCGTTTTTGTTTAAAAAAATTATTTGAGATGAGAAATTCACCATTCGATGCTTCTACTTAAATGCAGTACTGTCATGATATAGTATCACTGTAGCATGAACCTTTTCCCTTTTCCATAAATTTCACCCAAAAGCCAAATAGTTCTAACGTTTTGTCAGAGGTGCAATTTACACAGGTAATCTAGGTAGAAGATAGTGTGCAACCAGTGACCTCCCTGAGTGAAACATGTACTGACAACAGAACGTGTAATGCATTTCCATTCATAGTCAATAGACCTGCTACCTCCTTTCCAACAAACGATCTTTAGGCCAGAACAACAGCTGTTGTGCTGAGATTTTACCATCAGCTGAGCTGGGAAACAGGACAGTAACAATTGCTGTTGAAGAAACCCAGATTGGTTCACTTAGATGACAAACAACAAGATCCGGACCATAGTAAGATGTTCTGCTTTTGTTAAGATGGTTCACAACTGAGAAAGTTGACATGTTCAAGTGTCTTGGGCACTTTGAATCCCTCCTTGTTTTGTTTTCCGAAACTTTTCAATTCAGTTTCAATTCAATTCAGTTTATTTATATAGCGCCAATTCACAACACATGTCGTCTCAAGGCACTTCACAAGTTAAAATTAACTTCAATTAAAATTCAAGTTTAGGCTACTTCCCTTACAGTAAATTCCAGAAGGACACCAAGTAAACTTTGATAATAACGTAACCTTTTATCAGTTTAAACAATTATTGTAATTGTCCCTTTGTTACCTGTAGCAGTTTCAATTAGTGATGACTACAATCCTTGATTATGTGTATTTTTAATAAAGATGGACAATTTCTTTGCTTTTTAAAATTTGTTATAAAAATTTTTCCCTGAGATATTTTAATGATCCATCCCTCAGAACTGATTTTGGCAGATTCTGAGACTGGCTTAAGCTAATTAAATTTAAATAAATTCAAAAGTTTATCGTAGCTGTCAAATTAGTGTGGGACCCTAGGATGACATGCATTTTGAAGTGAGCATCCTTCATAGATAACATGTCTAGAACTAAACTGTGAATGTCTTTGAGTGTGTGTGTTTGTGTTTGTGAATGGGTGTCAGTGTCTGAGGAAGCTGAGGTGGTGGGAGAAATGTCATTTGACCTTAGTACAGGTTTTCATTAATGTGTCAGGCATCTGTTCAAACTGCTGTCCAGTTGAGACCCCGGCCTTTGTGGTTCCAAAGACACCCCCCACCCGCAGCTCAGTGCCGGGTAAAGTTGGCTGGTTGTGCAAGCAATGAGGCGAATCTCCCCTTGCTAGATCTTTTGTTCTTATGCACTTAGTCATGACACACACACTGATTCATGCATGATTTCAACAGAGCACAAGTCTGTGTGTACTTTAAATGCAAACTCACATATATATCGTATACACATGGAGTAGTCTCTCTTTTTTTAATGATGGGGATAAAAACATGGGAGGTGTAGAATTTTATCATCCCCAGAGTTAATATAATAAATAACATAGCGTTTTAATGGATTGCTTCATATTCTGTAACCTGTGCAAGACCTCTGCAAGGTTTGAGTCAATGGCCTCAAACTCTGGCTGCTGTTACCATGATGATGACATCATCAGCTATGTCCTGTCATTTATGAAGAAGAGGTGAGAAGAGCAGCCATTTGCTAATTTCATCACGCTAGCTTTATGCAGTCCAGCAGGTCTTACCACCTTCAGACCAGAAGAAAGGGTTTCATTCATTCTGTCCCAGTTTAAATCAATTACTCCTTTTCTTTTCTGTGATAGAGCACATCCTCGGACAGATTAGCCCAGCTAAAGTCAGTTGAACCGAAAATAAATGAAATCTTGTCTTTAAATAAAACTATTTAGTACAACTACCCACTGCTTCATTCAGGAATGCCTGTTTTAGCTATGTTCAGTCAGTCCCCTTCTATTCAGCCTAAAACCTTACATTTTTTCTTTATCTTATTTCTGGTCAGATACACCATCTTGAACTCAGATGATCAAATCCAATCAACAACAAACAATCTTTAACAACTTACCTCAACCACAAATAATGTTTCCAAAGGAATACCCTGACAAAACGGCTAACTTTAACAGCCTGCCTGATTCCTTTAGTAGTGCAAGCTGCTGTTTTCACACCCTGATTGAGTTTCCATTGGAAGTCTGATCCAAGCCGCCTAATGTCCTTTAAATGTTTTTTTCCTAAACACAGTAGTCCTAGCCTCAGAGCAACTTCAAACAGCTGCCAGCAGAATTCTTGTGTAAGCGGTATAGTGCCTTGCAAAAGCATTCAGACCCCCTTGAACATTTTCAGTCTCTGAATTTTATGTATTATACCAGCACAAAGTAGCGCCTATTCTGATGTTGAAGAGACCGCACACCTATCAAGGCATGGCTGTCCAGCTAAACTACAGGCCAAGCAATGGGAGTGTTATTCAGAGAAGCTGCTTAAGAGGTCAGTGGTAGATTTGGAGGAGCTGCAGTGATATACAACTCAGAGAATCTATCAAGAGGACAAATATTACATGTGCACTCCACAAATTGTCCTTGATGGAAGTGGCAAGAAGAAATCCATTGTTGAAAGTAAGCTACAAAAAGACCTGTTTGCAGTTTCGTATCAGCCATTTTGGGGACACAGCAATTTAAGGTAATCTGGTAAAATGAAACCATAATCTAACTTTTTGAACGACATGCAAAATGCACTGGGGGGAAAACTAACATGCACATAATCATGAATGCACCATCCACACTGCAGTGGGGATGGCAGCATCATGCTGTGAGAACGCTTTTCTTCAACAGAAACAGAGAAGCAGGTCAGAGTTGGGAAAATAGATTTTATTTAATTTTTATTTATTAATTTATTTGATAGGGACAATTATATACATTTTATACGTCATATATTATAGCACTATAGCATAGGCAATGATTGTCCCTAGATTCAGCTAAATACAGAGAAACTCAGTGAGGGAAAATGTTAGAGGCTCTAAAAGTCTTGAGACTTTGACAGCTGTTTACTTTCCAGTAGGAGAATGGCCTCAAAGACACATCCATGGGAACCATTCCCATTAGGTATATAAGGTTAAAATGACAAAGTCCAGACCCAAATTCAATTAAGAATCTGTGACACAGACGCCCTTCATTTAACCTGCTGCTTTGTAAAGAGTTAAAAGCAACACATATACACCCACAGGTGTTTGGATTCAGGTGCTTACAGATACACAGATATACTAATATATATTAATATGCATTTCTGCAGGTGTAGAAGCAGTCTTCTCAGGTGTTAACTTGTATTCTCTTGATCCTTCTTTGTCTCCTCTATTCTTTTCTCCTTCTCTCCCTTTTACTCTTTTGCTCCACCTCTCTCTCTTTCTTGCTTGCTTCTTTTTTCCTTTCTTTGTCCATTGTATTTGAAAAAATCCCAAAGCAGTTTCTAAAAAATTATTTATCAAGCTGAGCATTATAACGATAACTGTAATGCTCCACTTGTGAAAGTAAATCTGTTGGGCTTCTTCTTGGCACTCAGGCAACAATACTGAGTGCTACTCTGTCGGACAGGACACGTTTAAAAAAATAATAAATAAATAAAAGCAAAAATAACCCAAAAATCTTAGGATATAAATGTACAAGGCTGGTGGAGATGCCATAAAAGATATGTACCTGTAATTGCAGCATTAAGGTCACACTTAATTTTTGGGGTAGAAAATGTTGAAAACTATAAATCCTATTCCTTCCAGTTCACATTTATGCATTACTTTGTGTTGGACTATCATAAAATCCAATAAAATACACTGAACGTTTGATAAAATATGTACAAGGTCATGAGAGATTAACACTTTTTCAAGATGGAAATACAGTGACGCCATTGCTGTTGTTGAAGTAGTCACTTATTATGCAAGGTAAATGGAGGACTTGATGAAACAGCATTATGATGGACTGTAGGAACAGCTGTTGCTTGGCCCTGATGCAGTTTGGTGACAGCGGTAAAGCATAATAATCTATAGAAACTAATACCTCAGAACATCATGAATCAGCATAGATACATAGAGAGAACTTAATTTTTGGGAACTTATTTTGGAACATTAGAGATTCGTGGGTTAGGACACCCAGACACAGTTACAAGCAGAGTTATGGAACAGTCACTGCAGCCTCTCAATGGCCCATTGCACTTACAATGATTTGACTCTAAGTAATCCCTCTGTTCATGTGGAAGTCATCATCTTTTTCTAGACACATGATTGCAGATCAGATGCTAGAAGAACAACCTGAGGGGTTTGGTCATTTGTTGCTCTTAAAATTTAGCTGCAGTTTCCCCCTCCACCACTAGATGTAAGTGTTAAACCAGATGTTCCCATAATGTAGATTCACTCTGCCTCTGGAATTAGTGTGAAAAGAACTACCACCTAATGTGTCTGTCAGTGCAAGCAGTCTGCATTCTGGGTGTTGTAATTAAAGTGGCATTAAAGCTGGAAATTAGAAATTAGAAAGAATGTGTGAGTGTGATAAAAAAAACAGGGAATGATGGGGGAGGGATTATAGCTATGTCTATAATCAGTGAATGATTACCAGGGAAAAAGAAGAGCAGTACATGAGAGAGAATACAGAGAGTAAGGGTGGTAAAATGTACATTTGTTTTTAAATAACCTTTGCTTTCCATTTGTCCTTGTCTGCTTGCCCACAAATTGGTGGCAGTGTAGGAATTTTCCAACAGCTATGTGTTAAAAGTTTCAGTTAAATGCTACATGTGAAGTAGAGCGTATTTGTTTGCATAAGGTGTAAACATTCCATTTAGCAATCAGTGTATGCTAATAAGATTTGGAAAGCTAAACCAGGATGACTTCATGCATTACCGCTCATTAAAGAAAACAAAAGTCACTTCATTTTTCAGCATAGCCCCTCATAGAATCACGGGTTGTATGTTTTGCTGATGAGTTTAATCCTAGAAAAGGAAAAAAGATGCCAGACGCAAGGAAACAGCGCTTTTTCCATTCCTTTTCTATTCTTCATCATACCTGCATGCCTCTTTACAGAAGCATTAAAAGTCTTCCCCTTCCCAGCTGCAACAGTAGTTTTCAAAAATGCTGTTTGTAGGTTCTAATCCTGAAATGGCTGTTTATCAGCATTTGCTCAGTTTAGGACAAAACAATTTCCAGCATGCAAATTTTACAGATTTGGGTAAAACAATATTTTAGTCTGCTGCTTAACTCCTCGACAAGCAAGACAAAGTCTGATACAACCAAATCCATATTGCTGCAAACACAGATTTTTTCTTTTTTAGTTTGACTATAAGCAAACAGCACTGTTTGCAGTTCAAGAAGGAGATATCTTGAGACTGCAATGCTTACACACTAAGTGTTGCTTAGAAGGTATCTTTTCAATTATTTCTCCTTGGTTTGTGTTTTAGCCTGTGCGATGCGCCTAAAAGACAGCATAATATAATGAATGTCACAAATAGTTGTCAAATTAGAGAATTGTTTTCATTTTGGGACAAGATAATATGAGAAATCCAAAGTGAGTATAGCTGACCTTGATACAAACATCTATTAATCATCAAAATTTCATTAAGATCCATTAACGCTCCCAAAAATGATGAATCCATTGATTAGGTTTTTTATTAATTCAAGCAGATCTGTTAATTTTTTTACACGCTG
Source organism: Crenichthys baileyi (assembly GCA_036173005.1). Lineage (NCBI taxonomy): Eukaryota > Metazoa > Chordata > Actinopteri > Cyprinodontiformes > Goodeidae > Crenichthys > Crenichthys baileyi. Next base: position 245,188 of record JAHHUM010001164.1, read on the forward strand.
TTTACATGTTCAGTTTGACACTCTATCAGATATATACAGCATGGAATTAGACTTTTCTTAACCAGTCACTAAAGCCCAGTTAAATGCTAACACCTTATCACACTATTAAATCTCTGCCTTGCAATTTTCCACATATTCTGTAGCATAGGAAACATGTTCTCATGCTAGCCAGGCTGCCACAAATGTTTTAGACCTGCCAAAATGTTTCATGGCATCACAATTTAAGAGACACCATATATACCACAAACAGGTGGCACCACTAGCGTATTTAATTGCTGTGCAAATATTGAAGCAATAACTTAGTGATGATGTTACTTACTTTAATGCTACCCTATGCAGATGCTCTGTCTACACTGAAGAAAATTAACTTACCTTGGCATGTGGGATGCTTCAGTGACTGACATGGCAGGGGATTTGAACTTATTTTCTGATTATTTTAGCTAATAATGATATGACACCAAGAAAAAAAGAACACCCTTGATCACGCACACACATTGTACATAGGAAGGCACCATTAATTGTCAGGTTCAAACAACCTAAAATTCCTATAACATCACAAAAAGAAGAGAAAGACAAGATAATTAGTTTCTTACTCGCTGCGAGGAGAACGGACAGAGATGTGTTTCAGTTACAAATCTCCTACCGATCTGCAACACATCTCGCCGAATCCTCTTTTATTATCTTTAGGGTGGTCCCTAGTTACATGAACGTTGCTGCTCTAAAGGGTGGGGGAAAACAAACAGCAGCAACGTGACATAGGTCATGCACACTATTATCTTGTACAAACACACTTGCATAGTCTCCATAATCTTAAGATATGTGCGATCTTTGCTCAACACAATCAACTGTTATACTTGTGATGAGTCCCCAACTGTGACTGCATCATCCCGATTCCACCTTTCTTCCTTGCCTGCAAAAGAACTCATCACATGTTTGCTTACAGCATGAAAGGTTATAAAGGTCAAATAGCAAAGGTATTAAAGAGGAAATGTAAGATAAATTTATTTACAATTATTCCAACATTAATGACACGTACTTTTTTAAAATGACAGGACTCTGTTTCTCTTTTTCACCTCTGGACCATGATGAAAAGTCTCTTTAGTTACACAAACAAACAAAAGGAGAAACTATCTGACAGCTTAAGCACTTGGCACTAGCTTAGTAACTGTAATGTTATTTTTTCCACCAGAAATTACCAGAAATACTGCTGCATGTCACAATACTGGCCGAATGAGTAAACTTGGAGTGGACAGTGAACAACAAAAGCAAAAATGATCAGTTATGATAGTAATCTTCTATGTCTTTAAATAGAGAGCTTTAACTGCCCAATCTCTGGTTAAGATCCAGCTTTTATGGGAGAGGCACGTGGCATAGTGGTAGAACACGCAACCCATATACGGAGACCTCAGTCCTCGATGCAGGTTTCCCAGGTTCAAGTCCCAACCCTTGAGGCCTGTGCTGCATCTCTTTCACCTCTTTCCACCACACTTCCTGTTTGCCAACTTTCGAAAAAAAAAAAAATTAAAACAAAGGCTAAAATAAAGTGCCCCAAAAAAAATCTTAAAAAAACATTCGGCTTTTATTTCACTGATCTCAAACAATGTCAGATGTGTACAAAGCAATGGACCCAAACACTGATTGACACACAGACTGGATAACAGGTTAATACCAACGACCACATTAGACCAGGGTGCCTGCTGTGCTCTTCTGTAACATTAGTGAGGTACATCTGTCCAGCATATGTTTGCCGAAATCTATCCTACCGAGAGCTGAGGGCATCCTTGGAGAGAGCAGTGAGTCTGAGCAACTGAAGGCATATTACATCCAGGTGAGGGCCTCTCCGGCCTTCATACGCATCCTAGGACCTGTTAAAGCCACTCAGCTCTACGCTGACACAGCGGCGAAAACACTGGGGCCTCTGAATGGATTACCAGCTGGACTGTTTATGGTTATGGGTTTTTCACACATGAGCAGCCAGGAAAAAGAGGATTCTGTTTTATGGCAGACAGTTTGGGTTACGGCAGAGCTGTTTAATTTGTGATGTATTCCTTTGATATACTTTAGGTTTCTTTGTTTATGTTCCAACAACAAGAAGTGTATTTTGAGAATGAGGTTTGTTAGTTACTAGAGAAGGTTTATTTCAGAGTCTAAAATTAGACTGAGTGTGGCCATATTGCTGACAATACTACAATGATTTGTTTGTGATTTTTTTGCACTTTGTTAATTTCTTACAGCTTTTCACAACCGACCCTGGGGAGATTACACTGACAATGCATTTATACAGAATTATTGCATGTGAATGAGATCACAGTCTCTGGATTCACACTCAGTGTGTTTAGAACTATGTGGTTCTACACTGTTTTTTGGCTCGTATGTGAATGCAGCTGTGTGTTCACTTTCTGAAGCATCATCAGCTCTGTGGTGCCTCTGCTCCTGTCGGTCTGAGTCATCTTTTAAAGAGCTTGTGCCAAATGGCTGAGGAAATCATGTTGATGTTCCTCCCAGAGAGGGTTGGTGGCTTGCTTTACTACACCTCAGTGCTGAGATGATCCCAGGCCCAGGAAAATCCCTTGTTATATGGTAATAAATTCCCCAGGTGATCATGATCACAGGCGCTATCTTAAGCCACGTTCAGAGTGCGGGCAAATGTGTCCAAAATCCGACTGTTGAGCCCATATGCAACCCATATCCAACTTTTTCATGGCAGTCAAAATGGCCCAATTCCGATCTTTTCACCTCTAAAAAAAATCCAAAATATGCCACTTTCACATGTGGTACTAAATTGGATTTCAATTCAATTCAACTCAATTCAATCCAATTCAATTCAGTTTATTTATATAGCGCCAATTCACAACACATGTCGTCTCAAGGCACTTCACAAAAGTCAGGTACATACATTCCAATTAATCTTAATCATTGAACAGTGCAGCCAGATTCTGTTATTTATTCAAATTGGTTAAAAAGTTTTTCTGTCTAAGGAAACCCAGCAGATTGCATCCAGTCAGTGACTTGCAGCATTCACTCCTCCTGGATGAGCTTGTAGAGACAGTGGACAGTCACTGACGTTGACTTTGCAGCAATCCCTCATACTGAGCATGCATGTAGTGACAGTGGAGAGGAAAAACTCCCTTTTAACAGGAAGAAACCTCCAGCAGAACCAGAACCAGGCTCAGTGTGAGCTGCCATCTGCCACGACCGACTGGGGGTTAGAGAGAACAGAGCAGAGACATAAAGAGAACAAAGAAGCACTGATCCAGGAGTACTTTCTATGGGAAGGAAAAGGTAAATGTTAATGGATGTAGCTCCTTTATTCGTTTCACCTAGAAAGAAGGAACAGATAAACTCTGAGCCAGTTTTCAAGTTTAGAGTCTGAAGAGAGCACATAGAGTTAGTTACAGTAAAAGCTCAGTCAGTAGCTATGTCTAGGAGAGAGAAAGGGCTAAACACTGAAAGACAGGGCCATGTGGATCATCGGTAGAGGGTGAGCATTAAGTTGTTGCCAGCAGAAGCTTGGAGGATTCCCCTCTCCAGAAAGGTGTTACAGGCAGACACAGAGTCAGGCCAGGTGCAGCTTCCAAGAAGAGAAAAGAGAGAGAACAAAGTCAAAAGCTGAAACAACAGCAAACAATACAAAACTGAAGAGCAGTGCGAGAAAGCAGCAAAGAGGGTGAAAGTGGTCATTATGTCCTCCAGCAGCCTAAGCCTATAGCAGCATAACTACACAGATAGCTCAGGATAACCTAAGCCACTCTAACTATAAGCTTTATCAAAAAGGAAAGTTTTAAGCCTAGCCTTAAAAGTAGACAGGGTGTCTGCCTCACGGACTAAAACTGGGAGCTGGTTCCACAGGAGTGGAGCCTGATAACTAAAGGATCTGCCTCCCATTCTACTTCTAGAGACTCTAGGAACCACCAGTAAACCTGCAGTCTGAGAACGAAGTGCTCTGTTAGGAACGTATGGAACAATCAGATCTCTGATGTATGATGGAGCTAAATCATTAAGGGCTTTATATGTGAGGAGGAGAATTTTAAATTCTATTCTGGATTTAACAGGGAGCCAATGAAGGGAATCTAAAGTAGGAGAAATATGATCTCTCTTTTTAATTTTCATCAGAACTTTTGCGGCAGCATTTTGAATCAGCTGAAGGCTTTTAACTGCATTTTGTATCTGATAGTAGCAACCACAGTCAGAACGGTCATGTCACATTTCATCCGACTTTCTCCTCATTGTCCCAGCTCTTACTACGCATCCGGAGAGACTTCTCTTGAGGAGTAGAAGTCACTGCTCCACAAAAGGCCATTTTGGGGAGTTGTGCTCTATTTTTTGGTCATAATATTGTCGGCTGCCATTCCTCAACAACTTAATAATAACACAGAGCTGCTGACGTCCATTATTACTGTTGTAAACCGTGTGCTGCTGTCTGATGTCTGCATTCTCCTTCTGCACATGCGGGGTTGTGAACTATTCAGACTGAAGTCTGATGCTGGTTGCATTGAATTTGTAGTTTGAATGACCACAGCAAAACAAAATACTGTATTTCAGCAAAAAAATCTGAATTGAACATTAAGACCTGCAGTGTGAATGTAGCCTTAGAGAAAAACACACTGACACATTACTGTTTGAAGAAAACAGGGTTTATTTTGTTTTCCCCCACAGAAAACTGTTTCAACAATCTTTAACTTTTCAGAAATTTAAACCCTATAGTTTACATTTCTAAAGAAAAGTGTATCCTTGTTTTAAAGCTTTTAAAGCACTTGTCCTTGTATTTGAAAAAAATCTTCTCCTTTCAACTCTGCCCAGTTAACAAGGTTATTGGTATTCACAAGACAGATGGCAGCTACAGGCAAGGTAATGCCAACCCAGATTAAACCTTATAGTATTATCTTTTAAATGTGTACAATTCTTTCTATTCCCCTCCTTCACATTGAAACAGAGGCATTGGCAAGTTTAGCATCTACACTTTTGATCCATTTATATTCTGTTCCTTACAGAAAACATTAAGCAATACCCTATAGATTTAGGCAATTTGTTTTCCATTATCACCCCCATTAAGACAAAAGTGTGTGTAACTATGCTTATCAGCCACTGGGGATTATGAAAAACACTCTGCACTCAAGCTTTTTGTTTTCTTACTGAACCAAACTCATCAACATTAGATCCTGAACCCTGGAAAATGTTTGCAGCCTCCATTAAAAAACAATAAAAGAACCATAACAGTGGAAGTTTTCTTCAAAATAGATCTAACTTCCTGTCAGAGATCGGTGTGGAATACTTTCCGTGAATTGCCATTAGACGAGTGCTTTGGATTTAGTGGCATCTAGTGATGGGGATATAAATTGCAACCAACTTCTCACGTGTCTAGTGAAGTCTTTCCACATAAAAAAAGGTTTTTCTGGATTTCAAACAATTTGGGCTGGTTCAGAAAGACTGCAATACAATTGATGCTAAGAAGGAAACTGAGTGATTTTCCTTCTGTGAATTTTGCAATCTGCTTTTGTCAATTGAGTGCCAAGTGACTACAGAGTGCCTTCTTTGAGATTATTCTATTTAATTTAATTATTCTGTGTTTGAAAATAGATGGTCATGGATTAGACTAGCTGGTTGTGGCTTTAGCCCTTTGCAGGTTCACATTGAGTTGATTTGTACAGAATTGTTCATTTTAAGTTCATTCTTCTGTCTTGTCCTTATCCTCACATACTAAGTGGATATGCAGCCTGGATCCCTAAATTATGAAGTTATGTCTAAGAAAAATGTTGCTATTAATCTTTACAAAAATCTATTTGTAGTTTTGTTGTATACTTTGTTGTATAGTAACATTTGCATGGTGTGCGTAGGCCAGTGAGGTCGAAGTATTTAGAACTCTTATTACAAAACCTACAAAAAGTTACAAGATTTTTACCTGGCATTCTTGAACATGTATTTCTCTGTCCTCATTATAAACACACTGGTATAATTAGCTTTGATCAACAGACCACTTGAAGTTATCAGAGGAAATATTGTGGTAGGACAGCTCTAAAGGTTTTTGCATGGAACAAAAGAAGACTCCTGCCAATAATTTAAGTCAACCCAAGAGAGTTCTGGATGAACAGAAAGAGAGGGAGGGTAAAGGGACAGAGGGGTGAGGGAAGGATGAGAGTTAATGAGATATAGAGAAGGGGAAAAAGCATGACAGGCCAAAGCAAAAAGAAGGGGGGTGGGAGGCTTGTAAAAGAGAATGAGTTGAGCATTAGAAATTGAAAGAGGCATCTGTGGTGAGGACAGGGACATAAAGTAGGCCAGAGTAATGATGGAAGGGGCTTAAGCAGAACCAGGTGAGTCACTATATCCCTTCTCTAATGTTCTCCACTGAAAAATATTCTGTGCCTCTGTAACCTGCTCACTGCAGACCAGCTTCTTTCTTACCAAAGAAGACAGTTTCAGTCCCAAAAAATAAAATCTAGAAGAAGAGCTACACTTTTAAATCGGGTCAAACTGTAGGCAAGATGTGGGAGGGTATTGATGATTGTTTTGTACGCTGCACATTCCCTTAAATAGATATAAAGCTACTCGGTGAATAATATCCAGGCTTCCCTCAAGGCACTCTGAGTGAACTTTATAATTAAGCAGCTAAAAATATGAAATTCAACTTTTCTGAATGATCCCAAAAAGCCAGTAATCTTGCTTTTTAGTTTTTGGTGAAAAGGCTTTGAAGCTTTGACAGGTCCTGCTTTCAAATTGGTGATTTGCATACTTAATGCCCACCACTGAGTGATAAATCTTGTTATTGCTTCTTCATGTTAGACAAGCCTGCTGCTGACTGGGTATTTCTGTTGATTGCGCCGTTTTTACTGTGCATTTACTGTGCATTACATGAAACAGAACATTATTATTAAATAATAGAGTTGCTGTGATCAGATTGTTGTGCTGCATTAGTGTTGCCATATTAGATTAAAGCTCCACCCTAACCCAAATCCTGTTTTCACTGTTGCTCTTTGTGGATTGTTTGGTGTGTGAAGGCACTCTCGATTTGATCAGATTTCTCTTTACTGTGACATCTTTGACTTATTCTAACACAGAAGCTTGTTTAAGCCATTTTCTGTTGCTGCACTTTATGTTTGGGGAGCCTCCGTGCTTCACACAGTTTTTCTCATAGTGTTAAGGAGTTGCTAGTTTAGCGTTAGCTTTAGCTCCACCATCGCTACCCAGTGTGTTATTTCGCTGTCCCTCTCTGAGTGTCTTCCTCTCTCCTGCTCTCTGTGTCAGATGTTCAGTTACTCCATTGCCTCCTCTGGCCCGGCTCCATGTTATTAAAAAAACAGCAGAAAGCCAAGGCCCAGCGTGGAGCCACCAAGGGTAGCTCCCAATAGCAGTCCTTCAGCAGAGCCCACCCAGCCAGGACCTCAGGCCGGCTGGGTGACGGTACGCTGAAACACGACACACCCACTGAGAAGTCGACTCTGGTAATTGGCAGCTCCATAGTCAGAAAGTGGCACTAGAGACACCAGCAACAATAGTTAAATGTTTGCCAGGGGGCCAAAATGGGCAACATCAAATCCTACCTGAAACTGCTGGCTAAGGATAACCGTAAATACAGTAAGACTGTTATTCATGCTGGCAATTTTGACACCTGGTTACGCCAATCTGAGGTCACCAAAGTTAGTGTTGCTGCGGTCTGTAAGTTTGCCAAAACAATGTCAGTCTCTGTCATTTTCTCTGGTCCCTTTCCTGTTCTGATCAGTGACAACATGTTTAGCCCCATGCTGTCATTCAGCTGCTGGCTGTCTAGGTGGTGTCCTTACAACAATGTGGGCTACACTGACAATTGCCGAACAGTTTGGGGAAAACCTGGTCTGATGAGACGGTATCCATCCTACTTTGGATGGAGCAGCTCTTCTTTCTAGGAATCTGGTCGAATTTATTAGTTCCCCAAAACTCTGACAAACCAGGCTTCAGACCAGTAAGCAGAGTCGTAGTGTAACCCTCCTCTCGGCAGCTTCTGTACTGCTACCCACCCATTACCCTATTAGGACAGTGTCTTGAACATGGCCAAAAAATAAATAAATTAAAAAATAATCTAAAAGGAGCAAACCATGGAAATTTCATAAAAATAAACACAACTCAGACTAAAAAGACAAATTAAATAATTAAATGTGGCTTATTGAACATGAGATCTCTCTCTTCAAATACTTTGTTAGTTAATGACCTGATTTGTGACAATCAGATTGATTAATTTTGTCTAGCAGAAACCTGTGTGCAGCAAGAAAATTATGTTACTCTAAATAAACCAACTCCTTAGAATTATTAACATTTTCAGGTATCTCAAAATACTGGGCGAGGAGGAGGAGTAGCAACCATCTTTCAGTCCGGTTTATTGATTAGTCCTAGACCAATTAATAGCTACAACTAATCCTTAGTTTTCCTGATCCAAATTGCAAAGCACTAAAATCACTCCTTTAATGCTATCTTAAACTCAATTGTCTTTGCATAAAACATTAGCAGACCTACCCACCTTTGTCTTCATTCTCTGGACCTTGTGCTGACATATGCCATTGAGTGTAAAGAAATAACAGTATTTCCTCATAACCCTGTCCTGTCTGACCATTTTTAATAACCTTTGAGTTTACTTTAACTGAGTACTCCACACCTGAAAGAAAATTTTATTATAGTACATCATTGTCAGATAATGCTGTAACAACCTTTAAAGAATCTGTTCCATAGTGTTACTTGCAAATTGCGTGGTGCATTAGACAATGTAGCCGCCTTGAAAAAGATGGTAATAGGATGCTGGCTCCCTGGTTTAATTCAGAGCAGCCTACTTTAAAGCACAGTGTTAGAAAATTGGAGAGAAAATGGTGCCCTACACACCTAGATGACTCCTACTTAATCTGGGGAAATAGTCTAATGTTGTATAAAACGAACAACTTATTTCTCATTATTAATAGAAGAGAATAAGAATAATCCTAGGTTTTTTTTGTACAGTTGCTAAACTTACACACAGCATAGCTCTGTTGAGCCATTCATTTTCTTAGCTCTCAGCAGTAATGCCTTTATGGGCTTCTTTTTAAATCAAATTGATTCTTTTAAACATAAAATCATTGGCACTGGCTCATACATGATTACTTCATCCTCAGTACGTAAGACAGCATTGGAGGTAACTGTAGAGACTGATGTGTGTTTGGACTTTTTTGATTCAGTCAAGTTTCCTGAGTTATCAAAAATATTAGCTTCATCTAAACCTTCAACTTGTATATTAGACCCAATCCCAACCAATTTTGATGTCCACAAAATAGAGTTAAAAGCTGATCAGCTACAGCTGATCCAAAATGCTACAGCAAGAGTTAGCCAGCAAGAGCCCTTAATGATCAAACTCCATCATACATCAGAAATCTTATTGTTCCATATCCTAACAGAGCACTATGTTCTCAGACGGCAGGTTTACTGGTGGTTCCTAGAGTCTCTAGAAGTAGAATGGGAGGTAGATCATTTAGTTATCAGGCTCCTCTCCTGTGGAACCAGCTCCCAGTTTTAGTCCGCGAGGCAGACATCATCAGCTTAAAACTTTCCTTTTTGAGAAAGCTTATAGTTAGAGTGACTTAAGTTATTCTGAGCTATCCCTGTAGTTATGCTGCTTTAGCCTTAGGCTGCTGGAGGACATAATGACCACTTTCACTCTTTCTGCTACATCTTCACACTAATCTCAAATTTTGTGCTATTTGCTGTTATTTCAGCTTTTAACTTTATGTTCTCTCTCTGTTTTTTCTCTTCCTAGAAGCCACATCTGGCCTGACTCTGTTTAGCTGTGGCAGCTTCCTGGAGGGGGGCATCAGCTGCTGCCAACAACTTAATGCTCTCCTTCTACTGATGATACACTTAGCCCTGTCTTTCAGTGTTTAACCCTGTTTCTCTCCTAGACATAGCTACTGGCTGAGCTTCTACTGTGACAAACTGTATGTGCTCTATTTCATACTATAGACTTGAAAACTGGCTCAGAGCTTATTTGCTTAGCTCACAGTCAAACTCCAGTCCTCGAGGGCCGGTAACCTGCAACTTTTAGATGTTCCTTGCTTCAACACACCTGAATCAAATAATTAGGTCATTAGCAGGACTCTGGAGAACTTGACTGCATACTGAGGAGGAAATGCAGCCATTTGTTTGAGGTGTGTTGGACCAGGGACACATCTAAAAGTTGCAGGACACTGGCCCTCGAGGACTAGAGTTTGACACCACTGGCTTAGCTGATCGTCTCTTCTAGATGAAGCCTCTAAAGGAGCTGTAACCATTATTGTATTACTTTTCTTTCCCATTTAAAGTACTCCTGGATCAGTGCCTTTGTGTTTTTTTTGTGTCTCTACTCTGTTCTCTCAAACCCCCAGTTTGTCATGGCAGATGGCCGCTCACACTGAGCTTGGTTCTGTTGGAGGTGTCTTCATGTTTAAAGGGAGTTTTCCACTGTCACTACATGCTCAGACAGGAAGGAATGCTTCAAGCCACTGACTCAATGCAATCTTCTGGGTTTCCTTGGAAAACCTTTTAACCAATGTGAATAATAAACAGAATTGACTGCACTGTTTAATAATTAGGATTAATTGGAATGTATGTACCCAACTTGAAATCTGTATGATTCAATTGAACTGACTTTGTAAAGTGCCTTGAGACGACATGTTGTGAATTGGCACTATATAAATAAAACTGAATTTAATTAAATTGAATCAAAGGGGGGCTGCACGGTGGAGCAGTTGGTAGCACTGTTGCCTTGCAGCAAGAAGGTTCTAGGTTCGATTCCCGGCCGGGGGTCTTTCTGCATGGAGTTTGCATGTTCTCCCCTTGCATGCGTGGGTTCACACCAGGTACTCCGGCTACCTCCCACAGTCCAAAGACATGCCTGTTAGGTTAATTGGTCTCTCTAAATTGCCCTTAGGTGTGTGAATGAATGTGTGCATGGTTGTTTGTGTGTTGCCCTGTGATGGACTGGCGACCTGTCCAGGGTGTACCCCGCCTCTCGCCCATAGACTGCTGGAGATAGGCACCAGCTTCTCCGCGACCCACTATGGAATAAGCGGTAGAAAATCTTGTGTCTCTACGACTTTACAAAAAGGAAGTACTCACCTGTTTCTGCGCTGTTGCAGAGAACGGGAGCTCAGACAACTCAGCCTTATTGGAGTCCCTGGATGATGTTCTGGAAGGGTTGTTATCTGGGTATTTTCTTCTAGGGACTTCAGTGGCCATGTGGGAAATGATGGAGTTACCTGAATGGGTGTGACTGGGAGAAGCAGTCTTCCTGATTTTAATTTGAGTGGTGTTTTATTTTTAGATTGTTGTTGAAATGTCATGGATTGTCCATAATAACCACCATGTTAGAGGACAATGTGGTTGATTTTGGGAATTGTTCTGACCTTTAGAGGTATTTCTTTGACACTAGGACAAGGAGGGGGCAGAGTGGTCTATTGATCACCACATTGTAGTGAATTGGGTTCAGAGGTCCAACTGTCCAACAGCGGGGAAGGCTGTTGGATAGTTGCAGGACACTGGCCCTCCAGGACTGGAGTTTTAGACCCCTGCTCTAGAAAGTTGGAAGGGTGACTCCAACCTCCAGTTGAACCACATGTCCAGGAGGAGCAGTTTGGCTTTCCTGCATGTCAAAGAATCATCTGAATATCAGGACATCTGAGTCTGATCATGATCTCTGAGACATTTTATGGGGTGTGGTGCGAGTGAATGGGGTGCCAAGGATGCTTTAAAGACAAACCAAGATGGCACCGCTGATGGCAGCCTCGGAGCTTTGCTCTCTTGTTTTCTATATGTTTTTGTGGTGCTTTCTGCCACCATTCGATGGTCTCCTTCAGCAAAGACGAACTTCTAAAGATCAGACAGTTTTCTCTTGGCATTTTTTCACCATCATTCAATGACGAAAGCTTCACGGAGATCCTGGCCTGCGGCTCTTTATGGGCTACACTGCTGGAGATGGCAGAGAGGGAAGAGAGCCGGCGTGCTTGTGAAGCTTCGACAGCGGGGACTACATGCACCCCTGCCTTCAATCTACCTGGCAAATGTGCATTCCCTGGCCAACAAGATGGGCCAACTGCTTCTCCGCACCTGTACAAACTCGGACCTCCATGGATCTGCTGCCCTCTGCTTTACCGAAACCTGGCTGAGAGAGAACACCCCCGAACTGCGCACTTCTGATACCGGGCGTTCAGTTGTTCAGAGGAGAGCTTATTGGGGTAAAAGCGAGGAGGTGGAATCTGCTTTTATATAAATGAAGGTTGAGGCAAAGGCATCAAAGTGTTGAAATAGACATGTAGTCCTGACCTGGAGTCATTTCTCATGAAATGTAAACCGTTTTATTCACAAAGGGAGTACTCCTCGTTTTTACTGGTTGGTGCTTACCTACCACCTCAAGGCTCCACTTCAGATTCTGAAAACAACTGGCTGAGCTGATCACAGACATGGAGAAAAAACATCCAGACTCTCTTATCATTGTTCTTGGGGATTTTAACAGTACAAGCCTCTCCAGTGAACGTCCCAAATACAGACAGCACATTATCCCACCAGGGATAAAAACACTCTGGACCACTGCTATACAACTTTAAAGGATGCATATCATGCTGTCACAAGGGCTGCTGTGGGACTTTCTGACCACTCTCTGGTCATCCCAACCTACAGGCAGAAATTAAAAGCTTCCAAACCTGTGGTTCGGACTGTTACAAAGCTGATGTTACAGGCCTGCTTTGAATTCAATTCAATTCAGTTCCATTCAGTTTTATTTATATAGCACCAAATCACAACATATATCGTCTCAAGGCACCTCACAAAGTCAATTCAATCGAATCATACAGATTTCAAGTCAGGTACATACATTCCAATTAATCCTAACCATTGAACAGTGCAGTCAGATTCAGTTATTTATTCAAATTGGTTAAAAAGTTTTTCTATCTAAGGAAACCCATCAGATTGCATCGACTCAGTGACTTGTAGCATTCACTCCTCCTGGATGAGCATGTAGCAACGGTGGACAGTCATTGGCGTTGACTTTGCAGCAATCCCTCATACTGAGCATGCATGTAGTGACAGTGGAGAAGAAAAACCTCCCTTTTAACAGGAAGAAACCTCCAGCAGAACCAGGCTCAGTGTGAGCGGCCATCTGCCACAACCGACTGGGGGTCTGCGAGAACCGATCTAGGAGTACTTTCTATGGAAGGAAAAGTGAAACATTAATGGTTATAGCTCCTATAGAGGCTTCATATAGGAAGAAAAAACATATAAACTCTGAGCCAGTTTTTAAGGTTAGAGTATGAGAGAGAACACATACAGTTAGTCACAGTAAAAACTCAGTATATGTCTAGGAGAAAAATGGGGTTAAATACTGAAAGACAGAGCCAAGTGTATCATCGGTAGAAGGTGAGCATTAGGTTGTTGGCAGCAGAAGCTTGGACGATGCCCCCCTCCAGGAAGGTGTCACAGGTAGATACAGAGTCAGGCCACATTCTAACAAATGATTAATGGGGTTAGTAGGTATAGCTCAAAATCCAATACTTTTTCAGCATGAAAAATTACGTTTGTTACATTGACGCATAATAATGAATTGATAATTAATTTAATACGTTGGTCCACATTAAAATGAAGAAAACAATCTTAACTCAATAATATGTGGATTTTGAACAAACATTTCTGCCTTAACTTAACAGAGAAGTGTATTCAGTTACTAGTACAACTTAAAAATCTTGTAAGTGTCTGGTAAAAGCTTAGTTAGTGGAAATGCCCGGGCTTGTGTCGCAGATAGACCATGCTTGTTAGAAGGAAAGTGTGGAGCAAGAGAACTGCGGTTTTGAAAACTTCAAGACTCGGTAAGTAAATCTTTTTTTATTCAGTTAATTTTGAACAACTAATAACTCTATCAGCACAAAGAAAAGCCAACACTTTTGGACAAATTGAATGCTTTTCCTCAAATGGTGGTAATATTTAAGCTAGTTAGACTTCTAGTAATTCGGCCATAACTTTAAGTTTTGTTTTATGGTGGCAGCCAAATTGTGTTTTTGGCTCTGAATTTTAGTAGCAGTAGTTTTCCATCGATAAATACTAAGCATTGCTTAATTTTTGACAAGGTTTTGACCACCAAAAACTGTTAGCTGTTAGCTGCTAGCTCAGCTGTTGTGAGTGACTTGGTTTGTTCATCGAGCCACAGCGGCAGCAAGTGCAGTCTAACAACGTGCAGGCACATGCCAACACCATAGAAACATTATTTAGTTGTTAAGTTGTTTTAACAGCATTTGAGTGTGTAATTGACTAATGCTGATTTCGTTTTAGTAGCCTAGTTAGCAAGGTTTTTTTTTTCTTTTTTCTTCTTGAATATTAAAAAAGAATAAAATAAATTTGACTGTATTGCTGATGTGGCACAAGTTGTAGGGACTACTTTTTTTCTGAATGACCTAAGTTTAAGTAATTTAAACAGAGCCTAACTAGTTTTTAAAATGAAGTGGATCTGTAAAATTGGTAAATTTGAAACACAAAGACAGTTCTCTTAAAGCATTATAGACTTAGACATAGTCATGGTGGAGAATCTCTCCCTTGTCTTTATTGGGAATATTACTGCTCATTTAAAACACGGGGCAGCCTGTGAACCCATCTATCAAGAAGTCACCCGAGCCGTGAGACAGGAACATTGTCCACTGTACTGTCATTTAAATGTCCATGTTGCGCTTTAAACACTATCCCCATAGAAAGAGAATATTTTGAGCACATTGGCCGCCATTTAAAGAAACAGGAAACTGCGTGACGGGACACCACATAGGGCTTGATCCGGGACACGTGGAAGGTAGGGTGAACTCTCATGGCACGAGGCAGACGTAAACGAACAGCCAAAGGATTGATGATCTTGGATATGGGAAAGGGTCCCACAAAACGAGGGCCCAGCTTAGGGGGAGTCAACCAAAAAGGGGGGAAGGTCCTTGGTGGATAGCCAAAATCTTCTGTCCCACCTTGTAGCTTGGGGGGAGGGATTCTCCGACGATTTGCTGTCTCTCCCCCCGACCTTCTGATCATAGGTTCTTGCCTTCCTCCAGATGCGCTGAAAATCTTAGGGCCGGGGCCTGAGCAGAAGGAACCTCAGCCTCTTTCTCCTGGACAGTGAAAAAGGGGGGGTTTGAAAACCAAAACCCAAAAACTTGGAAAGGGGAAAACCCCTGGCACTAGCCGGGAGGGTTTTGACAGCATATTAAACCCCCGGGAAAAATTTTGAGACCATTTGGTTGCGTCGGACTCACATAGTGTGCGAAGTTTGGTCTACACCTCCGGGTTTGGGCCCCTCTCTCGTCCACCGACTGGGGTGAAACCTGGGGGACAAACTAACAGTAATTTTCCCCAGCAAGGAACCCAAAAACTCTTTCCAGAAAAGGGACACAAACTGGGGCCCCCTTTTTTTCGGGGAGAAAAGTCTGTGGGTATGCCGTGGAGGCAAAAAACCTCACGTGCCAGAATGTCCCCCATTTTCCCTTGGTGGGGGGGAAATTTCTTGAGGGGGGACTAGGTGAACCATTTTAAAAAAATCTGTTGATGATGGTTAACAAAAACGGTGAAACCCATTAAAAAAACTGGAAAAAACCTGTGACGAAGTTCCATGGCTATTTTTGGCCCAGGGACGAGGAGGAAGGGGTTTGGGGGGGATGCAAGAGTCCAGCAGGAGGGCGATGAAAAAAGACTTGGATTGGGAACATTGAGTACAGGCCGGTGACGTAATCTGTGACATCTTTGAAAAAAGAGATGGCCAAAAAAACTGAGTTCGGACCATCTTTTAACGTCCTGCTGATACCAGGAGGGACAGAACAGACGTGGAAATTATGGCATGAATTTTCAGTACCTTGGGTACGAGGCGTTCCGGGACAAAACCGGTGGGTTGGGGACATGAAGTTGGGATAGGGGGGGTCTTTGGTGGCATCTCTAACCTCTCCCTCCAACCCCAACATGGTGACAGAGAGTCTCCACTGATTCCGGAAGAAAAAAACCCATCCTCCCCAGAGAATTGTGACTCAGGGGGTTTTCCTGTATCCTGGACAGGGCGTCTGGTTTTGCCTTTTTTGACCCCAGGTCTGAAAGACAAAGAGAAGCTAAAATTTTAAAAAAAATAAAGCCCACCTTGCCTGCCTGGGATTAAAAGGCACTTCGCTGATCTCAGGTACTGCAGGTTCTTATGATTTGTCCATAAAAAGAAAACGGGTTCCTTACCTCCCTCTAGCCAATGTCCCAACCCCGTCGAGAGCCAACTTGACAGCCAACAGTTCTCGGTCCCCCACATCATAATTGCGCTCTGGCCTGGGGGAACAAAGTCCTAGAAAAAAAAGGCAAGGGGAATAAGGCCATCAGAATTTTTTTGGGGCCCTTTAGAAACAGCTCCAACCCCCCGGGGTTTTTGAGGCATCAAACCTCCACAATAAAAACCTGTTTTTTGGGGTTTTACAGGAGCAGACTAAAAAATTCCTTTAAGCTTGAAAAAAAGCTCTTTCAGGCCGTCTCATTCCCAAACAAAACCTTGTTTTGGATTGAGTGAGAGCATTAAGAGGGGCTGAAAACAAAGGCTATAGTTCCTGATGAACTGTCTGTAAAAATTAGCAAACCCCAAAAAAACCCTTTTGAAGCTGTTTGCGGTCCCGGTAGGAGAAGGCCATTCCAAGACTGCCCTTGACTTTTTGGGGGGGTTTCCACTATAATTTTGTCGGAAGAAATGATAAAATCCAAAGGGAATTTAAGTGATATTTGGTGTGAAAGGTCGCACTTTTCAGCTTTTAACAAACAGATGATTTTTGGGAAGAAGACGGAGGAGGACAGCCTGGGGCTGATTTCTGTGGGTTTCCAAGATCCTGAGAATAAATCAGAATGTCATCAAGGTATACAAAAAAAAAACTGCCAACCATATCCCTCAGGACATCATTCACCAATGCCTAAAAAAATGCAGGGGGATTGGTTTAAAACCCAAAAAGGGTATTACCAGGTACTCATAGTGACCAGTAGGAGTGTTAAATGCCGTCTTCCATTCATCCCCCCCTTGATACGAACAAGGTTTGGGAAACGGTTTTCTCAAAATCCAATTTAGAGAAGATCTTGGCGCCCTGAATCTGGTTCGAAAAAAAAAAAGTGTTTAAAAAGTGGTTAGAGGGTATCGGTTCTTGACGGTGGGTGGGCGTTTTAAACCCTGTAGTCGATACATGGTCCCCAATGAAACCTCCTTTTTTTTCCCACAAAGAAGAAGCCTGCCCCCTGCTGGAGAAGAAGAAGGGGCCTAATAATACCAGCTTTTTTGACTCATCAGCATAATTCCTCATGGCTTGGTTCTCTGGTTCTGACAATGAATACAATCGACCCCTAGGGGGGGGAAGTGCCTGGTAGGAGCTCCAAAGGGCACAGTCATAGGGTCTATGTGGTGGAAGTGCCGTAGCCCTGGACTTTTTTTAGAAAACCTCCTTAAAGGATGATATTCGGACGGCACCTTTTAGACAGATCAGGGGAAAGTTCCCCCTCAATGTTCATTCTCCAGGAATAATATCTGTAGAGGGCAGAAAAGGACAGGCAATTTGGGCCAAGGCAGGATCTTAGCCTCCCCCCAAAATCTCTTTGGCTTGCCAGCCAATATGGGGGTTTTGCCCTTTTGTTAAACCCGGGGCCCCCCCAAAACAATGGGTTTTTTTGGGTTTTTTAGGAGAGTTGAAGACCTGAATGTGACCCGTCCTGATGATTTCCCCCAGTGTGAGTTTTTTTTTACCTCCGTCTTGTAGTATGAAACTGTTGATACTATGACCATCCAAAAGCCAGGGGAAAACGGGTGTCAGACGTGGGAAGGAGCTTGATGTCATGGTCCCTGGCGAAAGGACTCATCCATAAACTCCGTGCCCGGGGGCCCCCCCTGAGTTCAGGGGAAAAGACACCCTGATGGAGAAGTGGAAGAACACTTGAATAGTTGCAGGAAATGAGCATGAGGAGACAGACAGTTGACTTCGGCTCAGTAGAGTTTTTCCTCAACCTCTACTGGAGCCTGGGGCTTTTTAAAGGGACTTGAATGCAACATGACCCTGTCCACCACAATAAAAACACAAGTTATTCTTCCTTCGTCGATCTAAGTGCAACTGGAGAGTGAATAATTGACAGAAAATTACCGGTGGCCAGAAATGCATTTCAAAATCAATTGTATTATTGTTTAGTCTCCTAGATGTATTCAAAGGTAGCTGTTTGCAACTCTAATTTGTTTTATTTGAATACTATGTCAGATAATAGTAAAATAGGCTAAAATCTAAATGTAATTAATAACTTATAACTTATAAATTATCAAGGACACATCTTCCTGGACAAGCAATTCAACATTGTTTTTCTTATTCACAGGACAATTCTGTGGAGACAAGGAGGAAGGTCCCCATCCGCTACTTAATACTGCATCCAAGGGAAAAGGAGGAGGAACTCTTGAAAGAAGAGGTAAATCAGACACCACTATACTTCACAATGACAGAGGTGTTTGCCTGCTGATCACGGTGGATGGCAGGGACTAACAAAATGACAGCAACACATTGAGACAAAAAAACTGACACTACATAAATACAAGAGGGTATTTTCCAATCCTCTACAAATCCTCTAAACATTTCAATTAATTCTGACCAACCAGGATGGTGATGGGAATAGTAGTGATGAACTGATGAAGATTGTCACAACGCGAGGTGGCTCTGATCCAGCCCGAGCAAAGATCGTCTTTGTCAGGGTGTGACACTTTTGGACTCTGTTAGTTTTGTGTTTTGTTTATCACGACGTGATAAACAAAACACGACACGACGTCTGACACGACGTCTGAAGACTCCACGCCATACACGACCCTTCAGGGTACCTGCCTGGGTCCAAGCTGGACGCCAGGCCCAAGCCTTCAGGGTTACGCCACAAGGGTCAACCTGGCCTCGCGGTAGGCCTCCTGACCGCTGGTTACTCCGCAGCAGGCCACCTGATCGTCTGCTGCTTTGCCGCTGGCTCATTAGTAGCCAGTTTCCTGGACCCTCGTTTTCTTTGCCACTGGCCTTCTAGACTTTGATTTTGGTTTTTGAACTATGGACTCAAGTTTTTGCCCTCATTGGACTTATTTTGTTTTTGGACTCTTTGATTACCTGCCTTTGTCTCCCTCAGTATATTAGTTGGTTTTGTTTCATTGTGTGTCACTGGTTCCTTCGTTCACAACTTGATTCACTACCCTCGTCCATGCCATGAGTTTCCATGCTGCCAAGCTCTTGTCTGCGCTTTGGTCCACCCCAAACCCCCATCGTGACAGTCCTAGAGGGAACAGAGCTCCTAACAGATGTGGATATTCCCAGAGCCTGCGCCTTGCTCATGGGACTGATATATGCTCTCAACCTCAGCTACCCCAAAACAACTGAAAAATACATTTGAAGTGTTTCAGAAAATATTCCTTGAGCTGGATGATCTAAAAGACAGTCCTAAGGTAATGTCGCTAAAAAATAAATTGCACTAGAGAAATTTGAAAAGTATGGCTATCCTCAAATTATAGAGGAAATATTGCACTCTTGTTTGCAATGATTGTACTGTACAGTAGGTGTAATGTTGAGGGTTCAGAAGAAAATAATGCACTTTTGATAATGCAAGTTCATATCAGTCTGATCAGCATGACTTAAAATGTTGGGTCTATTGAGACAGTTTTACAGGGTTGTTTTATGTAATTTCTTTAATTTACTGTTTTGTGTGCTACTGACATGTCAATATGCAGTAATGTTTGAATAAACAGTTTGATCATTAGGCTGGAAATTGTGATTTATTCTGACTTGGATAAATTAGTTTTTAGTACAAAAACAAAATAAGGTAACAATTTGCATTGATATTTCTAAGTAGAATCAAAGGAAAAGAAGCGGGTTAGATTAACTAAAAAAAAGAATTTTTTATTAAATTAAAATTAAGTTGAAATAACTTATGCAAATTCTTACATAAATTTTTTGACGTTGAGCCAGCACATCTTATTTTTAGAGTGCAGGTATAGCTTCTAGGAAGAGAAAAGAGAGAGAACATAAATTTAAAGGCTGAAATAACAGCAAATCAATCTAGATTGAAGTGTAGTATGAGAATGTAGCAAAGAGAGTGACAGTGGTCATTATGTTCTCCAGCAGTCTAAGCCTATAGCAGTATAACTACAGCGATAGCTCTGGATAACTTAAGCCACTCTATAAGCTTTATCAAAAAGGAAAGTTTTAAGCCTAGCCTTAAAAGTAGACAGGGTGTCTGCCTCATGGACTAAAACTGGGAGCTGGTTCCACAAGAGAAGAGCCTGATAACTAAAGGATCTGCCTCCCATTCTACTTCTAGAGACTCTAGGAACCACCAGTAAACCTGCAGTCTGAGAACAAAGTTATCTGTTAGGAATATATGAAACAATCAGATCTCTGATGTATGATGGAGCTAGATCATTAAGGGCTTTATATGTGAGAAGGAGAATTTTAAATTCTATTCTGGATTTAACAGGGAGCCAATGAAGGGAAGCTAAAATAGGAGAAATATGATCTCTCTTTTTAATTTTCATCAGAACTCTTGCTGCAGCATTTTGAATCAACTGAAGACTTCCAGCTTTCTGAAGGACCAGCAGCAACAGGTGAGGCTGGGGAGCATTTTTTCCCACACAAGAACCACCAGCACCGGCGCCCCCAGGAGTGTGTTCTCTCTCCACTCCTCTTCTCCCTCTACACAAATTACTGCACCTCAGCAGACCCGTCAGGGAAACACCGAAGTTTCCAGATTTCACCATTGTTATTGGAATGATCCAGGACAGTGATGAGTCTGCATACAGACAGGAGGTGGATCGGCTGATACACTGGTGTGGTCAGATCCACCTGGAACTTAACCCACTCAAGACTATGGAGATGATGGTAGACTTTCGGAGACCACTACCCCCACATACATCACTCGTCCTCAACAACACTGTCTGCTGTGGACCACTTCGGGTTCCTAGGAACCACCATTTCTCGAAAGCTGAGATGGTCCTCACACATAGACAATGTTCGGAAGAAGGCCCAGCAGAAACTGTACTTCCTGAGGAAACTCAAGAAGTACAACCTTCCACAGGAGCTGCTGGTCATCTTCTACACTGCCATAATTCAGTCTGTCCTGTCTTCATCCATCTCAGTATGGTTTGGCTATTCCACAAAACAGAAAAGGTCTAGACTGCAACGAACAATAAGGGCTGCAGAGAAAATCACCAGGTCTGACCTTCCCTCTATCCAGGACTTATACAGGTCTAGGGTCAGGGAAAGGGCAGCTAAAATCTCTGCAGACCCCACACACCCTGCACACAAACTGTTTAGGCTTTTACCTTCAGTTCGGCACTACAGAGCGCTGTCTGCTAAAACCAGCTTCTGGTTTGGACTGATCTCACGTTATATTTCATTGTAAAATCAATTGTGTATATATGTACTAGTCCTCACTTTAGCAAAGTAAAAGGTGTGCTTGCATTCTCGACACAAAGTTAGAGCTTATTTGCAGTGAAGTTTGGACTCCAACAGGATTTCCCTTTAGTGTTCAAGAACAGGATCTCAGGGTGTAGTTGTGGAGAGAACAGCATCTGGTTTGGGAACCATATCTTTGCTTTTTGTGGATGATGTCGTTCTGTTGGATTTTTTCAAGCCGTGACATTTTGTGTACACTGGATATTTTTACAGCTGTCTGTGAAGCGGTAAAGATGACAGTCAACTCCACAAAGGTCTAAGGGCATATTTAGCCAGCCTGGAGTCAGTCACTCCCTCAGGTGAAGGAGTTTAAGTTTCTTGGTTTCTTTTTGCAGTGATGTGGGTACTGTCCTAGCCTATCACGATCAAGAGATACAGATTACTACTAAAATAGTAGGATCTGGTGGCAAGCTGCTGATATGATCTTTATCTTTAGGATGGTTGGGCTCAGCTTTACAGAAACTTTATTTCGTTATCTTGGGGGAGTTTGGAACAGAGCCACGTCTCCTCTTTATCAAAGAGTCAGTTTAGTGGATTTAAGCATCTGATCAGAATGCCTCCTAAAACTACTCCCTTCAGAGTTTTTCTGACATGTCTAACTGGGAGGAGACCACAGGGCAGACCCAGGACACACTGAAGGGACTACATTTCCATCCTAAAACTCTAACTCCCACCAGGAACTGATCTCAGAAAAGTGAAAGACAGATGGATGGGTGGAAGGAGTCATAATCTGAATCTACCTTTCCTGCCGGCCTGCTGCGGCCCCTTCATGACACCATATGCGCCGCCGCCAGCCTTCCATGTCTGCAATAGCTGCAGAGCCCTCCACGCCAGCCGCTGCCGAGTCCTTCTCATCCGCAGCAGCCGCTGCCGAGTTTTCGACACCTGCAGCAGCCACCAAGCTCTCCACGTCTGCATCAACCACTGAGCTCTCAGTGTCTGCAGTTGAACACACTACTCCACGCTTTTTGAACACAGCTTCAGTACCTTTGTGGATTCAGGACAATCATCATATTCAGCTCAATCATCATAATCGCCATATCTACAGAGCAGTGCAGAGAAGTTCTCTTCAGGTCTTCTGTGTGCCGCTGATGGGTCCACCTAAGCCTTCTCTGCACCTGTTGCTGTAGCAGAGCCCACATTGTCTCTGTCCTCTTCGGTGCAACTCGCCTTGGCCACGTCTAAAGAGCTGGAGGAGGGACTGAGGTGTTCAGCTGGTCAGTTTAAGTGGTTGAGCAGAGCCATTCTCCTCGTCTGTGTCATATTCGAGGGTTTTGAGGTTGGACCAAAGTGCAGAACATGGCAAGGAGGCCACATGGTGAGTAGATGAACATTTAATGTTGAAGATCCACAACAGACTTACAGGCAGGCAGGCAGAATCCCAAACAACTGGTGACAGACTGGGAAGAATTCAGGGATGTCACACTAGGAAGCTAACAGAATAAGTTACAGGATGACTAGCAGGGTAGTTGGACAGGAGGAACCAGCGGGGAACAATGAAAACTAGAGAGCTTAAATACATATGGGGAATACAGGGAGAACCAATGAATAGAGGGACAGAGTAATCATGGGGAACAGGGAACAGGTGTGGAACAGGGTTGTAGGGAGACTGAGAGGAATGTGACTAATTACAACTAATGAGACCTGACAGCAGAGGAAAACAGACATGAAGAACTGAGCAAAAAGAGACTAGACTAAATAACAAAACTCAGGAAAAACAGATCTAAAGGGAAATATAAACAAACACATGAAACCAAGGATCTAGAACACAGGTGTCAAACTCCAGTCCTCGAGGGCCGGTGTCCTGTTACTTTTAGATGTTCCTCTGCTTCATCACACCTGAGTCAAATAATTAGGTCATTAGCAGGACTCTGTAGAACTAGACTGAATACTGAGTAGGTAAATAAGCCATTTGATTCAGGTGTGTTGGACCAGAGACACATCTAAAAGTTGCAGGACACTGGCCCTCGAGGACTGGAGTTTGACACCCCTGATCTAGAAAAAAACAAGAAAAGTAAACTAAAGACCAGGAGGAACAGAAAACACCTGACTAAGCAAAAGTAAAAAAATACAAAACAATAAATGGTAGATCGTGACAGTCTGAGATGATAGAGAAAATAAGGAATATTGAAAAGACC
Source organism: Crenichthys baileyi (assembly GCA_036173005.1). Classification (NCBI taxonomy): domain Eukaryota; kingdom Metazoa; phylum Chordata; class Actinopteri; order Cyprinodontiformes; family Goodeidae; genus Crenichthys; species Crenichthys baileyi. The sequence goes on from JAHHUM010001164.1 coordinate 268,769, forward strand.
TATGAGGGTCTTTTATGGTTACCCAAAACCATTTGCCTCATGAGCTGCCCACCTCATGTCTACTGGGCACTGCAGGAGGGCCTGCCTCTACCTTCCCTCCATGTGGCAGACACCGCTCAAAGATGGACACCTTGGCTCAAGTCATCTCTGCTGAGGGTCAGCCAGACGCTTCAATCTCTTGTTCCTCTGAGGGACAGTCAGACGCTTCGGCCTCTGCTTCCGCTGAAGGTCAGCTACACGTTTCAGCCTCTGCTTCTGCTCACGGTCAGGTAGACGCTTCAGCCTGTGTTTCTGCTGAGTGGCTTTTCGATGCTACAGCTTCCCAGAGGGTCCTCTACGCTCCTTAGCCAGCTTCCTTGTGGCCAACCCCCAGACCAGGTTCCGAAAGGGTCTTCTGAGCTCCGTGGCCAGCTTCCTCTTGGCCGACCTCCAGACCGGGTTCCCAGAGGGTCCTCTACTCTCAGCCCTTGACCTCCAAGGTACCTTCTCAGCTGCAGACGACCTCTTAGACTCGTTCTCAGCCGCTGCTGACCTCCTACACTCCTTCTCAGCTGCTGCTGACCTCCTAGACTCCTTCTCAGCCACCAGTGACCTCTAAGGCACCTGCATTTCTGCCGCAGCCAGTCATCAGGCTGGATTCTCCATGGATTCACCATGCGCCACCACCAGCTCCTTCGTTGCAGGCCTCTGGGGGGTCGGGGGTGTTGTCATAATCTGCCTGTGTTTGGGGTTTTGAGTTTGCCTTGTTTACCATCTCTGCTCTGCCAGGATGCCCACTTGCTCTGTTTCAGTCCATTCAGGTTTATTAGATTCATTCTGGTGTTTAGGTTTTTTGTTACTTCCTTGAATTCCTGTATTACATATGTTAGTTTATATTTTCCTTATAGATCTGGTTTCCCCCTGTTAATGTTCTTTAGTTAGTCTTATTGTTTACTTGCTTTCAGTTCATTTAGATGTTTTCTGTTACCTTCCCGCACTCCATGTCCATCTGTGTTAATTAGTCACAGCCTCGGTTCCCTTCTGTCCCTCTTCCACCAGCTGCTTCTCATTCCCTTCTGATTAACTTCCTGTGTTAATTGGTCTATTCCCCAACCTATTTCTGTATTTATACTCCTTGGTTTCATTTATTCTCCACTGGTTCCTTAGGTTTTAGTTGTTAACTACCCTGTTTGCTGCCTGCTAAATGCCCTTTGTCTCTATGATCCTGTCTTGTATCGGTTTGTAAGTCCTTAATTATTATTAAAGAAACTATATTGCTCACCTGGTGGCTCCCTCACCGTTGTCTGCAAGTTGGTCCAACATCCACTATGTGACAGAAGGTAGCTGATTTTGATAATGTTAAGTTCACACTCAAAATCTTTTAATTTCACAAAGTAATGCAAAATAAATATTTAACAGGCCTACATTTTCAGTTACATAAAACGTTACACATGGTAATGAAACAGACACTTGAACTGTATACTTCAAATGTTAAAAGGGATGAAAATGAGTCTATCAAAACAAGGTAGTACTGAACCCGAAACAAAACAGGAATCATTAAAGTAATCTGCTGGTCATGTGTTATTTGTTTACGTTAAAGTCTATGTTTCTTTTTAAAGTTTTTACAAATAGCAATATACCTTAAATGTACCCTCTAAAACTAATTAAATTATATGTTGTCACATATCCTCATTAGCAAGCTAGCAAGTAATGCTCTCAATAGGTCTTGATAGGAGCAGAAACTCTTCTTTTAACAGGATACTCATTTTTCATGTTTTAGACAAAAACCCTTACGCTATATAACTTTTTCCTACTGTTCATTCAAAATTGAGGATTTTTTTATATGTCATCATAAAGTTGCATCTGACATTCCACTTTACAGATCTTTATTTTGTTAGATGTCATCATCACAAAAGGGCACCTCATTTACATTTCATTTAGATAGATGAGGGAAAAGTTTCTAATGTCTTCTCTCTCTTAAATACTTACTGTCTCCATCTTGTTGTCTTTGTTTATGAGTGGGTAGTTTGCAGCAGGGAGTGTGTGTGGGTTTTTGTGGGCAGAAGTTTTGTTGATGCTCCTGTATCTGTTGGCAGGAAGGAATGAGGTGTTTATAAAAGAACCATTGGTATCACTTTTATGGGAAGGTGACTGCCTTTTAACATATTCTGTTTATTACAACACAGTCTTGGGTGATCTTTATTGCAATTGGTTGCAATGTATTCAAAATACAGAGACACTGGTTTTAGTGCAAATGACTACAAAGCTGTGAAACATGAGAACATTTATTACCCCCTTTATCTTTAAGAGCAATACATACAGACAGGGGCTCTGAGTGGATTTAATTTTACAGAGCTATGAAAAACATTACACATTTCAGGTTTGCATTGCCACACTTCCAAACCATCAAACCAATATTAATATCAAACAAAGCTAACCTGATTATATGAAAAAACCTGTTCTCAAATTATTCTAAAATCTCCATCTCTTTGGCAGAAAGAGTTGTTTAACACGTTCCTAATCTGAAAATACACAGTTTTCTCCTTTGTCTTGCTCAGATTAAGATGAAATAATTATTCCCACTTCATGCCACAAAGCAATGCAGCAGTTCTCTGTACTCCGTCCCTTGTCCTCCCCGATACATCCCACAACTGCAGTGGGATGTTGGATACACCCTGGACAGATTGCCAGTCAACACAGAGGCACACAGGACAAACAACAATGCACACACCCATTTATAACTAAGGCAAATAGAGAGCCCAAATAACCTAAAAGTTGTGTTTTTGGACTGTGGGAGGAAGCCGGAGTACCAGGAGAGAGACCACGCATGCACGGTAGAACATGCAAACTCCATTGAGAATGATGCCTGGCCAGTAGTCAAACCCAGAATCTTCTTGCTAAAAGGCAACAGTGCCACCGTACAGCCCCATTTTTTGAATTCATGCTTGATATTACATAATTGTTTTATGTCTGATCATGTAGTTCTGCTCACATCCCTATTTGCTAAATGCTGAATATGCAAAGAATGAAACCATAAGCAGGGCTACACGGTGGCGCAGTTGGTAGCACTGTTACCTTGCAGCAAGAAGGTCCTGAGTTTGACTCCCGGCCGGGGGGTCTTTCTGCATGGAGTTTGCATGTTCTTCCCGTGCATACGTAGGTTCTCTCCAGGTACTCCGACTCCCACAGTCCAAAGAGATGCCTGTTAGGTTAATTGGTCTCTCTAAATTGCCCTTAGTTGTGTGCATGGTTGTTTGTGTGTTGCCCTGCGATGGACTGGCGACCTGTCCAGGGTGTACCGCGCCTCCTGCCTATAGACTGCTGGATATAGGCAACATCTTCCCCACGACCCACTATGGAAGAAGCGGTGTAGAAAATGACTGACTGACTAAAACCATAAGCAGTGGATATTTAAGCTAATAAGCAAAGATCGAAGGTCAGTTTGCCTGGCACCATCCAAATTCAGGGATCTCTCATCTTTACAAGTAGTATGGCATAAAGTTTGTACCATAGTCTTCTTTTCTCCATGATTTTATGTCATAATCTTCAGCAATGAGTTCGGAATTTTACTGTCACTGTGAAACTTTCAATTATGATAGAAACCCATAGCCGTTTTTTGCTCTAAAAGAAGCAAGTTGTAGAAGTAGTAGTTGGTTAAACATAATTCCCCTGTTTAATAAAAGCTTGCATCTCATCAGGACCACAGAAAAACTATTCCCATTGAGTCTAATTTGTCCAACTTCAAATGATCTCCATGCTACTTATTAAAGATGCTATTGCTCTAATGTTTTGTCTGATTTGCATGAACATCTTGCAGATGGAGGAAAGCACCTGCTGAGATGATTCATCATTTCCTGATGCCTCTGAAACTATTCTTTCATGTAGATCTCAAGTACAGTAAAAGACAGATAATGATCATTTGATCTATTCTGTTTTCTCTGCAACAACAAATAAAAAAGGCCATTGCATTTCTGAAATGACACAAAACCTGTACTAAAATAGACTGCTGGTATTGTTGATATCATTTCAAAACCTAACTAAATATCAAAGCCAAATCTTGTTGTGTCTTCTTCTTATATGTGCTGTCTCTTGGATAAGTAATTGCACCTGCTTTGTTTTGTTTCTTGTCATTTTACAGCAATAACAAAGAAGTGCATAATTGAGAATGAAGGAAAAATTATGGTTTTCAAATTTTCTTTACAAAAAAATATTTGTAAAGTGTGGCATGTATTTGTATTCAGACCCCCTGAGTCAAAACCTTTGTCATACCATAATTTCCTATAAATACATCTTTTGAGGTATGTCTCTACCAGCTTTTCACAAATGGAGACATAATATATTCCTCATTCTTCTATGTAAAAAGGCTCTATGTTGGTCAAACTGAATAAAGATAGTGTATGTACATCAATCTTTAAGTCTTACCCCATATTCTCATTAAGATTTAGGTCTGAACTAGTCTCAGCTGTTTTGCCTTTTGAAGACTGTCCTGTATTTAGCTTTATCTGTTACAGATAACACTGAGGACACGAAAATTCAGCAATAACACAAGAGTAAGCATTTATCATACTAAAGTCAATGTTCTGGTCATAGGACACCCCTTGTAGTCCTGGACCGGTAAGAGATGAGTTGGGATGCAGCAACCATGGCAGTGTCAGAAAGACAATGGCAGTTGGCAGACGACTCTGAGGTGACAGCCTGATCAAATGGGGAGGAAACCTTGGAACTGAATATTTGCTTAGGACTGTTCAGGATTTTTTTCAGGATACTTAACCAGAGGATTAGATGTGAACCAGAGCATGGGTCAATATCCTGATATCCCAAAAGCAGTTGAAGTCAGCAAGGCAAAGATAAGATAATCCAGTGACATAAACTTGTTCAGCAACTTTAAGACAAACAAGAGCAAGAAAAGAAAGCTTTATGTCTACTGGTACAAGGCTGTCAGGTGAGACAAAAAAACAATTAGGTGTGGCCTGGGTAAAAATGCAAAAATGCAAAAATGCAAAGAGGACTTTTAACTTTCCTTCAACAATGGCCTACAAGTCTTATCTAAATCAACCTCAGTTTGTGGAGTGTAACAGTTATCCATGTTGTGGTCCTTAGGTGTTAGGTTTTGGTTGTCATTTGTGTTTGTCTTCTCATCATCTTCCTATAGGTTGCCTTGCCTTATCCTGTTCATTTCTCTGTGTTCATTATAGTCTCTAAGATGATGGCATATTAGTTATTCATTTGTGCCTTGTTTCTTTGTTATTCCTGTGTCCTGTTCCCTGTATATTCCAGTTTTTTCGTCTTAGGGTGGTATTTGTCTTTTCCTCCTGATTAGTGTTTCTGTGTATCTCTGTTCAGCTCCCATGTTAGTTAGTCTACCTTTCCTGTCTCCCCACTTGCCTTCTGCCCCAGCTAGCCCACATGTCCTCATGATTAAAGACACCTGCATTCTGTGTCATTTCTCCAATTATCCCTATTCATTTAGGGTCACCTGTTGTCATTGTTCCCCGCAATACGGCAACATGCTCATTTTACCCGTTGTTTTCCATGATGTTATGCCTCTGACTCTGCCGTTTCCCTTGTTCTGTTTCCCTTGTGCCACCTGTAAGGTCTCTGTCATTATTTTATAATTTATGTTCATTCAATGTTCCTGTCTGCACTTGGGTCTTACTCCACAAATACTTGCCATGATAATCCAGAGTTTCTCACCTGAGCTATGAACCTCAAGCCTTTCCTTTGACGTCACTGTTTCACTATACTGCATTACTTTGTGTTGCCTCTAACTTAAAATTTCAACAATAGCTACTATAGTCTCTGGTTGTAATTTGACAAAATGAGATAAAAATACAAGGTGTATGAATACTTTTCCGAGGCACTGTGTACCCACTACAAAAAAATACTAAACATCTCTAAAGGAAAGGCTGTTAAATATTATCTTAATTGCCTATTTCTCAGGTAGTTTCTATACTAGCAATAATTGAATGAAAAGAGGTATGCATTACTACTACTATTACTACTACTACTACTACTTTATTTACAAAGCACTTTAAAACAACAGTAGCTGCGGCAAAGTGCTGTACAGACGAAAATCAAAATAAACAAGCAAAATATGAAAAACACAACAAAAACAGTAAAACACCATAGCCAAGTAAAAGCAAAAGTCTCAACATGTGTTAAAAGGCAAAGAATAAAAGTGAGTCTTAAGATAAGTTTTAAAAGTAGACAATAAAGGCGCACTTCTAATATGTAACGGCAAAACGTTCCATAATGTGGGAGCGTCAACACTAAAAGCTCTGTCTCCTCTAAGCTTTAGTTTAGACCTCGGTACATCCAGGAGCAGCTGTTCAGCTGACCTGAGGGCAACGAGCGGGAGAATATGGGTGAAGCAGCTCGGCTAGAGGTAAGATGGGGCAAGACCATGTAAACTTTTAAAAACAAATAATAGAATCTTAAAATGAACCCTAAAATGCACAGGCAGCCAGTGGAGAGAAGCCAGGATAGGGGTGATGTACTCCCTCCTCCCAACTCCGGTTAAAAGACGAGCAGCAGCATTCTGGACCAACTAGAGACGCCTGAGGGAAGACTGGCTAACTCCAAAGTAAAGAGTGTTACAGTAATCAAGCCGAGTTGTAATGAAGGCATGAATTACTGTTTCGAAATCTTGTCTTAAAAGAATTTGCTTAATCTTTGCCAGCTGCCTAAGATGATAGAAACAGGACTTGACCACTGATCCAACCTGGCGATCTATCTTAAGATCACCGTCTATTATAAAACCCAAATTGGAAATTGTGTGCTTTAAATAAGCGTCAAGGGGCCCAGATCGATAAGAGATGTTTCACAGGGGCTGCGTGGACAAAACACCATCACTTCTGTTTTCTTGTCATTAAAGTTTAGGAAATTTAAAGCCACTGCATGGTGGCACAGTGGATAGCACTGTTGCCTGCAGCAAGAAGGTCCTGGGTTCGTTTCCCGGCCGGGGGTCTTTCTGCATGGAGTTTGCATGTTCTTCCCATGCATGTGTGGGTTCTCAGCAGGTACTCCGGCTTCCTCTGACAGTCCAAAGACATGCCTTTTAGGTTAACTGGTCTCTCTAAATTGCCCTTAGGTGTACGAATGAGTGTGTGCATGGCTGTCTGTGTGTTGCCCTGTGATGGACTGGTGACCTGTCCAGGGTCGACCCCCGCCTCTTGCCCATAGACTGCTGGAGATAGGCACCAGCTCCCCTGCGACCCACTATGGAATAAGCGGTAGAAAATAACTGACTGACTGACTGAAATTTAAAGCCATCCAGGCTTTAATGTCTTCAAGACATAGAAGTAGGGGATTGATCGATAAGGCTCCCTTTTTTAATGGCATGTATATTTGACTGTCATCAGCATAACAATGAAAGGAGATCCCATGCTTTCTGAATATTGAACCCAAAGGAAGCAAATAAAGAGAAAAAAGCAGGGGACTGAGGATTGACCTCTGTGGAACTCCATAACATAGAGGAGCAGTGAAAGATTCAGAACCAGCTAAATTTACAGACATAGTTCTGTCTGACAAATAAGACCTAAACCATTTTAATGCGGTACCACTTAAACCAAGTTGGGCCTGTAAACGAGATAGTAAAATATTGTGGTCCACTGTATCAAAGGCAGCGGTTAGGTCAAGCAGAACAAGAACAACATATTCACCAGAGTCATTTGCCCTGAATATGTCATTAAAAACTCTCACCAAAGCAGACTCTGTGCTATGCTGAGTTTTAAAGCCTGACTGAAAAACCTCCATAATGTTGTGTTCATCTGAAAAGAGCGTGATCTGAGAAAGAACAATTTTCTCTAAAACTTTTGAGATAAAAGGCAACGTAGAGATAGGCCTAAAATTAGCTAAAAGAGTTTGATCAAGGTCAGGCTTCTTCAGTAGAGGCTGTACCACAGCATGCTTAAAACTTACAAGGACAACACCTGACATCAAGCTGCTGTTTACAATAGCAAGAATGACCTGTCCTCCTTAAAGAACTGGGGGGAAGCAGGATCACAAGGACAAGGTCCAATGTGGTCCAATTATTTAAATGAATCAACAAAAATAAAACAAATGCAATTTGATTCATGATGACAACAGATAATATTTTTTATGGTCACTTTCTTCAAAGACTTTTTTTAATCAATACAGATTTGGAAGCCAAATTTAGCCAAATGGAAGCTATTTGATCACTCTGGACTTAAAGGGACAGCTTAGAACTGTTGACATTTTGGAATACCATTTATTTATCTATAAATGGTGTGCTGAATCCTCTATTTTCAAAAGTAATCCTATCAGTTCAGGGGATAAGAACATAAGATCACTTCATTATCTCTGGCCTGCTGTCACAAAGACTCTCTCTGCCTCTTACAAATCTACCAAGCTAATTACCACTGCTTTCATTTTATCTTGATGACAAAGGCAGGGACGATACCAAAGACAAGAAGACGGTTTGAACCTGGGAAAGAAAGTAACAGGAAGCTCAGAGAGGACAGAAATACAATATGAAAAGATGGTTCAGCTGGTTCAGTTCAAGTCTAAGAACAAGGAAATTCTTAGACTTGAGTCGTGCTGTGATTTAAAACAAAGAATTCAAAGGAGCTGAATAAGAAAGAACAAGTCATCACAGACAGCTTGTGAGGCAGCTAACAATCGATGCTGTCATTCTTATGCTGTGCCCCCCACCATCTCTTCTGCCTGGGTGTTATACTGTAGAATTATTGTAGCTCTCTGACTTAGATTGCGTACACTGACAAGTTGTTGCACATCAATATCAGATTGATTTATTGCAGCACTTACCGCCTTCCTAACAGCCACTACTGATAAAATTCCACAGTAACTTCATATAGTAGGTCAAGCATCACCAATTACAGATGCTAAGAGGGCAGCATGCCTGAATGAAGGGAGATAAATGGATAATAAAAAACTCTCAGTGAAGTTAGAATTGAATAAATTATATGAAGCATACAGCAGAGAGCAAACTGTGTCACTAAAACTATTTTTAAGAGCAATTGTTAAAAGCAAGCCATGTGTTTTGTTAAATTTAACCAAAAGTATGCATATACTGAAATCCTCTTCTTTCAGTCACACTTTTGAAAATATTGGTGCATTTTAAGCATTATATGATGTGCACATATTACATACTCATATGCAGAATATATGAGCATATTTTATGTTAGTATAACAAGTGCATAACTCCAGCAACAGTTGGGTTGAGATGGACCTTTATCTGTGGGTGGACAGGCAGGGTCAGGCAGCCTGAGCTCTTATCACTGAGCTCAGGCTTATGGTGTCTCAGGGATTTCAGCTGGAGAAATCCTCTTCTGCAAATCTCCTTGTTTAGGTTTCTCCAGCTTGGGTCGGCAAGACATTTTAAATAATGTAGCGAAGTGACAAGAGGAAATCTTTCTCCAATATTGAAGTTTTTTGGAAGTTCATGTAATGAAAGTTGAGAAAATCATACATACACTTATCATCGGCCTTAATGTCAGATCAGTATTGGGTTTTTATTTTGGTATTTGCACCATGCTATTTTTGATGCATATTACCATTCCACTGAATGGTAATATGCAACTTCTGTGAATTATAAAAAATAAAAAAATTGTCAAACAGATTTTCTCTATTGAATACAGAAAAAAAAAATACAAATCTATGCACATGCTTCACTGGAGGGAAAACACACATTTTGTTGCCATTAACAAGCTTCTGTCATAATTCTGGCTGATTATATGACCATTTGTCTTGGCAGTCATGGTAGAGCATGGTAGAGGTGGTATCCTTCCATTGGCTTAGCTTTATTGTCCACCCAAAACTGTCACCTCAGATGAAAGGAAATTGGTTCAGTTGTTCAAGCACAACCTAAGACATTTCGGAGCTCTGATCTGTCATAAACTGGAAGGTTCTGGAACACCTGTCTTACTTGCTACATTGAAGTGAGTTTAATATAAACATGAGCTTGGAGGGTGCTGACCAAAAATTAAGCCCCTGCTCCACAATCATTATGTTAAAACTCCATCAAAATTTTCATCTGCCTACATAGGCAAACCAACCTTTCCAGGAAAAGTTTTAGGGTCAGATGAGATGAAGGTTGAGCTATTTTGCCACATTTATATGTTTTAGTTCATCTTGGTGAGGATTTCAGATCTAAGAACACAGTGCCAACTGTCACGCATGATGGTGGCAGCATCATGCTGAGGGTTTGTTATGCTGCTGCCAATGGTACTGGTGCATTGCACAAAAGTGGTCAGGTTATTGAAGAACAATTACCTCAAAGTTCTTCAACTTGCCTAAAAAAACAGTTTGTTATACCAGGCCAATCAAAACACATATGGGAACTGGTTTTTGAATACAGCAGGCTGACACTAAGCATTTGGAATGGCCCTGACCTCAACTTTGATGAAAATGTATGTACTCTGCTTGAAAGCTGAGTCCTAAGTAGGAAAGCAAATCAATTTAAGGGGGACATAATGTGCTTTTAAATTCTTCCTTTTCACACAACTGTGGTCTATATAAAGTGGAACTGCAATGCTTGGTCCGAACTCCTTGTTATTGTAGCTCCAAAAGCTCCTCTTTTACCTGTCCTGAGGTGCGTCTGAGAGCAACTCGTTTTGGTGCGGTCTCTTTAAATACTATTAAGGCACTTCACACCCCGCCCCCCTCCAGGTCAAAGAGTGTTCCACTTTTACCTGTTTGGCCACTTTTGTAGTTTGATAGCAGAGATATAATTATCCAGTGGTGCAGAAACAAGACATAAACAGCAAAAACAATGCAAAAATGTTTATGTAACAATAATATTCAAAACACTCAGTATGGTTCTGTCCTCAAGGAGCTAAAAGCAGCACACACCACTAACATGAGCAGAAGACACGATGCTACTGCTATCAAAACAATGGCCAGCACGTCATATCAACACAAAAAACAGTTGTTTGCTTAGACAGAAGGAACTGACCCCTTAATCAGGTGAGGTCTTTCAGCAAATCCTTCTTGATACTGGGAGAGGTTGCCAAAGGCACTTGTCCTTGAAGTGGGGAAATCCCAACAACTGGACATTTAGACTTATCAACTTGCAGCTTTGGCGTATTTGGACTATAAAATTACAGCGAGAAAGAAAAATAGCAGATTTGCAAATTGGTAGTGAGCCATGAACTTGTTCAGCTGTTCCGTAGCAAATACTATGACGTAACTGTTAAATAAAAACGTAACACAGAACAGAGAAAACTGAACGGTTTGAAAAATATGACCCAAACAGAATATAAAGATATCTATACAGCACCAGGAGAGACTCAGTTCAACTTGTCTGCACTCCTACAGACTCAAGGTACACAACAAAATGTATTTAAGGTCTAAAAAAGTGGATTTTACATGATATATCCCCTTTAAATGACTATTAGCATTTCTGACAGGAAGGGCTTGCAGTCAAGGTGCATCTTGTTAAGGCACTTATTTGTGTATTAGTGAGGGTGAATGTATATTTCTGAGCTAAGGTCATAAGTATGACCCTGTGGAAATTATAGAAAATTCACAGTAAATTCAAACATATTCACAGAATTTTGTTGAAGCCGTTGTATAATCATGTCAGCATGAAAAAAAGAACATTTCAAATAAATAATTAAAATCCCCAAATTAATTACAAAAATGTTGATGAGTGTATGAAGGCCTTAACAGCTCTGTATTTTATTGCATTTGATTTTCAGCACATTTATTACTGCAAAAGAATCAAACTTTTGTAAGATCTCCAACATTAGAAAAAACGAAGAAAACAGCTGACCTTGAAAAAATCTAACAATAAAAAAGCAGCAAAGAAGGATAAAAAATAGCTCCTTAACTTGGATCAATGTGCATAATCTTGGCAACTTTGTTTAATAAAGGTTCTCTCTGCTATAAATGTTCAAATATGGTCTCTAACATCACTTTCAGCCCATAACCAGGAGATGGTTGATTTTTAGCACTGTCTTTGTCTCACTGACAGACATAATCTTTGATTAGCCAAGTGCTAGAGTCAGTCTATTAGTTGTCTTATTTCATAATTTCATTTGTTTTTTGCATACATTTGGATCCCCTTCAAAACACACTTTCTATCGCATGTGTCTCTAAGTTTCTGTGTCATGTGGTCAGCACTGCCCTCACAGTTTCTCTCTTCTGTTCAGCCAGATATTTGTCATTATGTTTGTTTTTCTGAGCCTTATTATTCAACAAGGTTGCAGAGTGAAACTAAGGAGAATCATTCAGACTCTTATAGAGAAGTGCAGCAATATCAGGTTTTATCCGGTGCCTGTAAATTTATACTGCATGCCTGCATTTAGAATGTCAAGCTCAGAATATTCTGAACCCCCCCTTATAGACACACACATTGCCACTAACAAGTTATTTACAGCATGGACACAAAATCATATTCAATAAATTGGAATATTATTGAAAAGTGTTATTTATTTTAGCAACTTGGTTCACAAAGTGAAACACATTATGTAGATTAATTCTGATGTTTTCAAGCCTTTTTTCCTGTTAATTATGATTTTCCAATTACAGCTAATGAAAACACAATATTTAATATCTTAGAAGATTAAAATAATACATCAGATTAATACAAAAATAATTCAGAAAGATAGGCTTAGTGAAAGGTTTGTTAAACATGTGCTTAAAGTTTGTTATTTTCAAAAGGTACTTCCAATCTGAACACATATTGTAGCTTATTTAATGTGACTACATGGTACCCGGTTTTCACTCAGTCTTTTTTGACCAGGATCACAATTATAGGTATAATTAAAATTTAGAGGATTTAGAGGAGGTGAAAAAACATAGCTGTTCATAAGTCGCTACATACACTATATTGCATTTGGTCCGACTTCTTGATGGACCTGAGGTTCCCAGCACTGGCAACTTTAACTATTCTGTAAACATCTTCCACAAGGTTTAGGAGTGTGTTCATAGTTAGATGAGAAAACCAGAAATGCAGCCTCTGCTCTAATTCATCCCAAAGGTGTTCAAGAAGGTTTAGGTCAGGGCTCACCAATCTTATACAACTGCAGCCATGGGAGTGATTGTAACACCAGAATTCAATGATCTGGTGGTGTGGCACAGTACCCTTGGCATGGTGTATGTACTAAAGCATAAACAAATACACATGGCGCAGACATTTAGCACATTCTATGTTAATATGTTTAGTCCCAAAGTGCGTGTTTGGTGTGTTTCAATTGTACAGTCATACAAAAAGCAAATTAATCAATCACATGGTAGTAGCTCAATACATTTAAACATCTAGATGTGATGAAGACAACTTGCTGAAAAGCAAACTGAGCACCAAATTTGAGAAGAAAAGGGACTTTGAGCATGGCATGGTTGTTGGTGCCAGATGCAGTGGTCTGACTATTTCAGAAACTGCTGAACAACTGATATTTTCACTTTCAAGCTTTTTTCGAGTTTAAAGAGAATATTCTGAAAAAAGAAAATATCGAGTGAGCGGCACTTGTGTGGAGGAAAATGCCTTGTCGATGCCAGAGGTCAGAAAAGAATCAACAACACTTTGGAGCTTGAAGCAGATATGCTACAGCAGCAAAAGGCCACAATGGGTATCATTTTTATCAGGACAGGAAAGAGAGAACGGGAAATAGGCTACAATTCACACAGGCTCAGGAATGGGGCTTTGGGGTACCCTAACCCTATTCTCCTCTTGGAACGAAGGTCTGAGTCCAGTTGTTACATTGAACGAGATCAATTTCTCCCTTTTAAGAAGCCATTAAAACCTTCACATCCCTAAAAAAACGCTTGCAAACCAAAGTTTACCTGCAGAAGTCCAGCTATCACGCTGTTTCCTTTTCACCAGTAGTACAAGTTTGGATTACATTTCCTTGTGACCCAGACCATTCCAGCTATGAGTGGACTTAAATAAAGTTTCATAAATTTTGGAGATACATGGTACATTATTTGAATATTAAAATTATAATATCTAAACATATATTAGAATATATTACCCAATATACTTGTAGATAGATGGAAACGCTGCAACTCACATACAGTATACATATACATAGTTGCACGATACTCATACATACCCACATACAAAAAAAGAAAAAGTATCATCAATATTAATCTTTCAGCCCAAGTTTCTAAACCCACTGATTATTACATTTTTACAGAGTGATTTGAAACTGTGGTTTCATATTTGCACATTGCTTTGATTCCACATTTGATTACTCTGGACTTAAAGGGACATCTGCCTGAAGCCATCACATTTGTAAAAAAAAGTGAGTTTTATACCACAGACTGATACGATGAATTGTTTCTTTGTGATGGAAACCTTTTTGTGTTTCAAATTCAAACCTTCCTTGTAATGGATAAACTTCTTGCTGGGAATGGAAAATTTTTTTTGAATATTTTCTGGTAATTGATTATTTCTTGCTTTATCGATGATGTATAAGGTCTGAAGGTTAACTATATCAATAGATTTTAACCATTTAGATGTACTGTGCATAGAAGTACTTGGTCAGTATGATCCAGATAAGCAACATTATGTATAATATGTATTGATCTCCCTTGGAGTATTAATAATGGATGTACTGAAGTCTTGTAGTTATTACCCCAAAAGATCTGCACAGTACCTTAAATATAGGAAGACCAAAGCGGAGAACAGAATGTGGAGTTATTTGGGGTCAAGAACAAGCTTGTTTTTATGCTGCAAGACCTTTGAATACTCATAATTTAAGTACTCATGCTTATGTCTGCTTTATGGTTATACTAGAAATACATTATTTCATTTAATTTTATCTTGTTTCTGAAGTGATTCTGCTTGGGGCACTTGTTTTTTGTTTCTAACTCCTACTGTGTTTGTACAGTGTAAATAATGTGGCAACCAGCTCATAGTTTACTTATCATAAATATAGCTTTTTGTAAGCTGAGGTGAGCAACAGGTTTAACTTATTAGCTGGAAAATCCAGGGAATGTCTGGCAGATTTGTAAGATGGCACGCACCTATTGTGAGATTTCAGATGGTTGATGTAATTTGATGAATCTTTATCACTCTTTGCAACAAAAAGCTTATACCGTGTGAAATGACCGTTCCACAGTAAAACAGGCTGTAGATATTAATAGTCAGAAGAGAGCCTCAATTTAAGAAATTAATGAAAAAAAAATGCAAACCTTTTAAATGTCTGCAGAGACCACCACCAACTCAGTTAAAGAAAAATGTTGGTGGCACTAAACAAGCTGTACTGTATGTAGTCATTAATTTAACAACTTGCCATTTTTAGTCAGTAGTGTCAATTTAATGAGCTGTCTTGTCCACAACATTCCTCTGCCTCACATACAATGTGGGTTTCATTTAGTGCTTTACTTGCCATCCCTCATTTGAAAGACGAATCATTTGCAAATTGGAAGTCTGCCAACTGAGAGCGCACCTAATAGAGATGGACACTTAAAAGAGATGAGGCTAAAATCACTTTCAATATGGCTTGAATTCTTTTGAAGGATGATAATTTTTTCTCCCCTTAGTCTCTGTTTCACTTTTCACACCCCGCTTTCTTTTTTTTTACAAAATGTTTTATGTCAAAAAAGAGAAGAATAAATCAATTCTTTTGTTCTTTTACCTGAGAAAAGAGCTAAAACAAAAAAATAAATACAAAGCCCAGTGTGCTATAAAGTGGGAAGTTGTTTCCTAATGAACATGTCAGATTTTAAGGCCTTTTCTGTGTAAAGTGAGATGATTGAAAATGTGTCATGCATGCAGCAATAGTGACAGACGACTTTGGTATTTAATTTGTGACTCAATGAAGGGATAGACAGCGAATAGAGAAACATCATGTGTTAATGGTTAGTCAGCTTAGGTTTCTGATGTCAGTTGAAGTAACAGTTTCCTGAAACTGCTTTGTGTAGGGTCTATTATGATCCCAGGGTGTTTGGATTTTGGTTTTCATTCTGTTTTTATTTTGATCAGTTCTGAGTTCTTTATTATTGTTTAAATGGTCTTGCAGCATTAAGTTCATGTCTCTGTGTGCATTACTGCTAGAAGGTGTTCCCAAATTGGTCTATTTATTTGTGTATTTTCTTAGTTTGTTCATGTGTCCTGTTCTTCTGCATTTGGATTTATTTCTATTAGACCATTGTTAGTCTTTTTCCCTTTAGGTTGTGGTTTCCTTGTGTCTAGTTAAGCTACCTCTGTCTTAATTATTGACCTTCCCTCAGTCTGCCTGTTTTCTCTCTTTGAAAGCTGTCCCTGGGATTTAAAGCCCCAGGATTTGTTTTACCCAGCTAAAAGGAATCCTGGGGATTTGGGTGCACTCTGTTTCTATTGCTCAGAAAGGCCACAGACCACTTATTTAAATCAGCCTAATGATGTATGAGGAAGTTGTGAAGAAAATTGCACAACACCTTAAGTGGATGGGATTACACCTTTACTCCCTTTAAAAGACTCCTAGCTAATGAATAATTTTTTGTTTCATTTGATAAATAATAGATGATGAGCAGCTTTAGAGTCAGATCCGCATGTGTCGTCAATCAATCATCCTCTGCCCCACCTCAACCATCTCCCTTCCATACTCCTCTCGGCTCCCTCACCTTCTTAGGCCTTCACTCCACCAGTATCGATCCCAAGGGGGGGAAGACTCACATAATTCTAAACCTAAGACGTTCATTCAAGCTCATGTCATTCTCAGCATTCATGTCTTCCTCCGAGGTCCGAGTGCCAAAGATATTAACTTTTATCAATAAACTCCTCTAATCGCCATCTTTGTGTTTCTTATTGTGAGTCTTTTCAGGTTGAAATAACATTTTTTACAAATCTGCATCTGGCCAGAATTGTTTCTTTACAACTGCATGATTGCAGTAGCAACTGCATAAAGACTAATTAATGTACTTGTTTTTATTTTATTATTACAAACAAAAACGTTTTTAGTAAAGATTTTATTTATTAGAATTAAAAAATACAGATAATCAGCCCAGAGGTACAGGGAATTGATACCTTGACTGTCGAATTATAATCAAATATTTATATTGTAGTGGAAAAATTGTCTTATGCTTTAGGTATGAGGAAGGGATTTTGTTTTAACAAACCGTTATAATAGTTGCATGCAAAAGAGTTAATTAAAATGTTATCATAATCTTGCTGAATCTGTTCTGAGATTTGCCAGAGCACTTTCAGACAGGAGGTGATGGCCTTGTAAAAAGAACACTATTGTCTCTAACTAGGGAGTTGTTTTTGCAGAAGTGGTTTCTTATCTAGCTTTGTAATGTATGAAGCTGCACTGAAGACTGCCTTCAGTGCGTATTCACTGAACTGTGTTTTGTGCCTTTCAAACGCTTTGAGCCTTTAAAATAAAACACTCTGAAGACTGTTGATAATAGATTTCCATAACAATATAAAGCAGAAGATGTGTAGACAGTGGAGTAGACCATGGCAGCAGGGTGAAGAGGATCTCTTTTAGGAAACTGCATTCAAACCTGGAACTGTGGTCCCTCCATCTGCAGAGCTATCTGCATAAAACTATGAAAAATGAAAAATAATAAAGAGTTTAGACTCCACTAAGTTAGGTTTACATGAAAAGCCAGTCTTATGGAAATGTGTATTTTCTTTGTACAGCTAACAGTAAAAGAGCTAATTCATATTTAAGATGGCCATTTAAGATGGCTTCTGTGAGGTTGCTTTGAGGCTACAGACTGGGATGCACTGTGCCAGTCACATGTAGAGGACATCAGTGTGTGACCGCCTATATAAACTTCTTTGTGGATAACACCATCTTCACCAGAACGGTGAGATGCTTGCCCAGTATCAAACCCTGGATCAGCAGTGACCTGAAGGCCATGCCAAAGAAGAAAAAAAGAGCCTTCAGAGACGGAGACAGGGAATTATTGAAGAGTATGCAGAAGCAACTTAAAGTAAAGATAAGGGACAGCAAAGAGGTGTACAAGAAGAAGCTGGAGAGCAAGCTCCAGCAAAACGATATCAGAGATGTGTGGTCAGAGATGAAGAAGATCACAGCCTTCAAGCAGAAGGACAATTGGACCAATGGATGTATGGACAGAGCCAGTGAACTGAACACATTCTTCAGTTGGATTTAGTTCAGAAACAAGCTCAGCATCCCCCTCTCCTGCTCACTGCCAAACAGACATCCACCCTCCTTTTTACCCACAGCTCTCCAGTAACACCCCAAATGTCTTTTCTTCCACATCAGCCATGGACCCTTCTGCTTCTACATGTTTGCCTTCAACCAAATCAGAAGATGCTGATGCTCCCTTTGCCTCCCCCTTCCACCTGTGTGTCTCAAAAAGTCAGGTTAAGCGACAACTGGAAACACTGAACCAGAATAAGGCTGCAGGTCCAGATCGTGTCAGCCCTAGAGTCCTAAAGCCTGTGCAGGGCAGCTCTGTGGGATTTTGCAGCATCTCTTTAGCCTTGGTCTGGCCCAGAAGAAGGTTCCAGTATGTGGAAGACCTCTCTTGTTCTAGTACCAAAAAAAAACTCACCCATCAGTGCTCAGTGTCTAATGACCTGTTGCCCTGACATCCCTCATCATGAAGGTTCTAGAGAGACTACTGTTGTGGAGTTAAAGATGCCATCATACACCTGCTTCAACAAACCCACTGTCATCTAGACAAAACCAGCAGCACTGTGAGGATCATGTTCTTTGATTTTTCCAGAACATTTAACACAATCCAACCTGATTTGCTTTGTCAGAAACTCCAGAAGACTCAAGTGGAGGCCTCAACAATCTCTTGGATCAAAAACTACCTGACAAACAGACCACAGTTTGTGACTGAAAGGTTGTGTGTCTACCCAGGTAGTCAGCAGCACAGGAGCACCACAGGAGACTGTACTCTCACCATGCCTTTTCACTCTGTACACTTCAGACTTCTAGTACAAGATAGACTCCTGTCATCTGCAGAAATACTCAGAGATGGACAAAGAAGCTGAGTACAGGGAGCTGGTGGACTGCTTTGTGGCATAGTGTGGAAACAATCATCTCATCTTGAATAAAACAAAGGATAATATTGTAAATTTTAAGAGATACAGGAACAAGTCAGAAACTATTTCCATCATGGGAGAAGAAGTGGAGGTGGTGGAAAAGCATAAATACCTCGGTGTTCACCTGGACAACAGACTGGAGTGAAGATGCAATTGTGAAACCATCTACAAGAAGGAACAGAGCAGACTGTAATTTTTGAGGAAGCTTAGGTCTTTCAGTGTTTGCAGTAAGATGCTGCATATCGTCTGTAAATCTGTTGTGGAGAGCGTGATCTCTTCTGCCATCATCTGCTGGAGTAGCATCATCAGAGCCAGGGACTTAAAAAAGCTCAACATGCTAATAAAGCAGACTGGCTCTGTTCTGGGGATTCCTCTGGAGATGATTGTGCAAAGAAGGATTCTTCATAAAATGAACATTATGGAGAACCCTGAGATTCCTCTTCATGAGACTTTCGTACAACAACAGAGTGTCTTCAAATCTGCTTTAAGACAGAGTGCTACAGGAGATCCTTCCTGCCCAGAGCCATAGTTTTACGGATTGTTTTGACCTACATGCAGTAAGCAATCAGGAGACCGATGAAGTTTAACAAAAGGCTTTATTTTACAGTCAGCAGGGAAAAGGGGGGCGGAGCTGGAACCGGAGGACAACTGCAAGGTAAGTAGACACGGTAAGAATGATTAAAGTCTAGGATGGAGAAAATTACAAAATAACAATTCTGTCTTACTAGAATGTGGAGGTTGATCCGCCAGGAGGGGGTGAGACAACAATGGAGCTGCACACTGAGATGAACGGAGCTGGTAGGTACTTGAACTCACTTTGTGGTAACTCTGAGGTTCTATTGGTGATGTTATTGTGTGGGAGGGTGGACAGGGTTCGCTTGTGGAGGTCTGTAGTAGTTCCAGGTAAGGCACTGTCGGAATAGCCGCCAGCCAGTAGTTCCGGAAGCAAAGTATAGGCAAACCAGGAATAATCCACGTAGTTTGGAAATCCTTCTCCAGTGACAAAATCCAAATAGGTAAGGGAGATTCGAAGGCAAGGTCAGGCCTAGTTATCTGGTCTGCAAAGGAGCACATACAAAATTACCAAGATGACAAAGACAAGGCTAAGTAAACTGTGGCTTGAGTCTCTACCACTGATGGCAACACTCTGGCGTTGAACTGCTGGCGGCCTCCGTCTTAAGTACCCTCCACAGCAGATTAGGGAATAAGGAACACCTGTCACCACTCCTCACTAACCCAGAGCCACCTAGAGGCCAAGCACAGTGCATAACAACAAAAGACAAACATAGAGATCCTGACAATCAGCAGCTACAACAGCTCTTTAAAGAAACCTGCATAATATGAGCAACAACATTTAATTTCCCTTTGGGATTAATAAAGTATTTTTGAATTGAATTGAATTGAATTAAGGGGTAATCTCTTTGAATTTTTTTTCCAACAGAACTGTTTCGGAACGGGGGTGCATGGTGGTGCAGTTGGTAGCACTGTTGCCTTGCAGCACCAAGGTCCTGGGTTTGACTCCCGGCCAGGGGCCTTTCTGCATGGAGTTTGCATGTTCTCCCTGTGCATGCCTGGGTTCTCTCCGGGTACTGCGGCTTCCTCACACAGTCCAAAGACATGCCTGTTAGGTTAATTGGTCTCTCTAAATTGCCCTTAGGTGTGTGAATATGTGTGTGCATGGTTGTTTGTGTGTTGCCCTGCGATGAACTGGCGACCTGTCCAGGGTGTACCCCGCCTTCCGTCCATAGACTGCTGGAGATAGGCACCAGCTTCCCCACGACCCGCTATGGAAGAGGCGGTATAGAAAATGACTGACTGACTGACTGTTTCCAAACAGTTAATTAATGCCTACATTAACTTGAAAGGCCAAAAATTTCCTGCAAAAATATTAAATTTTATATTCTAGTACTTGCAGCTATTCACCACAGACCTGCTAAACACTTTATATCCATATTCCGCTGCCACAAACAGATAACACGTAGCCGGAAAGCCAGGTCCTAGATCAGGCAGCGGTTAGTGGGGAAGTCCCAGTCCAACTGCCCAGTTAGCTTAGTTACATTAGCATGTTCTGTCTTCTACAAACAACCATTAATGGTCAATGAAAGCGCCTCATAAAAGTCAATGTGTATTTAAATGAGCCAGCTGATCAATGTTATTTCATGGTTAACGATGGCAACCACAGAAAAAAGAGCAAGTAAACGCAATTTCGCAGAGGCAGAAATAAAGGTGTTTGTGAGTAAGGAGGAGATTCAGAAAAATATCATGTTTTGCAACTCCAGTGTAGGAAAATCTGATGCATTGACTGGTTACATTGACATTCACAGAATTATGTTGTTCATGGCTTCAGGCAGCGAGTGAATAAATTTTTGAATATGTTAAAAACATACATGTCAGCTAGTTCACACTGGCAAGAGTGGCAACAGAGTGGTTAAAACCTTTAATTGAACAGGGATGGTATGGTTCCGACCGGTCGACCTCTTCAATACTCGATCTAATTCACCACATAGCTCCAAGACCAATGCTCTAGGGAGTCTATATCGGCATATTAGCTACTCATCTTCAGGGGCCAGGAAATCTTGGTGACCCCTAAAAACGCGTTCTCTCTAAATTCTCCCATTTGCAAGGTCTTCCAGCAGTGCCAATGCATCCATCGTGCAGCATTATACACAACATGGTATTTAAATGTTTACAGCATTCAGTGTAATGGCCTGACACCTAGTCACAATTTATGTGTTATCTCACAACACCCTGGTGATCATTGGGAAGAGGAATGTGAATGTTGTGCAGACTTTGATTTAAGATTTAAGTTGGCTTATAGGCATTTTTATTTTTTTTTGATAGGTCCTCATGTATAGTTATGGCTCACAAGCTCAAGCATGAATAACAGTGCGGTTTTGAATGCATATGATTAAGTCGATCTATGGTTAAAGTTTGAAATGGAGTGAAATTGAATGTCTGACATGATTTAGGATGCAGTGTGGCCTCAATTCTCCACCTCACCATCTGCGTCACCAGTTTCCCCTGCCTCCAACGAGCATACACATGGGTCAGTGTTTGCATAAGGGAACCGCACATTCTCCCGTCAAGTTTATTTTTTATAAAGAAATGTTAGTGTAGGTCTACACATATGGAGAAAGCACATATGGTTTCTAAAACTTCATAAGAATAAATACTCTGTAGTCAATTTCTGTATGACTTCATCGGTCTCCAACATGATCGTACAAGCATTTTTGCCCACTCCTATTTATAATATTGCTTCTGATGTGAAGGCTGTAAGAGATTTATTTCTACAGCGCTCTCTCAAGGTCCCCCAGCAGCATTTCAAGCATTGTCTTTTTTAGTCATTTTGTTGTGAATTTACCAAACAGAAGACCATTTGCTCCTAGAATACTGTAGTATACAGAGGAAGACAGTGGTAGTCTAAAAGTACGGTGGCCCAGGGGTCTCAGCCCAAATACAAAAGCCACAACACAAATATAATAGCCACAACACAGACAAAAATGCCACAACACAAATACAAAAGCCACAACGGAAATGACCTGCAGCGGAAGTGACGGTACGGTGTTACACCAAAATCTGTAACCCATTGTTGTGTCCAAATTCAGGGGGTGCCTCCTTTGACTGCTGCATTTGTAAAATACAAATGTGTCCTTTTTTCCCCAGATTTGAAGGATGGGTCCGGTGCATGCTTCATGGCCCACCTTATCCCATGATTCATTGCGAGTCGAAGTGGATTGTTCAAACTTGACATTTTCATTCTTCCACCATCTCAATATTAATTCTGGTCTCAGATTAAGGGTGAAAAGACTTCCTAAAATAAACTAGAGGGCTGTTTTTTTTTAAGTGTTCCAGTAAAGGAGGGCTTAATTCTCCACCACTGGCCCATGCATGTCCGTATTACCATAGAGCAGATTAACAATAACTTTATCATCTGAAAATTTAAGGACATGCCTGTTCTCTTGCCAACACCTATAGATTTTAGTATTCAGTTTGGTTCGTTTATTACAAAAAGAATTTGTCTTGCGCTGGATCCAGGAGAGCCACAGTGGTTCGGGAATGGCAAGCAATGGTAAAGGCGCTGATACAGGCTTGGAAGAGGTAAGCAGGGTCTGGGGTGGCTGTCTGAGTGGTGAGGGTGTGGAGAGGTTCGTTGAAGGCCAGACAGGTTTTCTAGGAAGCGAACGAGGAGCCTTAGGGTGCCTGGCATGAGATAGAGATCCAGAAGGTTATTGATCCAATGTGGAGCCAGAGCACTCGAGCTTTGTCAAGGAAAGAAACCAGGTAACCTTAGAAAGGTCAGAGTTAGATTTCTCAAAAAAAAAAACATCAGAATAAATCACAGAAACAACAGGAGGACTAGAGGTACAACTATTCTTCAAGGCATTGAATGTTTGGCAGTCTGCTCCTCTTAAGCTCCAATAACAAGCCTGATAAAATGCAGGTGTGAAGGACTGCAGCAGTTCATCTCCACCCACCAACTGAACCTGCTCTCACAGAAGGACAGAAGCAAAAACACAGACAGCACACCCTTCGGGGATGTGCTGCATCGTCTGCTACAACACCTCCCAGCATGCATTGCAGTTCACAGGAAGTGGGTGTCGCAGCTCTGATGTTACAGTGAGCTATATAAGAGTATGTGAGATGCTCCACCATTGCTTTTTCTCCTGCTGGAACCAGGACTTGGTTACCACGCACATCATTCTGGAGAAGAAACTCACACGTGGGTTTCATTCATTCTCCTCACTGGCCAAACTCATGAGAAGCTCAATGAGCTAAAAGCTTACTAGGATAAGAAGACCAGTAGGTTCTACTATACCGATCGAAGGCGTGGACCGCATCTCAAGAAAAACCCACGGAGGTTTTCCAAGGAAACGAAATGTTCCTCTCTGTTTTTGCTCGAGTCGACTGCTGATGGTCTGTCATATTTTTCCCCTTTTGCCAAAGGAGGAGAAGCCGACCGTCCTTGAGTTTGTTATGGACGCATAACAACCCTTTTCCCCTCTCTCCCCTCTACTCATTGCGCCATAGAAAATGACACCAAGTAATTTGGTTCTTGTTTTATTTCAGTTAGTATGATAAAAATAGCTTGGGCAGAATAGAGTAGGATTTTAGGGCAATCTAGAATCACCACTTATTGTACTCCAGTGTGTTCTAAGTTGTATGTGCATGCAAAGTCTTATTGAAGCTTTGACTGCTGTTGAACTCTGAAAGCCGCCAAGCTTTGAAGCTCTGTGTGTTTCACTGTGCCTTGAACCCCTGAGTGCGGACTCAGGTGAACTTAAAAGTTTGACTATTGGAGGTTCTCAGAAGCCCTGAAGCTGCAGCTAGAACCTCATGGTGTTACACTCACTGTTCCACCATTAGTGTTTTTCCACTGCCATCTAAAATATTTACAACCATTTGTGTTTCACTGAGCTCCCACTTTGGGGGTTTTATGACTCCATGCTGGTGGAGGCTGCTCCCAAAGGGGCTGCCTATGTGAATGTATTGCTGTCTACTGGTTATATGTTCCACATTCTAAGTAAACCCAAAGCTTTGTTCCATTACCATTTTTGCCCATAAACTGCTGGTTTGACACTTCATAGACACTCAATGTTGTTTTTATCTTTGTTTGATTAGTTATTTCACCCCTTTGTATAGAATTATGCCTGCTTGATTAGGTGAAGATTATTGAATCAGAATTCCAAAGTGTATCAGGGCTGTTGATTTAATAAATATTCAAGTAGAGAAAGAGAAAGCATTTGTGTTTATTTTGAGCAAGAGTGATTTATCTGTCAAAATAAGGTTAGTGTTCCCCGCCAATCGTTGGAACAGTTGATTAAACAGTGACATTTAGCGTGGTTTTGGTTAATAATTATCAATTATTAATGATAATTAACTAATTGTAATTAAGTGCTTTGAGCCCATAATCACCATACCAGAGTGCATCTCTGATTTCCATTTGTAAGTAATGATTTTTGGTTGACAAAATTATTTTTCTGAATTATGATTTCTATTTGTCATTTTGATAAATATTAATTAATCAATAATCATAATCCTTACAACTGCTCAATACTGCTTTTTCCTGCTCTAGTCTGGCCTGGGTAATTTTGTCTTGAAAATTACACAGGCCACTTTTGGGGTTGCTACTTTTTACTGGCAACCCCAGAAAATCTTCACGGGGGTGCACATGGGCCATTCAAAATCTCATGGCCGCACACCAATGTCAAAACCAAAAAGACTGACTTTAAAAAATGCTGTGATGTTGTACTATTACTATATAATAGGAACACAAAAATGTATATCATAGACCTTTTGTCAGGTTTTACAAATTTACATTTCAGACTGACTAGAAATTAGCATTTAAAGTTTTAGAGACAACATGTAGCAGCCCTGATGGCCGCAGAAATGTATTTCTCCTTTTTTTAGACCATGCAGGGTAATTCTTGCATTTACAGAACACTTTTCAGCATTGTGAAAACTACAAAATAAACATAAGTTCATGCTCATAGTGTTTGATGAACAAGGCTCTACGCATAACTGAATGCATTAACGATGTTATACATTCTGTCATGAAATGCTAAATAAAGGCAAATAAACCAGATAATGTGTGCCAAAGTTACATTCAAATTTAGGATACTGTCATATCCACGATGGTTGTGTGCAGGCTGGGTGCAGTCTGTGATTTCTGTGCTGTGTTTCTTTCCTTCTACTTAGGGTGTGACTGGCAGGTGCTTCTACGCAGCTGTTGCTCATCAGGGAGCAATCAACCTGGGCTTTAAGAGGAGTGGAGAAACAGAGGGAGGCATCAGCTCGTTGTCTCACATATTGTGGTAAACAGCTAGACCTCTGCTGCACTGCAGTTTTTTCAACTGATCTCTGACTTTTTGTGGTTTCTCCTCTGCCTCTTAGGAAGATGTTTTGATGCCTTGATGTCTCAGCTGTGAGCCTCCACTCTGCCTTCTTCCCGGACCCAGGTTTCTGGAGCTTTTATTCACCTGCTTCTGAGAACCTTCCACCTGCCTGTCCACCCTCCCACGGAAATACCCCCTTTATGGAAAGGATCAAAGAAACAATGAAACACTTTCCCTTCTGCTGCATCCATCTGCTAACGTCAACCATCGTGGAACAGAATTATTCCTCCCAGGTTTAGCTGAGAGTTCGGCCTTCGTAAGTCGAAACCCAAGAAACTGTTTAGTATTTATGCCATCTTATGCAGGACCTCTCTAAGCCTCTCTTTTTCCCCTCAGTGAGACCCCAATCCTGTCGCTGATCCAGTCCTGGTTACTGATCACATTTACTCCTGTAAAACCTAATAAATTGTTAAAACTTTGCCTTGGTTCACTCGTGGTTGTGTTATTCAGAGTCTGTTAAAACCCATTATGACAGAACGAGCTGACCAAACTGACTCTGAAGCACAACTACGAGGTGCGGTTTCTCACAAAGGCGTTTTATTGGGTCAATATTGAGACAATGCTCAGGTCTCTTGCTCAACAACAGAACCAAATCCAACAATCCATTAGCACTATGAACCAACTATTT
Organism: Crenichthys baileyi; assembly: GCA_036173005.1. Taxonomy (NCBI): domain Eukaryota; kingdom Metazoa; phylum Chordata; class Actinopteri; order Cyprinodontiformes; family Goodeidae; genus Crenichthys; species Crenichthys baileyi. The sequence goes on from JAHHUM010001164.1 coordinate 295,206, forward strand.
CAAGAACTCATAACCAGACACCCTGTTGTACCTAATATTTTTTTCTCCTCTACCTCCTGCTCAGGTCATGCCCACTCCTGCCCTTGGTTGTAGTTCTATTCAGGAGGTTATTTCTCCTCCTCCTGAACCATTTTCCGGGAACCTAGACAAAAGTAAGGGATTCCTTTTACAGTGCACTCAAATTTTTCATAGGACGCCTCAGTCTTTTCCTGACGATGTATCTAAAATCTCTTATATAATCGGATTACTCAGGGACCAGGCATTAAGGTGGGCAGAAGCGATCATTAATGAATCATCGATTCATTATTACTCTTTTGAAGAGTTTGTCACCCTATTCAAACTAACCTTTTCCCCTAATAAATCCGGCGATGAGGCAGCCAAGAAATTAGGGACTCTTAAACAGGGTTTAAGACCTGTCGCTGTAATGGCTATTAAGTTCCGCACTCTAGCGGTAGAATCCGGATGGAATCCTTCTGCCTTAAAGAGCGCTTTCCTAAATTCTTTAAACAAAGAATTAAAAGACGAGCTAACTTATCGGGATGAAACTGATTAATTGGAGGAACTAATTAGTTTGGCTATTCGTATTGACAACCGCATCCATGAGAGAGCTAAGGTGACGGTTTTTCAGCCTGCTGCTACTTGGAAATGCTCAGACAACCGGCCACCCTCACAACAGTTCCTCACAACTACAATTAAGAACAATATAAATCTATTACGTGACATACCTCGCTTTGCTTGGCAAGGGTTCAAAACTTCTGCATGTAAACAGTGGGTCTCTCACAGGTGGAATGCAGCTAACTGGAGAGAGCATGGGAGCTAAAACACCACATGGATGCAAGGTGTAAATATACATATTAATGGTTTGCATCTGTTTCAAAGCAAACATATTAGACCCAGCACACTGGGTCTAATCTGTTCGCTAATATATTAGCATACTGTCACTGAAACGTCAGAGGAAAATCCCAGTAAACAAATTCCAACAACTTTATTAGGGGCTTTTTAAGTCAATATTGCACCAATAAAGTGATGGACTCTAATAAAAAAAGGAAGTCCACAGTAAAAGTAAATGTATTTAAAATTAAATAGAGGACTAAGAGGAATGGTGAGATGATGGGAAGGTGTTCCAGCAGGGCAATGGAGCGTTAGTCTGATATAGAGTAACGGCACAGAGAACTGTCATTTAGTTCACCTTCTGTATCCCCCAAATATGGCTGTATCACTCTGATAATGCCCACTCTTGGAAGATATGCAAGGTTCGGCCCAGTTACTACTCGGGTAGTGCTTTTCCTTGAAATATCGAGAGCTGACTGTCAATCAGAATGTTTGTGGATTCACTCTAACTTCACTGCTCAAAATTCCCAGGTATTCTTGGCCATGTCAACATCTTACAGCCCCAAGTCTCTCAATCTGTACATAAGCATCATCAACATCAAAAAAGCACAGCAATGCCAATAAAGGACTATTTAGACTAAAATGTCTGAATGGGTGAACGTGGCCTGTAGAGTATTGCTGTGAGGTCAGCAGCACCAGAAAAAAATAATATAAATGAAAAGAAGAGGCCTTTTAAGGTTTGAGTTCTCTAAATGGAGTGGATTGAACAAACAGCATCTAACCTTTTCAATGGTACGATATAATATGATACAATACTATAAGATAGGATGCAATATATTTAAAACCTTGTGGAAATTTGTTTTAGATTTATTGTCATCCCAGTAGCAGTCTTAATAAAAATCTATACATAAATCATTAAACAATATAACACCAGATAAACATAATCAAAAAGTCACATACACTGCACTTTGTTCTGCTCATTTCCAAAGAGATAAGGTGCTTTGCATTTTATCGTATTTTGAACCACAAACTTCATTGGGGACCAACAGAAAGTAGTACATTAAGGATAAAGGGTTTTCCTTTTTTTTCACCAGCAAAAGTCTGAAAAGTATGGTATGCTTTTTTTACCCCCCTTGTTTTGCTCAAATGTAAACCTCTACTTAATTCTCAAGTCATTTGCAGCCTCTAACAGATATTTTTCCTGGATTCCCTTGTATTTGCCTCTATCTGACTTCCCTTTCAGCTCTCACCAGCTTTCTCGTGCCTGCTGAAAAAAAAAATTTCCACAACAGAATGCTGTCACTGTCACAGTTCACAAATCTCTTTGCAGAGATTTACCATTTCCTTTTCCATTTTACAATTATGTGCTACTTTGTATCACAACAAATCCCAATAAAACACATTAAAACTGGTTGTGTGTGACAAAATTTTAAAAACATCACTGAATGCTTCTTTAGAGCACAGTAAATGTAAATAAGCAGATAAAGATAAAGAATAGCTAGATTTCTTCAAGTGCTTTCTGATGTTGCTTTCCTTCATCTATTCTTACAGCCCTTTCTATAACACTTGTACTGTGGACACACAAATAGTTTTTTCTATTTTTAATTGGTAAAGGTAAAACAACAAAGAGCACACCAGTAAGAGGAGAGTCCAGCAAGGAAGGAGAATCACTACTGGGAGGAATGATTACTACAATAAAGAACAGATAAGCCTAATTTAAGCATGGAACATCTTAGGGGGAACATGAACTAAGTCACTGAGGGAAAATGGCTTAAAAAGACACAGAAGTAAATACTACAGAGACATACAGGCAAAATAACTGAAAAGAATAACCACAGAAAAACACAAAGATGGCTACTAAAACTACTAAACACTACAACAACAAAACATAAGAAACGCAAGAACACTACAACAAAGACTAAAGATCAAAGTGACAAAACTAACTTAAAGTCATACGGATTGTAACAGATTTAGCATACAGAGGCAAATATTAGGTCACAACTGCTCAAAAAGGTTCCAGTACTAGCAGGTGTTGAGTATAAAGCTTTTGCATTGGAGGACTTTGTCAGAAAAGCAAAAATCTTTTCCAAAACAGAAATGGAGCTTGTACTTGCCTGTATTAGTCTGAATGAAGAACAGCTTAACGGCTTAATCCAGCAACCATATCCAGAGTTTAAAGAGAGTTAAAATGGTAAATAAACTGAATTCTAGTCAAATTGACCACTCAAAGCGCTTTATACTTGAGCCACATTCACTCAGTCGCACTCACTAACACACATTCATAAAAATGAACTGCAGATAAGTAGACAACTTGGGGTTAAATGCCTTGCCCAGGTGCACATCGACATGTGGCATCAGGAAACTGGAATCAAACCCACAACCTTTAGATTGCAAGACAAAGGCTCCTCCCATTGTCCCACAGTCGCTCCCACAGTTGAAAGACTTGGGGAAAAGATGTGCTTTGGTAGAGGTTGCCAAAGCTGTGAAATAACTGCCACCGCTGGGAGGACACTGGGGCTGAATAAGGTTTGTAAAGCTGTATGTGTTGACACACCTCTTCAAGGTGGCAGTCACCCACGAACACACTTACCCTACTAAAAGTATCAGCCAACTGCCCCTCTGTGACCCAAGTAATCAGTTTTACCAGCATGGTTGCACAGGGGGCACAGAAGGGAAGACAGGTTTAGATAGCATATTGATTTCACAGACCTCATCAAGCTGCTCTCGTGCAGCGCTTGTTTTTGCTCTAATTTGTTTGGAAAGGAGAAATCACAGGGTGACATCATCCAGACAGGCAGCCCTCAGTGTCATTTATTCCTTGGCTGAAAGGCAAAAAATCTTTGCTGTATTTATGAAACTTAATTAAAAATAAAGACAGAACTGGTGCATTTCCAAAAGAGTTGTTGAGGCACAGCTTACTGTAATTCTGACTTTTCATCTTCTGTGGTATAAGATGTCTTTAAAATTTATTTAGATTTAATTTTTTACAAGTGAGGCAATAAATAGATTTGTGCCCCTTGTGCCAGAAAATTGTTCCTCCATGCTTCTCTTCCTCTTGTCTGCATACTTCTCTAACCTTTTAGGAAAGTGTTTTTTCTACCTGGCAATATTACATCTTCTCAATAATATGCTTGGGCTGCGAGACTCAAAGAGAGCCTTTTATTTTGATGAAAAATCTAATCAAGATAGCGTTTCTGGCTCCTGGCACATATCTGTCGGAGAAACAGTGAAAAGAGAGCGTGGTGGCTGATTAACTGCCTGTCTACCCCCATGACTCTCAAGAACAAATAAACACTCTTGTAAATTTTACATTGTATTTGTCCTAAGAGGCAGCACTGCATACTAAAATGTATACCTTTACCTACACTTTTAACCATATTTTAAATCTGAACAGTTTTATTACTTGTTTGGAACAGTTTTGATTCAATTTTTACCAAACATTTCCTATAGTTATTTCCTATTCAGTTCAATTCAATTCAGTTTATTTATGTAGCGCCAATTCACAACACGTCGTCTCAAGGCACTTCACAAAAGTCAGGTACATACATTCCAATTAATCTTAATCATTGAACAGTGCAGTCAGATTCTGTTATTTATTCAAATTGGATAAAAAGTTTTTCTATCTAAGGAAACCCAGCAGATTGCATCCAGTCAGTGACTTGCAGCATTCACTCCTCCCGGATGAGCATGTAGAGACAGTGGACAGTCACTGGCGTTGACTTTGCAGCAATCCCTCATACTGAGCATGCATGTAGCGACAGTGGAGAGGAAAAACTCCCTTTTAACAGGAAGAAACCTCCAGCAGAACCAGGCTCAGTGTAAGCGGCCATCTGCCACGACCGACTGGGGGTTAGAGAGAACAGAGCAGAGACACAAAGAGAACAAAGAAGCACTGATCCAGGAGTACTTTCTATGGGAAGGAAAAGTAAATGTTAATGGATGTAGCTCCTTTAGTCGTTTCACCTAGAAAGAAGGAACAGATAAACTCTGAGCCAGTTTTCATGTTTAGAGTCTGAGGAGAGCACATAGAGTTAGTTACAGTAAAAGCTCAGTCAGCAGCTATGTCTAGGAGAGAGAAAGGGTTAAACACTGAAAGACAGGGCCATGTGGATCATCGGTAGAGGGTGAGCATTAAGTTGTTACCAGCAGAATCTTGGAGGATTCCCCTCTCCAGAAAGGTGTTACAGGTAGACACACAGGTAGTCAGGCCAGGTGTAGCTTCTAGGAAGAGAAAAGAAAGAGAACAAAGTTAAAAGCTGAAATAACAGCAAATAATGGAAAATTGGAGAGTAGTGTGAGAATGTAGCGAAGAGGGTGAAAGTGGTCATTATGTCCTCCAGCAGCCTAAGCCTATAGCAGCATAACTACAGAGATAGCTCAAGATAACCTAAGCCACTCTAACTATAAGCTTTATCAAAAAGGAAAGTTTTAAGCCTAGCCTTAAAAGTAGACAGTTTGTCCATCTAGAGCCCACTGATGGCCATTGTTATACTAAAAACCACAACGATTGGGATACCTCTCTCTGTCAGATTGACCATAAACCATTGGAAAGAGAGGGGGTCATACAGGTAGCAGAAATGGAGGGTGGGTTTGCACCTCAACCATAACTGAGCCGGTTTAGGCTAAACCTTACTCCCCCTTACTCCATTCAACAAGGGGAGAAGAAGACGGAGGTAAAATAAGGAAGATAGCTCAGGATAATCGAAACTACTCTAACAACACGGTGTTGTTCCTCAACAACACCGTGTCGGCTGTGGATCACTTCAGGTTCTTAGGAACCACCATCTCTGAGGACCTGAGATGGTCTTCACACATAGACACTGTTCGGAAGAAGGCCCAGCAGAGACTGTACTTCCTGAGGCAACTTAAGAAGTACAACCTTCCACAGGAGCTGCTGGTCATCTTCTACACTGCCATCATTCAGTCTGTCCTGTCTTCATCCATCTCAGTGTGGTTCGGTTCATCCACAAAACAGGACAGGTCCAGACTGCAACGAATAATCAGGACTGCAGAGAGAATCATCAGGGCTGACCTTCCCTCCATCCAGGACTTATACAGGTCTAGGGTCAGGAAAAGAGCTGCTAAAATCTCTGCAGACCCCCAACACACCCTGCACATAAACTGTTTAGAGTTCTGCCTTCAGGGCGACGCTACAGAGCGCTGTTCACTAAAACCAGCCGCCACAGAGACAGTTTTCTTTCCCTCAGGCTGTTTCTCTGTTGAACATTCAATAAAATACAAAACAACAGCATACAGTTGTTGCAAATGCACCTTTTTATTTATATATGTGTATATTGTACATTGTAAATATGTATATTCTGTAGTGCAAAAACAAAAACCAAAGAGCAAAGTGTACCGGAGTCAAATTCCTTGTTTGTATGTACAAACTTGGCAATAAAGCTGATTCTGATTCTGATTCTATAAGCTTTATCAAAAAGGAAAGTTTTAAGCCTAGCCTTAAAAGTAGACAGAGTGTCCGCCTCACGGGCTAAAACCGGGAGCTGGTTCCACAGGAGAGGAGCCTGATAACTAAAGGATCTGCCTCCCATTCTACTTCTAGAGACTCTAGGAACCACCAGTAAACCTGCAGTCTGAGAACAAAGTGCTCTGTTAGGAACGTATGGAACAATCAGATCTCTGATGTATGATGGAGCTAAATCATTAAGGGCTTTATATGTAAGAAGGAGAATTTTAAATTATATTCTGGATTTAACAGGGAGCCAATGAAGGGAAGCTAAAGTAGGGGAAATATGATCTCTCTTTTTAATTTTCATCAGAACTCTTGCTGCAGCATTTTGAATCAGCTGAAGGCTTTTAACTGCATTTTCTGGACATCCTGATAGTAAAGAATAACAATAGTCCAGCCTTGAAATAACAAATGCATGGACTAGTTTTTCAGCGTCACTCCTGGACAGGATATTTCTAATTTTGGCAATGTTGAAAAAAGGAAATCCTAGAAACCTGTTTAATATGTCCTGGTCTAAAATAACACCAAGGTTTTTTACTACATCAATTTAATGCCATCCAGGTTAAGTGATTGACTAAGCAGTTTCTTTTTTTAAAGACCCCGGTCCAAAAACGACAGCAAAAAATTTAAAGTCATCAAAGTTTTTATGTCTTCAATACATGCTTGTAGTCTATCTAACTGGTTGGGCTCATCAGGATTTATGGATAAGTAAAGCTGAGTATCATCAGCGTAACAGTGAAAATTTATCCTATGCTGCCTGATAATTTGACCAATTGGAAGCATATACATAGTAAAGAGAATTGGCCCAAGTACTGAACCCTGTGGTACTCCACAATTAACCCTGGAGTTTAAAGATAATTTATCATTTACATGAACAAACTGGAATCTGTCAGACAAATAAGATTTAAACCAGCCTAGTGCTGTTCCCCTGATCCCTACAGCATATTCCAGCCTTCCTAAGAGAATATTATGATTGACTGTATCAAATGCAGCACTGAGATCTAACAGAACCAGTACAGACACAAGTCCATTATCTGAGGCAATAAGAATATCATTAGTGACTTTCAGCAGAGCTGTTTCAGTGCTATGATGAGCTCTGAAGCCTGACTGAAACTCTTCACACAGGTCATTGCTGTGTAAATGCTCACACATTTGATTAGCAACTATTTTCTCAAGAATTTTAGATAAGAATGGAAGATTGGATGTCGGTCTGTAATTTATTAAGTCATCTCGATCAAGCGAAGGTTTCTTAAGCAAAGGTTTAATTACAGCTACCTTAAAAGCTTGTGATACAAACCCATTTACTAAAGATAAATTAATCATATCTAAAATGGGGCTGGTAATAAGAGGGAACCCTCCCTAAATAATTTGGTTGGGATTGGGTCTAACATACAAGTTGAAGGTTTAGATGAAGCTAATATTTCTGATAACTCAGGAAGCTCCACAGGATCAAAACAGTCCAAACACAGATCAGGTTCTACAGTTACTTCCAATGTTGTCTCACTTGTTGAGGATGAAGTAATCATCTTCGGGAGTATGTCAAAGATTTTCTTCTTAATAGAATCAATTTTATTTTGGAAGAATCCCATAAAGTCATGACTGCTGAGAGCTAAGGGAATGGATGAATCAACAGAGCTATGACTCTGTGTAAGTTTAGCAACTGTACTAAAGAGAAACCTAGGATTATTCTTGTTCTCTTCTATTAAGGATGAGAAATAAGCTGTTCTAGCTTGGTGAAGTGTCTTTTTATACAACAGTAGGCTATTTTTCCAGATTAAGTAGGAATCCTCTAGGTGTGTAGAGCGCCATTTTCGCTCCAGTTTTCTAACATTGTGCTTTAAAGTACGCAGCTCTGAATTAAACCAGGGAGCTAGCCTCCTACGAATAATTACCTTCTTTTTCAAGTGGGCTGCATTGTCTAATGCACCACGCAATGATGAAGTAACACTATGAACAAGAGAATCAATTTGTGAAGGGGAAGAAACAAAATTATTGCCCTCCACTGTGTTTTTCTGTGATAATGAGGAAATTAAAAGTGGAACAGATTTTTTAAAGGTTGTTACAGCATTGTCTGATAATGATCTACTATAATGAAATTTTCTTTCAGGTGTGGAGTACTCTGTTAAATTAGACTCAAAGGTTATTAAAAATGGTCAGACAGGACAGGGTTATGAGAAAATATTGTTATGTCTTTACACTCAATGCCATATGTCAGCACAAGGTCCAGAGAATAAAGACAAACGTGGGTAGGTTTGTTAATGTTTTGAGTAAAGCCAATTGAGTCTAAGATACCATTAAAGTCTATATTTAAGCTATCACTTTCAGTGTCAACATGAATGTTAAAATCCCCCACTATAATAAGTTTATTTTTTTTTTAACACTAAATCAGATAAAAGGTCTGAAAACTGATCTAAAAATTGAGAGTAAGGGCCTGGCGGTACAAAACAACAAACAGAAGTGGTTTTAGTGCTTTGCAATTTGGATGAGGAAAACTAAGGATTAAATATTCAAAAGAGTTGTAGCTATTGATTGGTCTGGGACTAGTCAATAAATCAGACTGAAAGATGGTTGCTACTCCTCCTCCACGCCCAGTATTTCGAGGAATGTGAAAATTTAAATAATTAGTAGGAGTTGACTCATTTATAGTAACATAATCCTTTTGCTGCAGCCAGGTTTCCTACTAATCCAAGATAATCCTCTCTGCTAATTGTTTCTTTGCCAACTTTAGTACACATTTCAATCTGTTCAGCTACTGCGGAGTGTTTGAGTGTCTTCTTAAACTATCAAATGTGTTGATTAAATATGAAGATATTGAAAGCCGGTGAGGAAGCTATAACTTCTTTGCTTTATAATTTCTCAGTTTCTACATCAAAAATTCTTCCTTCTTAACACACAAGTAGGCATAGCAATCCGTCCTTCTATGTCTAGGAAAATTTTATCTGTTGTCCCAAGGCCCACAAACACTTTTGAGATCCAGTGAACGCAGTGGCTGCAGATTTATCGACTGCACATGATGTAAATCGTCTGTTCCAAATAGCCCACAGGTGCTCTATTGAATTAGGATCTGATGACTGTGGAGCCCACTGGAGTACAGTGAACTCATTGTCATGTTCAAGAAACCAGGGATGGACTTAGTCAGAGACAATTCTTAAGTAGGCTGTGGTGTTAAAATGATACTGAGTTGCTACTAAGGGGAAAATATGTTAGTATTTTACTTTCATGAACCATTGCGAATTATAACATCAGTTTCCTGTTCTGAAGAGGACAAGCCACCCTTTTCCATTCGAGAACCATGGCCTCGGAGGAGCTGATCTTCATCCCAGCCCCTTCACACTCGGCTGCGACCCGCCCCAGCGCATGTTGTAGGTCTTGGCTAGAGGGGGCCAGCAGGACCACATCATCTGCAAAAGGAAGACACGAAATCCACTGGTCCCCAAACCAGACCCCCTCTGGCCTGTCCATAAAAGTTATGAACAGGACCAGTGACAAAGGGCAGCCCTGCTGGAGTCCAACATGCACCGGGAACAGGTCCAACTTAGTGCCGGCCATGTGGACCAAACTCCTGCTCCTCTTGTACAGAGACCGGGTGGCCCCCGATTCCATACTCCTGGAGCACCCCCCACAGGGCACCACGAGGGACACAGTCGAATGCCTTTTCCAGGTCCACAAAACACATGTGGACCGGTTGGGAAACTCCCATGATCCCTCGAGTAACCTGTAGAGGGTATAGAGCTGGTCCAGTGTAGAGCCAGCCTAAGCAAACGGGGATCGGGCCACCGAGGTCTCCACCTTCGTCCACCGCCCAATCCTCTTTGCACCAGTCCCTCGTGGTTTCCCCTGCAGGTGGTGGGCCCACTGGGGGATGGCCTCGCGTCTCTCATTCGGGCTTGGCCTGGTCGGATCCCGTGAGGAGCAACCCAGCCACCAGGCGCTCTCCGACGAGTCTTGACCCCAGGCCTGGCTCCAGGGTGGGACCCCAGCTCTGCCGTACCCGGGGACGTCATGTGCCTCGATTTAATGGTCCTTATGAAGGTGTCTTGAACCGCTCTTTGTCTGACCCGTCACCTGGAGCCTGTTTGCCATGGGAGACCCTACCAGGGGCATTCAAGCCCCAGACAACATAGCGTCTAGGATCATTCGAGCACTCAAACCCTTCCACCATGTTAAAGTGGTGGTTCAAGGAGGGGTGGCTTGTCCTCTTCAGGCTAGAGTGGAATTCCTGCCTCAAGTGGAGGAGTTCAAGCATCTCGGGGTCTTGTTCACGAATGAGGGAAGAATGGAGCGGGAGATCGACAGTCGGATCGGTGCAGCTGCCGCAGTAATGGGGGCGCTGTGTCGGTCTGTTGGGGTGAAGGGAGAGCTGAGCTGAAAAGCGAAGCTCTCGATTTACCGGTCGGTCCATGCTCCTACCCTCACCTATAGCCATGAACTTTGGGTCATGACTGAAAGAACGAGATCCCGGAGACAAGTGGCTGAAATGAGCTTCCTCCGTAGGGTGGCCGGGCACTCCCTTAGAGATAGGGTGAGGAGCTCGGCTATCTGGGAGGGGCTCGGAGTAGAGCCGCTGCTCCTCCACATCGAGAGGAGCCAGTTGAGGTGGCTCAGGCATCTATACTGGATGCCTTCTGGACGCCTTCCTCAGGAGGTGTTTCAGGCACGTCCCACCCGGAGGAGGCCCAGGGGACAGCCCAGGACACGCTGGAGGGACAATGTCTCTCGGTTTGCCTGGGAATGCCTCTGGCTCCCCCAGGAGGAGCTGGAGGAGGTGTCTGGGGAGAGAGACGTCTGGGTGTCTCTGCTGAGTCTGCTGCCCCCGTGACCCAGTCCCGGATAAAGTGGAAGTCGACGAGACGAGACAAGACGAGACGAGTTTCCTGTTCTCAGGTAATCTCAATGGCACACACTGTGTTCTCATTCTCCTCTAGCCAACTGCTACGTGTTGGGCATTCAGAGTTCATGTTTTGCAGCCTTAGTTGTAACAGGGGGCTATTTAAATTACTCTTGCTCTTTTTAATATTTTAAGTCAGGCTGTCCATTGTCCTTTGACCTCTGACATCAAGCAGGCATTTACGTGAACACAAATGTTGCTCAGTTGATGCTTTCTCTTTTTCAGATGATTCTCTGTAAACTTGGGATTCTTGTGTGTAAACATTCCAGTTGATCAGCAGTTTCTGAACTATTCAGACCAGCCCATCAACAACCATGCCATGTTCAAGCCACCTAAATTCCCTTTCTTCCCCATTCTGATGCTTGGTTACACTAAGGCTATGTTCACACTGCGGGTCCTGATGCTCAGTTCAGATTTTTTTGCTGAAATTCGATTGTTTTTGAATGGTTTTTCAAACTACTAAATAAATGTGACCGTGGTTTGACTTCAGTTTACGACCCCAAAGCAACACTCATGCACAGAAGGAGAATTAAGACCTCACACAGCAGTTCACTGTTTACAGAAATGAAAAAGGAACGTCAGCATTTCTGTGTTATCATTAAGTTGAGAAATAGGAGCCAACAATATTATGACTACATCTTTACAACAAAAAGATATCACAACGATTAGCAATGGCCTTTTGTGGAGCAGTGACTGCTACTTCTTTAGAGAAGCCTGTGTGGATGCGTAGTCAGAGCCAGGACGATTATATAAAAGCCACATGGAATGCGACATGACCATCGCTATTGGATATGTATCTGATTTAGTACCTCATATGGAAGTGGCATAATTTGGATTTTTTTTGGAGGAGAAAAGATTGGAATTGGGCATGAAAAAGTTAGATATTGGTAGCTAATGGGCAAAAATGTTGAATTTGGGCTGCATTTGCCTGCAGTCTCCTTTACCATGTTTGCCTAAATGCACAAAATTACATTAAGTCACCGTTTTTATTAACAATCAACTGAACTCTTGTAGCTAATAAAGTGGTTGGTAGCTCCATCTTATAAATCTTGTTTTTTTGCTTTTTGTTTTTGTGAGAGAAGCTGGTTGAAATATCATTGTAGCCACTATTAAGACAACAGAAAAGACTGTGATTCTGCTATTAATTCAGTCAGTCATTTTCTACCGCTTATTCCATAGTGGGTCGCGGGAGAGCTGGTGCCTATCTCCAGCAGTCTATGGGTGAGAGGCGGGGTACACCCTGGACAGGTCGCCAGTCCATCGCAGGGCAACACACAAACAACCATGCACACACTCATTCATACACCTAAGGGCAATTTAGAGTTACCAATTAACCTAACAGGCATGTCTTTGGACTGTGGGAGGAAGCCGGAGTACCCGGTGAGAACCCACGCATGCACGGGGAGAACATGCAAACTCCATGCAGAAAGACCCCCGGCCGGGAATCGAACCCAGGACCTTCTTGCTGCAAGGCAACAGTGCTACCAACTGCGCCACCGTGCAGCCCGCTATTAATTCAATGATTTATTATTTTATATTAAAAAAAAATCAGATGGCAAATGGACTGAACTTATATAGTGCTTTCCCAGTCACACAGGCCGCTCAACGCGCTTTACACTAGAGCCACATTCACCCAGTCGCACTCAACGCTCACACATTCATACACTGATACGCAGATCAGTAGACAACTTGAGGTTAAGTGCCTTGCCCAGGGGCACATCAACATATAGCAGGAGGAAGCTGGAATTGAACCCACAACCTTCTGAGTGCAAGACAGCTACTCTTCCTACTGAGCCACAGTCGCCTCAATCTGTATTTGTCATATCCAAATATACATGTTTGACTTTAGACATATTACAGTAACTAGTAAAACATTTGAACTTGTTAAGCTAATGTTTAGCATTGCAAGGGAATAACTATGACATTGTCCTGAACTCATGCACTCTTTGTTACACAATTGGTTAGTTTGTATATGGACAAGCATGAAACAGCTGAATTATGGGAAGATGGGATGTTTGTTATTTGTGACATAATTTTTCTGCTTTCCTGTTTTTTTTTATTGTTTAAATCTCAATTCATTTTTTCTTCATGCATGATTTTGGCTGGAGACATGCCATCCTGGAACTCCCCCAGCAAACAAACTATAAAAATGCTTAGTATGATCCCCAGTCTTCTAATCTCACATAGTTACATTTTTGTCAGATACAAATCAGAAAACACAGTCAGAACTCAGCTCTTAAAGCCCAGAATCCACTCAGATGTTTACTCTTCTGTCAGGATGTGACATTCTTGACTTGTGTTTTTGTTAACCAGAGGTTCTTGTTTATGGTTTTGTATTCATGTTTTCTGTTTTTTCCTACAGTTCTGATTTTCTTCTGTCTCCCAGTGTTTTCTCCTCTGCTTCATCCTCAGTTTGGTTCAGTCAGTGTGTGTTTGGGTTTGTTTACTTTAGAATCAGGGTGTCTTAATGGTTTCTAATTTGCTAAGTTCTTAGGTTGTTGTTACCCCCCAGTTTCTCAGTTTACCTTAATTCATGTTTAGCTTTATTTATCTTGGTCTATAGTTTTTATTAGCTCTGCTCACTGTCTTGTTGTTTAGTCCCTTCCCTAGGTCTTAGTCTTATTAGGTTCACCTGCTCCCTCTCTCTCTCCCTGCGTCCATGTCACACCTGTTCTCTGTTTCTTTGATTACCTGCTCCTTGTTTCCCCCTCATGTTTGTCTGTATATTAGTTGGTCTGTGCTCTTTTACCTGCTGGTTCCTCTCGTCTTTCACCCCCGTTCGTTGCCCTCGTCCAAGCCTTGAGTCCTGTGTGTTCCTGCCGATGCTGTAAGTGTTTTGGATGTCTGCCTCTGTTACAGCTGCAGTGTTTTTGTTTTTCCCCTTTTGATCTTTTTGGAAATAAAACAGAGACTGCTCAGAATGCTGCTGCCTCGCTCTTGTCTGCGCTTCGGTCCACCCCAAAACCAAACCGTGACATCTTCGTGTTCTTATAAGCGTACCTTGAACTCTTACTGTGCCTCTGGTTGTCTCCTGCTGCCACTGTTACCTCATCTATCAGTTTTGCTCTTACAAGCCTGCTTGCCTTCTCTCTCTGTCGGACAGTTTTTTGTTCAGATCTTCAGCATTATGTCACATTATTACTTAGCCTATCTTGGTTTGAAATAAATTCCTTAAATTAAATTTCCCATGAGTCTGCAGTTCACATAAAATGATCTGTGTAATGTGGGATATTTCACAGTACAAGGTAATGTTTCACATTTTATATTTCAAAGTTAATAAAAATTATTTTAACTGAATAGATGGACTTGTGCACCCTTCCTGAATGATTGTTTGTTGTTCTTTTTTGTGCTTTAGATATATTTTTGAAATAGGTTTGTGATGGGAAATGTTCATAAACTTTTGTTTGTGCAACTAGAAGAAAAGGTACATTCTTCAAGATGTTCAGTTGAGATTGATGTTTACTTTTTCTTTTTCTTTGTAGAGCCAGGCGGACAGAATAGAAAGTAAATAAAAAGGTTAAAAAGAAATAACAAATAGGAAGGGATTTTTGAGGCCATCCCAGACTAATTGTCTATGGACTCCCAGATTTCCTGAGTCCACAGACATCTTTTCAAAAGGTTTCCAAAAGGGAAACCTTTTGAATTATGGCCACAGACTAAAGAAGATAGGTGTAAACACAATGAAGTCCTTTGTTGGTTTGTGAACAACTGCTCTGTTGCTTTTAGTTTCTGTCTCATGATGAAACTCTTTGGAATAAAACTGATTAAATTGGAGAGGGGTTCATGATAACTAATCTCAATACTGACATATCTTTCCCAGGTCCCAGGGATAGTGAGGTCAGTTTTCAATCAGTTCTTTGGTCATATGACATATAGTACTCGTTATTTCTGATAAAATGACTGAGGTGTCACACAGGAAAATGAACACCTCATTAGCACCAGTGAATGAATCTCCTTAAAGAAATAGATCTCATTAAAAGTTAATTATTAATGGCGTAGTTTCGTAAAGTATAAAAGTATCGGAAACATACATGTCGTATATATCAGGCAAAAATGTATTATGACACAATGGACAGCTCAGAATGAATGAGATGGACGACCTTTTGTACATAAATTGAAAAGAATAAGTATGTGCACTTGTTTTCACATAAAGCCTCAATTAAAAGCTTTTTCAGTTGACTAACCGTAATTCATTAAATTATTAAGAAAAATGTGTCTGGTTCAGTTAAAAATAAATCCACAACATTTGGGGAAATACAGTATTCTCATTCTGACAGCAGTAATTCTCAGAAGTGGAGATTTTCTTCAGAGTGTTTTCCAGTGATCAGGGTTTATGGAGACTTTGTGGAGAAATATACAGAGAACAAGACTGATCCTGTAACTTTAAAAAAAATTGTCTGTAAGCTCTGAATGGCTTACCAGGCAGGAAACCGGCAATCAATCTGCAATAGCCTTTTCTGCGGACATCAGTCTGCCTATTAAAGGCAGCACGCAGACATCCATCCGGGAGCAGACAGCATGTCAATAGCTGTGTCACAGTTGTGACCGACTGTGCCACTTTTAAGTCAATAATGCGTTAGATCTTTAGGTACTGGCTGTGATCAACTATGCCACATTTGTCTCTTAATAAGCCCTTATATGTATATGCACATGCATGTGTGTGTGTGTGTGTGTGTGTGTGTGTTGCCTTGAGGCTGAAGGTAGGCTGAGCAGTGTCTGACTATGACTGTGATGTCTAGCTTCATTTGCATGCATGTGTGTTTCTTCTGTTGATCCTGACAGGCCTGCTAATGAATTCCTGTCCACACGTTGCTGCTTTTAGACAATTATTAGCACTTTTTTCTGCATTTCCTTACCCCAGTTATTAAAGAGCTATCAATTTGTTATTTGTATTTGAACAATCGTTGTATAAATACCTCAAAGATATAAAGAATCAGTTAATCATAGGTTTGCAAATTACAGCGATTCTGTTTTCAGTTTTGTTTATCATAAAACCTAGGACCATCAGATATGCCATTTAAAGAACATAAGTTCTTCACATAGCATATCATTTTGTGTGGGTTTATTTTGTCATAACTCTTATAATCCTGTCTCAGAATTAATTATAACCACAACCTTTATCTGCTGCTTGCTAGGGTTAGGTTTGTGGTAATGTGCACTTAAATTCTTCAAACAAAATCTGTTTATGCAAATGGTGACATTGTCAATTTCTAATAGATCTAAAACAGAGTTTGGAATTAGAAAAACAGATTACAAATTTAAAATACATTCAGTTTATAGTATGAAAAATCATTTCAATTAAAAATACAATTTATTGTTTTGATAACAGCAACATCAAAAGCCTGACATTCTTTGCTGTCTAATACCGACAGATTAATCTGATTAACGTGAAAGTGTTAATTAAGATGAGGCTACCTTGACAAATCCTGCTGGGTAATGTTGTGATGGAAATGTTAATCATCTAAATGAAGCAGTTATTTAAGATATCAACAATAGAGAAGCAGTATAAATTTAACTGAGGTCCTGGCTTTTTTGTTTCAAATGATGTGTAATTGGTGAAACATTGGCACTACAAATGTGATGATTGTTTGTTTTCAAATAAGCTTAATGCCTAATAATGCTTAATTAGCAGTTCGTGAAATCATTAATATATAAAGAGATAACAGAAAACATTTCTCAGAAGGACTTTCTCTGCATGGTGGGTTGAAAGAAAAACTGTGGCATATCTGTTACATTGGGGGAAACCTTTTTAAAATTTTTTATATAACTGTCCTTTCAAATTAAAAGCAAATCTTAGTCTTCTGTCATAATTCTTTCCATATATGAAGACCACATTGTTTGTTCCTGGATATAGCAGAGCTTCATTCTGGATGTGTTAGGCCAATGGATTTACAGTCTGTTGGCTCTGTTGTGAAAGAAGGAGAACTCATTTGTGAAATTGTTATGATTCAGTCTTATGTTAAATCCACGTTATGAAAGTTTGTTGTGTTATGGAAATTTTAGTGCCTTGTTTCTTTGCTCCTTGATACTCTACAGGAACTGATAAAAGTATTAGGACCCCTCAGTGTTATTCTATTCTTCTCTGTTTAGTCTTAGAATAATGGTTTCTCAGCCTTCTGCTTGCAGCTGTGTGAGATAATATGTATGCCACACCGTTAAGATTATGTCTGGGACAACAGGTCTCATGAGACTCACCTTGAGAACTGTTGTAGATTATAGGATAACTTTTACTTTGTCTAGTCAGAATGATTTGGCAGCACTACTGAGCACATCTTCAATGCTGTAAAATCCTTCTCTCTTGCAAGATTAAAATAAAGCTGATTCTGAGTGACAATCATCAGTCTCTGGATGCGAATTTTTCTACAACAATTGGCGTCACAGGATTCCTTGACTGATTTACTCTGGGGATATCGACGAAGAAGTGCCAGGCGCCAGCCTTGGAAGAGATTCCTTGCCTTTATAGTGTTACAGGGACGGAGGACTTCTGCGTCGAGGTTCCTGGGAGACTCAGCACTGGAATCCAGAAAGAACTTCTTTTTTTTTTCCAAGAGATGGTGAGATCTTGAATCAGCACAATTAATTATTATCATTAGATTATATTAGGTTATATTAAAGAAAAAACTAATTATAACCAAAGGCCTATAAATTAAATTGCAAAAATAGAGAAAAAACTTAAATTTTAACTAAAAGGTTCCAACTAACAGTTTTCTACTGGGGACAAAGGGGATCTGGGATTTTTTCCGCCTTGGAACAGGAGCGAGGTGTACGGACCTCGCTGGCGCGGTTGATGCCACGCTGCGCACGGGTGAACAGTAATTCACCAGTAGAGACCCCTCCCTGTACGGTTGAGTGAGGCTCCCCTAACCAGTAAGTTAGGGGGAAGGCGATTAGGGTGCCATAAAGCTCTAAACTTTTGTGGAGACGTCTGCAGGTTTTAAAGGAATTTTCCCCCATTTACCAGTAAATAAAGGGTGTTGCAGGGCTGTCAAGTATGGGACAGCAGTTCAGTTCTAAGGGATCACCTCCTCCTCCCGAGGGAGAAACGTTCGATTTTATGGTAAAAAAAATATGGTCCACAAAGCACTGAGTGCATAAATAAATGGGTCAAAGAATTTAACTTTCCTGCAGGGGGTTCATACAATCTTACAGTTTTACAGAGGGTTGAAGAAGCTATAAAAGAAAAGGAGGAAAAATTAGAGGGACAAAAGAAAATAGATCAAAAAGATTACCAGGTTATGAAAAAATATAAAGCATGCTTAAAATGTTGGAAAGATGAAGCTGAGCGACGCCAAAAGAAAAAAACCTCTAAATTGATGCCAGGGAATCAGGATGATAGTAAAGATATGGGGGGGCGACAAAATTAAAGCTCTATCTCTGTACCTGTTCTTACCAACTTTGGTCCTAATACTGATGCAAAATACACAAAATAACGCCACCCCCTTATAACCCAGCTGTAAAGTCTGACACTTCTGTTAATTCTTCTGTTGTTTCTCACTCTCTATACCCTGATCTACGAGCTTTGACGACTCTGGCGGCTGTGGTGGACCACGATCTGGACTCATATGTTTACCGACCCATCAGAAACGAACGGCAGCCTGACGGCTCCTCCTCTGCAGCAGTGACCTCCAGACCTCCAGCTGCAGAGCCAGCCACATCTGCAGCCTCACAGCAACAGCAGTCATTGAAGGTGGAAGAAAGCTCTAACACCACATCTGCACAGCTGCACAGCTCCTCAGATCCTCCTGATTCACGGCCAAGTCCAAGCTCCAGCCCTCCGTCTTCTCATACCAGACTGAAGGCTCAGGGACACACTCTCACTGCACCTATGGTGAAAGTAATGGGTCCAAATGGACCTAAGCTGGTTTTCCGGTCCTGCACTTTTCATGACATCGAGGAGTGCGCAAAACTTCTCCCTGACCTATCTCAGTCAGGTGAAGTTTTTTCCACCAATTTCTCTGATTTTTGCAAGGAATATCGTCCTACTGGTGCTGAAATACGCAGAATCCTGACACGTAAAATAACTGCGTCTGACATTGCAAAAATCCATAACAAGCTCCCCGTTCCAAACCTACATCTGAAACTTGAGGATTGGGATAATATTTCAAATATGGAATACAGGAAGGCCGTTACTGTCCTGGCGGTTGCCATAAAGAAAGAGTTTCCCCGAAAGATCAATATGACTAACATCTATGCCTGCAAGCAGAAAGGTGATGAAGACACTAACGATTTCATCACCAGAGTGATCGAAGCAGATCAATCACTTCGCAGACATGCCAAACATGCTCAACTCATGTTTGAAGAACGGCAGCAGAGTAAAAAAGTTTTAAAGTTTTACAAATGTTTGACGTTTTTGTGATCCGGACACCTGTTTCAAGTGTGTCAGAAAGGGACATTGGAGGGAGCAATGTCCCTACCCAGCTGAGGCCGCATCTTACCAGGCTGATTGACTAACCGAGGCAGAGGAGGACAAGCGCAACCCACCACAGTGTCAGGATCATTCTAATGTCCACCCCAGAGGGGGTAAGGGTCTCTACTCAGGCTGACACAGTGTTTACTGCAGTACAGTTCAGTCCACAAGCATTAAGTTATGCTTATGAGTGGAAAGTGCAAAATTCATTGTGTTCACAACAGCTGTTGGAGGAGATTAGATCAGTTGTAAATTCCTCCTGTGATTTTATGCAAGCTGTTGATTTAAACTGTATTGCTCATATGTCGTTGGGTTCTG
Source organism: Crenichthys baileyi (assembly GCA_036173005.1). Taxonomy (NCBI): domain Eukaryota; kingdom Metazoa; phylum Chordata; class Actinopteri; order Cyprinodontiformes; family Goodeidae; genus Crenichthys; species Crenichthys baileyi. The sequence goes on from JAHHUM010001164.1 coordinate 315,117, forward strand.
ACAAAGAATATGAGAAAGCTTGGATTCGCATTTCTTGTGAAAAACTAACCACTTCTAGGCTGTATTGGAATGCTAATACAGCTGCGCTCGCTGTTTGTCTGAACTCACACCAGCTGCAGTTATTCAAAACAAGAGACACTGTCCCACACAGGGCTTTGGCAAAATCTATAACACAAAAGTGGACAGATGTGAACTATTTTGTGTTGCAGTGTGAAAAAGTATCTGATTGGACTGTGGTACCAACAAATTCTAATCTTATGTTTTCTAAAAGACTTTCTGCATTTAAAAGACCTTTTCTTAGCACACTGCACTGCCAAAGAACTGTTCAGTTGATCCCAGAAAATGATCTGTTTTCCCAAAATGGCTCATTTGTTGAAATTGACGCCACTTCACATCCATTGTTGGTCCAGGTGCCTCCTGGGCTGTGGGCAAAAAGTAAATATGATGTGGGACTCATAAAAGGTTGTGCAAGATTTACAAGCTGCAAATGCTTCAGTAGAAGCCAGAGCTCCTACAGTTCCAAACTCACACACTATTTTGTCACAAGTTCCTCCAGATGCAACGTTTTTTTCTGTTGTTGATCTTTCAAATGCATTTTTTAGTGTACCTGTTGATAAGCAGAGCCAATTTTGGTTTGCTTTTGAGTTTGAAGGGAAACCTTACACTTTCACTCGTCTGTGTCAAGGTTATTGTGAAAGTCCGACTATATATAATGCTGCATTGAAAGCTAGTCTTGAGTCATTGGAGTTGACCTCAGGCTCTGCTTTATTGCAGTATGTTGATGATCTTCTGCTTTGTTGTCCTACTAAGGAGCAATGTGAGAAGGACACTGTCACAGTGTTGAAACATTTGCATTCAGAGGGCCACAAAGCCTCTCTTTCTAAACTTCAGCTCTTCCAGCTACAAGTAACCTTTTTAGGAAATGTTATTTCTGCTGGAGGTAAAACTCTTTCCTCAAAGCGTGTGAATGCAGTGCAAAACATTCCAAAACCTGTTACAAAAAAACAGTTTATGTCATTTTTGGGCATGACTTCATATTGCAGGAATTTTATTCCTAATTATTCCTGTATGGAAGCCCCGTTGGGTGCTTTCATGCATGGTAAAGGTCTTCAATCTCAGGACAATATTGTTTGGACACCTGAAGCAGAGGCAGCTTTCATACAACTTAAGCTGGCTTTGCAGAAGGCTCCTACTTTAGGATTACCAAATCCTAACAAACCTTTTTTTCAGGCTGTTGATGAAAAGCATGGGTGCATGACATCAGTTCTCCTCCAATATCATGGAGATAACCTGCAACCTGTTGCTTATTTTTCTGCAAAATTGGACCCAGTGGCTAAAGGACTCCCTAACTGCCTTCGTGCTGTGTCTAGTCAGAATGATTTGGCAGCACTACTGAGCACATCTCCAATGCTGTAAAATCCTTCTCTCTTGCAAGATTAAAATAAAGCGGATTCTGAGTGACAATCATCAGTCTCTGGATGCTAATTTTTCTACAACAGTTGCTTATGATAATAGATCAGAAGTGAGCAATTCCAGGTCTTAAAAGCTGGTGACCTGTATGTTTTAAATGCTGACCTGCTTAAACACACATGATTTAAATGAATAGGTGACCCCGGATGATTCCTAGCAGGGACATACTGTATCTAAAACATGGATGATACAGAACCTAGAGAACCCCAGTTGCCCACTTTTGTTCCAGATTTTGCATATCCTTTCTGTCTTACATTTAGAAATCCAGTTATTCCCAACTGCCCTTATTGGAAAATTACCATTCTGAACAGGACCCTCTAAGACCCCTGTTAATGATTCTATTGCCTGCAGGGAGTTTACAGGCTCTTTATTTATTCATCCGCCCAATTAGCCACACTGACTTGAGGAATAAATGCATTTTTAAACAACTTCATGACCCTTTTACACTGACTTTAATTATGGAGCAACAAAGAAAAACCCAGCACAAAGCTATTTCTTCTTAAAGCAAATATTTAGACACAGCTGATTTGATCTTTTATTGGGACTATGGATAATGTGTCTCACAACAATTGAATATCTTGATTTTAACATTTAATAGTATAACTATAGAGATGAAAACATTTCACATCCAGAAAATGCCTAGGCCATATGTAAAGTGTGAGCCATTGAGACAAAATGTAATGTTAAACACTTATTTATCTATTAAATAGATTTTAATTGAATGGGTTTTACAATGCTATGGTTAAGTTATGTACAGAACAAAACACAGGCATTGTTAGCTGGACCACCACAACTGGATTGACCGGCAAATTGGTCAGAAGTTTATTTATTCCCTTGGGGAAATTCAGATATCCTATAACTAACAAGTACAGCAATCATACAAACATTCAACAATCCAAGTTAAAAGAATTCAAATCTGTCTAAAACCCATAAGCAGGTTTAAAAAAAAAGACAGAATCTTACTTTATAGAGCAAGAGGCATGTGTTTTAGCAAGACTGATTCTGCAAAACTGTAAACTTTGTCTTAAAAATCCTGTTCCACCTCCAGTCCTGACGTTAACCACATCTAGAGTTAATTTAACCTTATCTGCATGTCTTGGCCATTGCTGATATATATTTCATTTATTGGGTAATAAGATCTTGACATCCAAAACCTAAGTTTCATCTCTTTGCTCTTAGTAACTCCAGTCAGTTGTGGTGTCTCTGTTTAAGCGGCTGAGTTAATTTAAATGTAGAAAACATCTAAAATCAAATACTAGAAGGCCACAGTTAGTTTAACAGTTTGTTTGGCAGTCATGCTTTGACGCGCACTTTACAATTTCTAAGCTGCCAGAGCCACTACACTGTAATTACAGCTTTAATTCTCACAAGACGTTGTGATTTACAACTGCAAATTGGGTTTAAATCTATCCAAGAGATAATTTAAATTTATTCAAACTAATACTTCTGTTGTGTAACATTCACATTTCTGTGATAACTACAAGAGAATGATAATATTCTGACATATTTTGAAATGTGGCCTTTTCTTTTCATTGCACTTATCAGCAACGCAGCCAACCACTGTTTCAAAAGTGGAATACAATATAGCTATTTAAATCCTGACACTGTTTTCATATTGCACAAGGTTTGATTAGAGATTTTATTTTTAGAAGTAAATTAAAGAAAATCCTCAGTATTAAAATTAAAAACTGTTTATTTTTATCAAATCACGGTTTATGGAAGGTTAAAAGAAGGGAATGAATAAATAAAATTGATTTGGTACTTGATAAAATGATAAAGAATTAATGCATTGTAGTCTAGTGATACTGATTGATAATGTTAAATACAGGGAATCTGAGTTTTTATCACAACACAACACCCATGTTTGGAACTTGCCTGTTAGCTCCTCCCAATATTCACACAGCCACGTATGCAGTGTGTAAATTTAAGGCATTTGTTAATAGAGCTTGTTTTTTCAATTACTTTTTTGACTCTAATAACCGTGTGATATGTTTTCATTTTGAGTTTGAGTTTGAGTTTAAGTCTTATTTAATAAAGAGGTAAAAAAAAACTATGACCAGGAGAAAATGTTTGACAGCAATAACAAAAAAATGCTAATCATAATCATGAATCCATATGTGCATTTTTCTGTGTGTGAGCATGATGGAAAGTGATAGAGAAAAAGAAATAACTGTGTTTAAAAATAATAAGGTAGAGCTGCAGTGAAAGAGGACTATTCCTTTAACATTGCCTGTCTGTGCGTCCTCCTCTCAGGTCTGAAGGGAAGGTTGGGTCCTTGGCAGAGACTACTCCACATCAGCTGTGACAGAATGCCATTAACTCCACACCCACTCAGATGGCATTCTCTTTGTTTTGCTTACAGCACAGAGGCAACACCACACAGAACCAAACAGATTCATGTCCCTCGATAGAAGAAAATCAGTTTTCTGGCTGACTGATGGAGTAAACCCTTTTCTTTGCTTTGCAACAGACTGTAAGTTCAGAGAAAATATCACACATCCATCACCATGTCCTCAACTGGGAGAAGCAAAATTAATGGTGACCTTATGAAGGAATGAGTACTTCACACAGTAAAGTTGTGTGTGTGTGTGGTGTGTGTGTGTGTGTGTGTGTGTGTGTGTGTGTGTGTGTGTGTGTGTGTGTGTGTGTGTGTGTGTGTTTTCAGACTGGATACATGGACACATACTGGACACATTTAAGAGTAATGAGCTTCTCTAAGTGACCCATCCGTCCTCAGTGGTTCTGGGACATAGCGTGAAATTCTGTCTTTCATGGGAGGAATCTTGATGTAACATTTTAGTAGAAAAAAAATCTCCTCCATCTAGGTAGAATTTCTTCCACACATGGTCCCAAGAGCTTTGGCGAAAAAAGCTCTGAAACCATCCTCAAGGTGGGGGGCTTACAGAGCTGCACGTTTCCTGCTGTGATATCTTTAAAACATTGGATTCTCCATACGTTTCTGTGTAGTCCCAGGCATACAAACCTATTCAGTGAATCACTGCACACAGATGTGACGAGAGCACCAACAGGATGGGAGAAACTGCATCTAAAAGCCGAACACACATATTCAGATGTGTTCACTTGAAAGGAACATTTGAATAGTGCCTTCCTCTGTGGATCACAATCAAATCTTCCTAAGGTGCCTTTGCCAAAAAGAAGCTGAACTGCAGCATAATACACAGATTAAAACATTTTTGGATAGCTGTTTTATCTTCCATAACATTGAAATCGACTAAGTGTCAAGGTTGGGATATTGAATTTAGATTTTACCTTGATGATATGGCCTTCATTCCATTTTTTGAGAATAGTTTTCAGGAACTTCAGCCTAAGTCCCACTCCTTAGATTTTGTTTTTATGAGATAGAATGCTTTAAATAAGGGATTCACAAACATTTTGTGGCAGATACCAGCTCTGTAAATCCTCTGCAGATTTTAAGCACAACCATACATTTGAAAACAGAAATACGACAGGACATTTTTAGGGTTATTTTGAGCCCTGCGATGGACTGGCGACCTGTCCAGGATGTACCCTGCCTCCGGCCCATAGACTGCTTGAGATAGGCACCAGGTTCCCCACGAGCCACTATTGAAGAAGCGGTAGAAAATGAAAATGAAATTTATTGTGTTTTCAGTTTTCACTAAGAAGTCACCATTTTCAACTTTCAAGTTTCAAAAATAGACAGAAATTCCCAGGAAATCCAAAGTGGGAAATTCAATGGTTTATACCAACCCTAACTAAAAAGTCCAATATGGCTACTACATGTTTAAGCTTAAATAATATCTTGTTTTCCTCATTAAGTTATTCATACACAGAGAATAGTACAAATTCTGCCTTTGAACATGTTCCGTTATTGTTTGAATACATAAAATGCTCAGCTGCGAACTGCCCCAGTGCATGCTGTAGGTCTTGGTCCACTGGTCCCTAAACCAGATCCCCTCCAGCCCTTGGCTGTGCCTTGACATCCTGTCCATAAAAATTATGAACAGGACCTATGACAAAGGGCAGACCTACTGGAGTCCAACATGCAACAGGAACAGGTCCGATTTAGTGCCACCAATTCAATTCAGTTCAATTCAATTAATTCAATTCAATTCAGTTTTATTTATATAGCGCCAATTCACAACACATGTTGTCTCAAGGCACTTCACAAAAGTCAGGTACATACATTCCAATTAGTCCTAACCATTGAACACTGCAGTCAGAGTTAGTTATTTATTCAAATCAGATAAAAAGTTTTTCTGTCTAAGGAAACCCAGCAGATTGCATCCAGTCAGTGACTTGTAGCATTCCCTCCTCCCGGATGAGCACGTAGAGACAGTGGACAGTCACTGGCGTTGACTTTGCTGCAATCCCTCATACTGAGCATGGATGTAGTGACAGTGGAGAGGAAAAACTCCCTTTTAACAGGAAGAAACCTCCAGCAGAACCTGGCTCAGTGTGAGCGGCCATCTGCTACGACCAACTGGGGGTTAGAGAGAACAGAGCAGAGACACAAAAAGAACACAGAAGCACTGATCCAGGAGTACTTTCTATGGGAAGGAAAAGTAAATGTTAATAGATGTAGCTCCTTTAGTCGTTTCATCTAGAAAGAGAGAATAGATAAACTCTGAGCCAGTTTTCAAGGTTAGAGTCTGAAAGAGAGCACATAGAGTTAGTTACAGTAAAAGCTCAGTCAATTGCCATGTCTAGGAGAGAGAAAGGGTTAAACACTGAAAGACAGGGCCATGTGGATCACCGGTAGAGGGTGAGCATTAAGTTGTTGCCAGCAGAAGCTTGGACGATGCCCCTCTCCAGAAAGGTGTCACAGGTAGACACAGAGTCAGGCCAGGTGTAGCTTCTAGGAAGAGAAAAGAGAGAGAACAAAGTTAAAAGCTGAAATAACAGCAAATAATGCAAAATTGGAGAGTAGTGTGAGAATGTAGCGAAGAGGGTGAGAGTGGTCATTATGTCCTCCAGTAGCCTAAGCCTATAGCAGCATAACTACACAGATAGCTCAGGATAACCTAAGCCCCTCTAACTATAAGCTTTATCAAAAAGGAAAGTTTTAAGCCTAGCCTTAAAAGTAGACAGGGTGTCCGCCTCACGGACTAAAACTAGGAGCTGGTTCCACAGGAGAGGAGCCTGATAACTAAAGGATCTGCCTCCCATTCTACTTCTAGAGACTCTAGGAACCACCAGTAAACCTGCAGTCTGAGAACAAAATGCTCTGTTAGGAACGTATGGAACAATCAGATCTCTGATGTATGATGGAGCTAAATCATTAAGGGCTTTATATGTAAGAAGGAGAATTTTAAATTCTATTCTGGATTTAACAGGGAGCCAATGAAGGGAAGCTAAAGTAGGGGAAATATGATCTCTCTTTTTAATTTTCATCAGAACTCTTGCTGCAGCATTTTGAATCAGCTGAAGGCTTTTAACTGCATTTTCTGGACATCCTGATAGTAAAGAATAACAATAGTCCAGCCTTGAAGTAACAAATGCATGGACTAGTTTTTCAGCGTCACTCCTGGTGAAAGAAGGAAATCCTAGAAACCTGTTTAATATGGGATTTAAATGACATGTCCTGGTCAAAAGTAACACCAAGGATTTTTACTTTATTATCGGAGGTCAATTTAATGCCATCCAGGTTAAGTGATTGACTAAGCAGTTTCTTTTTTAAAGACTCCAGTCCAAAGACGACAACTTCTGTCTTGTCTGAATTTAGAAGCAAAAAATTTAAAGTCATCCAAGTTTTTATATCTTCAAGACATGCTTGTAGTCTATCTAACTGGTTGGGTTCATCAGGATTTATGGATAAGTAAAGCTGAGTATCATCAGCGTAAAAGTGAAAATTTATCCTATGCTGCCTGATAATTTGACCAATTGGAAGCATATATATAGTAAAGAGAATTGGCCCAAGCGCTGAACACTGTGGTACTCCACAATTAACCCTGGAGTTTAAAGATGATTTATCATTTACATGAACAAACTGGAATCTGTCAGACAGATAAGATTTAAACCAGCCTAGTGCTGTTCCCCTGATCCCCTGTAGGGATCAGGGGAACAGCACTACATATTCCAGCACTACAGCACTACATATTCCAGCCTTTTTAAGAGAATATTATGGTCGACTGTATCAAATGCTGAGATCTAACAGAACCAGTACGGACCCAAGTCCATTATCTGAGGCCATAAGAATATCATTAGTGACTTTCAGCAGAGCTGTTTCAGTGCTATGATGAACCCTGAAGCCTGACTGAAACTCTTCAAACAGGTTATTGCTGTGTAAATGCTCACACATTTGATTAGCAACTATTTTCTCAAAAATTTTAGAATGGAAGCTTGGATATAGGTTTGTAATTTTTCAAGTCATCTCGATCAAGCGAAGGTTTCTTAAGTAAAGGTTTAATTACAGCTACCTTAAAAGCCTGTGGTACATATCCATTTACTAAAGATAGATTAATCATATCTAAAATGGGGCTGGTAATCAGAGGGAACACTTCCTTAAATAATTTGGTTGGGATTGGGTCTAACATACAAGTTGAAGGTTTAGATGAAGCTAATATTTCTGATAACTCAGGAAGCTCCACAGGATCAAAACAGTCCAAACACAGATCAAGTTCTACAGTTATTTCCAATGTTGTCTCACTTGATGAGGATGAAGTAATCATCTTCGGGAGTATGTCAAAGATTTTATTTTTAATAGAATCAATTTTATTTAAGAAGAATCCCATAAAGTCATGATTGCTGAGAGCTAAGGGAATGGATGGCTCGACAGAGCTATGACTCTGTGTAAGTTTAGCAACTGTACTAAAGAGAAACCTAGGATTATTCTTGTTCTCTTCTATTAATGATGAGAAATAAGCTGTGCAATGTGTACCAAACTCCTGCTCCGCTTATACAGAGACTGGATGGCCCCTAATAAAGGGCCCCCGACTCCGTACTCCTGGAGCACCCCTCCCACAGGACATTACGAGGGACACAGTTGAATGCCTTCTCCAGGTCCACAAAACATATGCACTGGGGTGGTTCGTAGCCGAGTGTGAAGCGGCTGGGATGAAGATCAGCTCCTCCATGTGCGAAGCCATGGTTCTTGACCGGAAAAGGGTGGCTTGTCCTCTTCAGGTTGGAGGGGAGTTCCTGCCTCAAGTGGAGAAGTTCAAGTATTTAGGGGTCACCTATGGCCATGAACTTTGGGTCATGACCGAAAGAACGAGATCCCAGATACAAGCGGCTGAAATGAGCTTCCTCCATAGGGAGTGCTCAGCCACCCTACGGAGGATGCTCATTTCAGCCGCTTGTATCCTCCATAGTGCCCGGTCACCCTACGGAGGATACAAGCAGCTGAAATGAGCTTCCTCCGTAGGGTTGCCGGGCACTCCCTTAGAGATAGGGTGAGGAGCTTGGCCATCCGGGAGGAGCTCAGAGTAGAGCCGCTGCTCCTCCACATTGAGAGGAGCCAGTTGAGGTGGCTCGGGCATCTATACCGAATGCCTCCTGGACGCCTTCCTCGGGAGGTGCTCCACGCACGTCCCACCGGGAGGAGGCCCAGGGGACGGTCCAGGATATGCTGGAGGGACTATGTCTCTCGGCTGGCCTGGGAACGCCTTGGGCTCCCCCCGGAGGAGCTGGAGGAGGTGTCTGGGGAGAGGGAAGACTGGGTGTCTCTACTGAGTCTGCTGCCCCGGCGACCTGGTCTCGGATGAAGCGGAAAACGACAAGTACGTGTACATAAAATGCAACAGAGCTGTTTTCTGTATTTGCTTAGCATATTGTATTGCTAACAGCCGTTAGCTAGTCACAGAGCACAGGACCTATCACACTGGTTTTCCAACTTGCAACTGGAATGTTGTCAAGTTGTGTTTTCTGTGTCATTCCCAAAACCACAGTTTGGCTTTAGAGGTTAAAAAACAGCAATCGACCCTTCTGTTTAGTTCAATATTTTCCACTGGGACCTCTTACAATATTCTCCGCTGCACTTTGAGTAGTTTATTTTTGAAGCAAACATTTGTGGGCTTGATCAACTCTTGTTTTTTGCTCTTACTGCACTTTATATTTATCTTCTAAATGTCATGATCCTTTAAACTTAGTTTTGAATTTGGGTTTTATAATTTGAATCTTCCTTGTGTTTTTTGTATTACAGATTTTTAATTCTATCAGTCTTCTTCTGTAGATTTATGCTCTGTCCAGTTATCTTTTCCTTCATGCAGTGGCTCCTCTCTTTAGTCATCTCTACCATTAATTCCCTCTGTTCCCTGTACCCCCTCGGCTGTTACACCTTCAGTAATTTGACTCACCTGTTCCTTGTCTCTGTTTTCACTCCCCACATGTGTTGGCTTTCAGTCGTTTTCAGATCCATCTCTCACTCTTCCTGTGTCTTGATATTTCTGCACCCTGTTGTTATCCCTTAGTTAACCAGCAGTACACATTAAAACATGATGGCAAAACCTGTTCTGACTATCCTTAGAATGACTATCCTGATCCTGAATGCTTGTGGTGATAATGGAACAAAGCTGAGGGGTAATCTATAGCCAACCCCTGACAAGAATGTCCTGGTGAGCAAACAGAACAACCAAGTCAGTAAGAGGTTTCCACAGTTTTAAAAGAGCGCAGGTAAAGTAGTCAGAGCTTAACAATCAGACATGCTGATCTACACTGGTGACTAAACTGATGAAAAAGTTGAAATAAAAATCCAACAGCACATCACCCAACTAGCCATATAATTATCTGCCTAGCAAATGTCAGAAAAATCCAAATGTGGCCTATAAGGATTTAAAAAAAAACTGACATGATTGATAGACTGTTAGTCATGCATAAAGCTTCATATGGTAGGACCAAAATGTCAGCTATCAGTCTCAACTTATTCTCCAGGATTTTTGATTACAGCTGGAAAATGCACTCAGTCATGACCATAGGTCTCTTTAGGTCAGGAAATTTGTGGAACTGGTTTCCTCATAGCATGGAATGTGAAGAGTGTGCACATAATACAGGTACATCTAAAAAAAATTGACAATCATGAAAAGTTCCAATATTATTTGTCACTCATTTAAGAAAGTGAAGCTTATTTTAAATATTCTTTACACATATAGTGAAATATTCCAAGCCTTTTTTCTTATTATTTTGATGATTATGGCTCACAGCTACTGAAAACACTGAAATTCTGTGTTTCAGAAATGTAGAATATTGTGAAAAAGTTAAAAATTGGACACTCATAGTGTCACAACCTTATCTGCTATATACCTCAAAATACCTGCAAGGCTTTCCTGTGCCTCTAAAAGGTCTCTCAGTCTAGGTCAGTAGGCTACACAATCATGGGGATGACTGCTGCCTTGAATGACGTCCAGAAGATAGTCATTGTTACCCTCTACAAGGAAGGTAAGCCACAATAAGTCATTGCTAAAGCAGCTGGTTGTTCACCCAGTACTGTATTGAAGCATATTCATTAAAAGTTAGGTGGAAGAAAAAAAGTGTGGTAGGAAAATGCGCAACAGGGATAACTGCAGCCTTGAAAGGATTGTCCAGCAAAATCCATACAAGAGCCTGTGGATTTCTAGAGCAGCCTCTAATCTCTGCAGTGGATCTCAGAACATTTTCCCCTACCTGTTCTGCATGAGGGTCTAAAGGGTATAAAGGGTATAAAGAAACTGTCTGGTGTCTCTGATTCATGTCCATCCCTTTGGCTATGTCACCCCACAAATATTCATTCAACCAAGTATTCAACAAATATGGGTGCATTCAACCCAAGGGGTTCTACACATACTTTAGACAGCAGGATTTCATTTGTCAGATACTATGAATGGAAAGGATCTAAGCAATCTCTGGGGCACATAAGTATCTGCATAGTAATAAGGCTAAGATCTTCTCTCAGCAGTTCTGTTAATCCATTCCAGAAGTTGACATTTTCCTCTCCAGGGATCAGTCTTAGTTCAATCACAACGCAGGGTTACAACTTTTCTTCAGTCACCTTTTTGTTGACAAAGTGAAAGGAGCAAACGAATCCAGTTTGGCTTTATTTCTCCTTTGTTTGTATCAGATGGAAATTGAACCACCAGGTTCAGTTTCCATCTGATACAAACAGGAATAATCCTGTTTCACTTTGGGTGCTCAAATCACACACACACAGCTGAACAAGTACAAGTACTCTCCTGCTTCCTTTTTGCTTTATTCCCACTAAGTTTTGCTGTTAGTAAATAAAGCTCAACAAAAGTCAAAGGTTTGTTCTCAAAGATTCAACATTGCAAACAAAAATTCACAGCAGACTGACACATTTGCAGATATTTGGCCCATATTAAGCTGCAGTGACCTATAGTGAGCAGCCAACCATCTGTATTATTTTTTTCTCACACTCACAGCCCTGCAGCCTTCACTGGGATAATGATGCACATGCGGCAGCATCTTCCAGCTGGTCCCTCTTTCATCTTGAGTTGTGAATCACCCACATCTACTTTAACAAGTGCTGTAAACAAAAGTGCCCCATTACCTGAATTGAGAATGAACTGCTTCAGCTAAATCACTTTCTATCTTCATTTATCACTTGCTTTCGCTCTTTCTGTCAATCTCATTTCTCCTACCTAATTCAGATGGGCTGCTCCCTGCTTTTTCTTGGACCAAAATAAAAAAACAAACAATCTTCCTTCTGTGCAAAAACACACCTGGTGGGCAGCTACATGCATTAGAAAGGTTTCAAGAAACCATTTTACTGGTGTTTACCAATCAAACAATCACTCTTTTGTTGATTTGTTCATTAGCACTTATTGGCACATAGCTCAGTGGGTCCACCCAGGTAAAGTTTGAGTAGATAAATTGCATAAAACATTTGTTGAAAAATACTACACAACACAAGGCTAGGGTTGTGTATCTTCTTCAGGCAAAAAGCATGTGTTTACAGCTCCATAAGCTAACAATGAGATCCATAATTAAAAATATTGTTCTTTTTCTGTAAAAATTAGGAATGTTTGGGGTGACGCATGGTATGGTGGTGGAGCATGCGCACCACATACAGAGGCTATGGGTCCGTGACACAGTCATCCGTGGGTTCAATCCCCAACCCTGGGACCTTCGCTGCACGTTTTCCCCCCTTCTCTCCCTGCCCAATTCCTGTTGATACAGTGTGAAGTGAAGGACACTAATCCCACAAAATAAAAAATAAATCAGGGATGTCCAGATCAGGATGTTTTGTTCTTGATACCTAACCAGGTCATTTAACTTTAGGCATTTGCCAAAACTAAATCTCAGTTTGATACTTCCTTATTAAAATAAATGCTATATATACTTCGCTCACAAAAAGTTAGGGATATTTGACTTCTGGGTAACAATTTATGGAAAATGTAAGAGTTCACGCTACAGTGATATATCATGAAAGTTGCTCTTTAGGGCATGGCACTGGTGGCTTAGGGGTTTAAGCGTGCATCCCACGTATGGTGGATGCAGACTGTCGTGGGTTTGAGTTCCTGGCTCGTCGATATTTACTATATGTCCTTCACCCTGTCTGTCCACACTATTTCCTGTCTACTTACTTTCAAAAGGTGTGAAAAATAAAGGCTGCTAGTGGGTAAGAAAAGGAAAGCAGAATATTTAAGTAGAAGCATGCAATGGTGATTTTCCCATCTAGAACAATATATTGAAACAAAAGCCAACAACAGCGGTGGGTATACTACAACATTGAATATCAATGTCTCCATAACATGACATGCACCCTTGAGGATCAGCTACAGCTTGACAGCAATGTCTCATGCTGGTCACAAACTGACTTATTGTCTGCTGAGACATGGCATCCCACTCTTCTTGAAGGTCATTGAGGTTCTGGAGCCCAGAGTTACGAGCCTCTAGACGGCGACTCAGCTGATCCTATGTGTTTTCTATGGGATTCAGGTCTGGAGAAACTGCAGGCCATTCCATTTAAAGTAGCCCAGTCTCCAGCAGCCATCCCTTAATGATGGGACCTCGATGATCTGGAGCATTGTTGTTCACGAAGATGAAATTAGGTCTGTGCTGTTCTTGCATGGGCACAATGACTGGATTAATGATGTTATTTAGGACGTATGGGCTTGTCACTGTACCATTCACAAAGTGTAGGACAGTTCTGTATTGACCAGACACACCAACCCACACTGTGACACCACTACCACCAAAGGCTTGTCTGACGACAACAATGGCTGATGCATAAAGCTCTCGACATCTCCAATATCGTTAGTGGCTGTCATTCCTGTTCAACATGAATCCACTTTTATCAGAGACTGCACTGCAGCACTGAGGCCCACTGGCCCCTAGTCCATTGTAAATGCTCCCTGGCCCATGCAAGACCATGATGACTGTGCCTGGTGGTGTGGTCAAGTATCCTTGCAGGTCATCTAGCACACAGACCACACTGATGTAAACAGTTTCAAATGGTCAGACGTGACACTTGGGTGCTTTTATCCTCCCTTAAATGTGTCCAGAGTTGAGTGGCATTCATCATCCGGTTCTGCAGGGCACTGTTCACAATGAAGCAGCCATCAGTGTGGGATGTGGCCATCTGAGAACCGTTTAAAGACCTGTTTAAGACTCGCATTGGTGAGGTACTATTGATCAATTTTGTGTAGTCTTGGTGTAATGATGTCAAAATGTGAGCAGCATGATAAGAACTGTTTAAATACAAACTCTGATTGAACCAGGACATTTATTGGTCGAACATCCATTGTGAATTTAGCTGTTAAGCTCCTTGTTATAGAACATCAAGTAGTGAAAAACTACTGGAACACTGAACAGTTGGATAGGTGCATTCAAACATTTAGAGAAGGTCACATTAGGTTCACCTGTAAAGGTTGTAGTGCATTTTAGGTTCATCCTGAAATTTCACCTGAAAGCTGAATATCTCTAACTTATATAAATGTTTGAAACCTCAGCAGCTTTAAATTGCTGTTAAATATCACTCTACATTTATCAGTGCAACACATACTCATCTATAATGTTTTGTACAGTACAATCTGTTTTCTGGTCCAAAATAGGTTAACTAAATTTACAAGGGGGACTGGTGGTCTAGTGGTTAGAGAGGAAGGCATTTGCATCCTTGAGAGGCCACAAGTACCCTGGTTCAAATCCCGCAGCCTGACGTTCTGGGTCCCTGAGCAAGATCGTTAGCCCCAGAATGCTCCCAGAGTGCCACACGATGGCAGCCCACTGCTCCCTAAGGGATGGGTTAAATACATACAATTTCTCTAATGTAAGATCAATAAAGTCTACATTATTAAAAGCTAAGTTCTTAAAGTGCATCACCTCAAACATACATGAGTTCATCATTTGTCTCTTCTTTCGAAGAAATTAAAATTTTATCTCTGTTTTTTGCTTTATTGGTTGCCTGGTTTTCGTTCATTGGGGAAAAACTAGACTTTTTCTTGCCTTGTACTGCTCTGGTTCTCAACCCACTCTACACTGTAATTCAGTTGAATGGAGCAGGTGCTAGGGTTTGGACTAAAGTATTTGACCTTTTTTTAAAGGTGTGAGAGGGGCCTCACAGAACATCCCTTATTTTGTTCATGCAAAATGAGTGAGCTACTTCAATTAAGAAGGGGGAGTTTGAGACATTATTTAATGAGAAAATGCAACACAAAAATCCCTTTTCATTGCAAGACTTCTTTGGGGGCCCCACCATACAGTGGGCCTTGGTCCCCTGGTCCACCCAGGCCCCGCTGGGTAACCTTCACCCACTTAAGCTTCAGAGCCCAATACAGTTTCTCTGTCACTGTGAAGATCATTGTAAATGGTGTAAAAGCAGCGAGATTGTTTGGGAAAACCCATAGTTGCTGGGCTGACACAACAATGTTCATGGCCTTATTTTCATCTTTGCATGCACACATGAAAATAGGCTGATTGTTAACAATTAGATGTGCAAAATTTGCTTGCACAGACAGTAGAGCAGGAGTTTTGTCAGGCCCTCTGATCATGCTCCCTTTTAGCTTTTAAAGGTCACTTTTTTTCTTCTTATTTCTAAGTTAAATGCAAGAAGATTTGTTAAATATGGCCCCTTATTTGCAGGCCTTCTGAAGACCCCAGACTGAAAACTGAGTTTTAGTAGTTTTAGATCCAGCTTTTACATCATTTCCCTCTTGCATCCCACATTATTTGTGGGTAAGCTATGTCTTTAATTCCTGACAGTAATTCATAACAGATCTAGTTGAGTAATTCATTACATAGAAATCCATAACCATTCTTGTTACGTAACTTTATTCAGCTTGGAAAAATCAAACCCTCACATTGTTGTTCTTATTAGATCAAGTGAGACATCAATCCTTTTAACTCCAATATGGTAAAAATGATGGTACAAGCCCATAACACTGCAACTGCTCATGTTTTTTTTTATAATGAATCTGTCAAGTTTATTGCAACATCCTTTTATGTACTTACTGCCAGTAACAACAGACCAACCTTGATCAAGCATCTTTAACTTAACCTCTGAATACAGACTGCCTCCAATAACAGCCATGCTGAATTTAAATAAAACAAATGACACAGAGCACAGGGAGACATGATAAAGCTTGGTTTGCTTCATTTAGAGTGTGGTCCCCCTGCAGTGGCTGTGGGACATTGCCAGTCGTAATTCTAACACCAGGTGGATCTCAAAGCCAATTAACTACACCAGGCAAGTTATTTTACTGCAATTATAACAAATATGCCAATTATAACTATGCCCCAAAACTACAGAGGAAAAATGTGGCCCTGTTTAGTGAGCTGATGATTCAGGAGGATAGATGAAGAAGGTGGGGGATCAGGGGAGAAGAATAAGAGCTGGGCTGATTTCTTAGGAGCAGAAATAGACTCATTGTGCTATTATATTCCCATTATGTCTCCCAGTATGTTTACACAACCCCTGCAACTTCCAGGAAATCAGCTTCATCCCTTTAACATGTTGAGTGAGTGTTCGCTTTTAGCAACATGTGATGTGATGACATATCCTGTCAACAGCTTTTGATCCAGGATTCTTTTTTCTGCTTGATCTGAATGAAGTCTAAATATTTCCAGAATGCATACGGCCCTTACTGACATGCATCAATTAACAATTATTTTTCTTTCACCCACAAAGCAGGTGATTGGTGGTGTTTCTGTGCATCATGCAGAAATTATCTTTGCACAGAAGACTGCAGCTTCAGGCAGCCATTCATCTTTAGCTATTTCACTTAATCCTGTTATTTCTTTCTGCTTTACCTTCGACGATAAAGTAAGCAAAGCATTAAAGTGAGCTGTGTCTTGGTTTTGGGAGGTATTTCTGACATCCTCCCACTGGACTCAGCTGGACCAGAGGCTGTCAGACAGGTTCATCTGTAAGTTCTGCAAATTAAACTCTGCAACAGTATCCTTGGCACATCCTTGAGAAAATTGATTTCACACTGAAGAGATGACACACACTTACACACATGCTCTATGCTCATAAATCCTAATAAAATGCATTTGCATGCAAAATACAACCACAGAAAGACATCGTGCACAGACATAGGCGTAGTGTGTGTGTGTGTGTGTGTGTTCTTGTACATGCCGCTAAGTGAGAACCATTTTTTGTGTTTTATAGCAAAGTGAGGACATTTTGACAAAGTGAAGACATTTTCCTGCTCCTCATTTTTCCAAATTCCATTCTTGGGATCATGATTAGGTTTAGGACTATGGTATGAATTGAGTTATGGTTAGGGTTAGGTATGAACTGGTTAGGGTTGGGTTTAGGGTCAGGTTTAGACCCTAAAAATCTGGGGAAATAAATGGAAGTCAATGGAAGTAACTGAAAAGTCCTCATAAAGATAGTAAAATGTAGATTTATGTGTGTGTGTGTGCGTGTGTGTGTGTGTGTGTGTGTGTGTGTGTGTGTGTGTGTGTGTGTGTGTGCATTTGTGTGTGACTGCCGTTTTCCTCTCACTTTGATGTTGGGTAAAATGTATTATTATGCCTGTCTTCTTTACTTAAACCCTGCAGCCCTGATATTAGAGCAATAATACAGCCAGTCTGAGTGAGTCTGTCTGACTGTCTGTTGTGTGTGTTAGAGCCTGAGAAATATAGTGCCTTGCTAAAGTATTCATATCCCTTGAACATTTTCACAATTTGTCACAGTGCTGCCACACACTTCAGTATATTTTTCTGAGATTTTATGTGGTAGACCAACACTATTTAGACCAACCTGCATTTAGGCTACTATGACTTGTTGCTTTGTCAAACCACCTTTGACAGCAATTACAGTTGCAAGTCACTGCCAGCTTTGCACATGTAGAAAATGAAATATCTGCCAATTCTTTATTGTAAAATATCTTAAGTTCCCTCATTTGTGATCAGTTTTCAAGTCGCACCACAGATTCTCAGTCATATTTAGGTGTAGACTTTCACTGTGATATTTTAACAGGTAAATTTGCTTTAAACTAATTCACTCCATTGTTGCTCTGGCTGTATGTTTAGTGTTGTTGTCCTACTGGAAATTGAACATCTTCCTCAGGATCATGTAGAACTTAGCTCTATCAATTATCTTGCCATCAAATTTGAACTGCTTCCCGTTCCCAGCTGGAGAGAAACTAACCCACCATATGATGCTTCCACCAGCAGGTTTCACCATTGGGTGGAGTGTGTTATGCTGCGTTCAGAACAAACGCGGTTTAAGCGTCAAAAAGGCGTCCAACACCTCAAGTTGGACGCTTGTGCACTTGAATTCTTGACGCGCGTCAAAAAACTGTGAACAGACGCCTATTGGGAGGAGCTTCCTTTCCCTGTCTCTTGTGTACAATGGCAGATGCAATCGAGAGAGCGGCTTTGCTTTATTTGCTGAATAAAGCAAGAGAATGTCTTTGTCTGGCGCCTCTGCGCCGTGTCTGGATTCACCAGACAATTCAGAGGCGTTCAGAGTTTGGTGAATTTCACCACTTGCTCCAGAAGCTGCGTGCAGAGGAGGATCACTTTCAGCGCTATTTTCATCTGTCACCGGCCCAGTTTGAAACCGCAACGATAAGTTTATCCTCCATTGTCTTTGTTGGATTTCCCGGGATCTTTGTGGTCTTTCCGTCACATGATAAAATACATCACTACGTCAGAAAGCTGAGCTTCTCTGATTGGTTGACGCTCGAAACGCGTGAAGATGCGCCATGCCGGACTCGTGAAATGCGCCGCAGGACCTCTCGCCGCTCCAAGAGGCGTGTCCACATAGACTTTGCATGAAAACCAGACGCCCCTGATGCTCAAACCGTGTTTGGTCTGAATGCATTATTAAGGGTAATGTGCAAGTGTTAGCTTTCCTCCATATGTAACGTTTCAAATGTAGGCCATAAAATGACATTTTGGTGTCACCTGACCAGAGCACCACCCTTCACATGTTTGCAGCATCCCCTTCATGACTTGTGGCAAACTGCAAGCACTACTTTTTATAGCCATCTTCTTGTATTTTCCACAAAAGCTATTTATTTAGATTGCAAAACTCACACTTGTCTTTTCAACGGTTTTCCAACTGAGCTGCTGATCTCTGTAGCTCCTCAAAAGTTACAGTGGGAATTCTCTGATTAATACTCTCCTTACCTGGCAGATCAATTTTGGTGGATGCCCTGCAGTTGTGCCATAGCCTATTATTTCCTTTTTTACATGATTGAATGAGCAGTCTACATGATGCTCAAATCTTTTGATCTTATAATCTAACCCTGCTTTAAACATCTCTAAAAGTGTTTGCCTGACCTGTCTGCCGTGTTCCTTGGACTTCATGATGCTGTTTGTTCTCTAAACCTCTGAGGCCTTCACAGAATAGTCGGATTTATGCTGAGTTTTAATTACTTACAGCTGGACTCCATTTAATCATCATGTGTCTTCTTAAGGAAGTTGGTTTCCTTTTTTTTAGGGGTATCAGAGTTAAGGGACCTGAATATCATCCATCTATCCATCCAGTGTCTTCCGCTTATCCGGGGTCTGGCCGTAGGGGCAGCACCCCAGACTCAGCAGGGGGACCCAGAGTTCCCTCTCCCCAACCACTTGGGCCAGCTCGTCCGGGGGAATCCTAATTCCCAGGCCAGCCGAGAAACATATAGTCCCTCCAGCGTGTCCTGGGTCTTCTGGGCCTCCTCCCGGTGGGATGTGGGATGCGTCCAGGAAGCATCCAAATCAGATGCCCGAGTCACCTCAACTGCCTCCTCTCGATGTGGAGAAGCAGCGGCTCTACTCTGAGTCCCTCCCGGATAACCGAGCTTCTCACCTTATCTCTGAGGGAGAGCCCAGACACCCTGCGGAGGAAACTCATTTTGGCCGCTTGTATCCGTGATCTCATTTTTTCATGACCCATAGATGAGGTAGGAATGTAGATCGACCGGTAGATCGAGAGCTTCGCTTTTTGACTCAGCTCTCTCTTTACCACGACAGAGTGGTACAGTGCCCACATCACTGCTGATCCAGCACAATCCATCTATCAATCTCCCACTCCATTTTTCTCTCATTCATGAACAAGACTCCAAGATACTTAAACTCCTCCACTTTAGGCAGGACCTACCCCCCGACCCGGAGAAGGCACTCTACCCTTTTCCGGCTCAAGACCATGGCCTCAGACTTGGAGGCACAGATTCTCATCCCGGCCGCTTCACACTTGACTACGAACTGCTCCAGTGAGAGCTGTAGATCACAAGCTGATGAAGACAAAAGGATCACATCATCCACAAAAAGCAGAGACGCAATCCTATGGCCACCAAAACGGATCCCCTCAACACCTTAGCTGCGCCTAGAAATTCTGTCCATAAAAATTATGAACAGAATCGGTGACAAAGGGCGACCTTGGCGGAGTCCAACCCTGAACGGAAATGAGTCCGACTTACTGCCGGCATTGCAGACCAAGCTCTGACACCGGACATACAGGGACCTAACAGCTCGTATCAACCAGTGTTCCACGGCCAGGACGAAAACCACACTGCTCTTCCTGAATCCGAGGTTCAACTATCCGACGGACCCTCCTCTCCAGAACCCCCGAATAGACCTTACCAGGGAGGCTTAAGAGTATGACTCCCCTACAGTCGGAACACACTCTACGGTCTCCCTTTTTGAATAGGGGGACCACCACCCCGGTCTGCCAATCCAGTGGAACTGCCCCCGATGTCCACGCCATACTGCAGAGTCGCGTTAGCCAACACGACACCTACAACATCCAGAGCCTTAAGGAACTCCGGGCGAATCTCATTCACCCCCGGGGCCTTACCACCGAGGAGCTTTTTAATCACCTCAGTGACCTCAGCACCAGAGATTGGAGAGCCCGCCCCAAGGTCCCCAGCCTCCGCTTCTTCAGTGGAAGACGTGCCGGTGGGATCTTCGAGGTACTCTGCACACCGACCCACAACGACCCAAGTTGAGGTCAAGTGCACACCCTTCCCACTGTACACTGTAAATTGTGTACAGTGTACACAATTTACATCTGCATCTGTCCTAATTTGTCTGCAATCACTGTAGTTCATCAGTATTTTAATGCCTGCTGGGAGCAAGGTCAAGTTTTATTGGCTAGAATTTAAACACTGTGATTATTTCATAGTTTGATATTCTTTTGGATGACTATATGTATTATGATAGATTTATTTAAATTATAACCCAAGGAAAAACTTGTTCTAGCTAAACATCTGTCTTGATTTTATTGGCATCATTTAGTTGGCTAAAGAAAAAATTACTTCATGATCTTGGAAACTGGAAATTGGAAATTTTTAAAGGAGAGGAAGAGCTGTGCTAAATTCTGCTCCAGTTTCAAATGGATTTAAGAGTATTTTCTTATACAGCAAAGTAGAAAACAATATGTGTAAATTAAGTTGGTTATTCATGCTGTCACATAATTTTCTGGCATTTACCATGGATAAATTATTTTGACAAATCTTGCTCAGATGTCTGGCTCATCCCAATCGTCAAAGAAGAAAGAACTTCCCAGTTAATAGCTAATGACAGCTCTACTTTGTCTTTAAAATGTCTTATTATGAAAGATACTCAAGATACTGAGCCTTAAATGAGCTGCTGAACCCTTTGCGTACCAGTTATTTTTATTGTAACTCAAGGATGAAAAATCTGCCAGCAGTTAAAAAATAAACAGCAAGAAATACAGACAAAATGATATGAAATGAAAACAATGATCTGAAAAGCCCAGATTAAATAGTCACTTGATTATCTGCAAGAACATCTGGACACACTTGCAATGACTGATGCCTTCCTCTAATTATCTGATTAATGTAGCTTTTAGATGATGATTTCTGGGGAAATCATTCTTGATGAACGAAAACAGAGCCTGGGGCAGCAAATTAGTTCGCTATATACTATAATAGTTTAAAAACTATGGGTTAATTTCATTAAATTTAGTAAAATGTACTGGAAATGACATGAGGGTTTAAGACTAGCTCTGGCTGGCAATCCAGCCTCAAAGCACACAGCAATTTGTAGATACCCACACAGAAGTATTTGGACAGTTAATATTATTTTTAGCAATTTTAGTTTTGGAAAGTCATTGAAAAATATTTAAGATCTTTAAGAAAGGGAAAAATTAAAACTGAAGCATTGTCTGAAAATTAAAACTTCAGGATGAGAAACTTGAATCAACATAACAGATACAATCTTCCACGAGCCAAAGACGTCTAACATGGGTTTTATTTTCGATTTTCTGGTATTAGCATGAAGTCTATCCAACTTAACCTGCAGTGTTTTCTCAGCATCACCTGCATTCGATGTTTGTATGAGATTCACATGCGCTAATTAGCTATGCTGTGATCTCTGTAATGACTATTTTTGGAGACGCTTGCAGATCAAACATGGTGGGAAGATGTCAAAAAGTGTGGGGAGAGAAACAAACAAGCACGCTGAAAGGATCCAATCTACCCACACTGTTTAAAGTGAAGGGATGGTAGCAGATGGTAATGTGCAACAACACTGCTTAGTAACAGAGTTTAAATCACCAGTACAGAGCAGACTGGAGATGGAGCTTGTGCTGCCAACTTCAATAAGTTCGCAATTAGACAACACACACACACACACACGGGTGGTGAGAAAAAACTGCTTAGTTTTGTTATTCCACATCCACACTATTAATAATTATGGTGTTCTGCCCACATTTTTAGGACCTTTTGTCCTGCTTTTGCTTCTCTTTGTTTACGCCTAATGAAAAGGAACCAAGTAAACGTAAATTGAACATTTGTAGGAAGCCTGTTTTACATCCACACACACTTCATCTCAGGTACTCGTGATTTGATAATTAACTGTGATTATCAAACACACCTCTGAAACCTTTGATGAATACATGGGAGAGATTAAATATAAAAAAAAAGCTTAACTGATGTTGCTCTGTTTTTTCCTGCATGATGAGCTTTAATTTACAGGTGGATGATTGTGATCATACCAGACCTTTCAGCAGATCATTGGTGAAGATCAATGTTTTACACATCATTTAATAGCTTTAACTGGAGCCTGTAATGAGATGTGTCGGGGAAGACCTGACTCTTTCCCATAACCATCACCTCAATCAGTGGATGATGATACAGGTAGGCAAACTACGGAACCGAGAGCTGACACAGACACACTTATAAAAGGTAAGGCTATGTAAACCTAAGTGATGCAGAATGAATCTATAAATTCTACCACATTTTCCTTTACCTGAGACTGAAAATGGACACACATTCTTTTGGTATTCTACACCTTTGATGTTTCTGATTTGGCATATTGTCACCAGTTGTCACTGTGAACTCATTTACAATTGATAATTGAGTTTCTATACTAGTTTTACACTGCAGCAGTGAGGTGAATTTTATCCCAGGAGAAAAATCTTTAAAGCTTTAGGAGTAAACAAAAGGAGACAGGCTTAATTGGACCCTAAGGGAAAATATCAATTGAAGCGAGCTCACCGGAAAGGTGTGAAAAACATGTTGGAAAAATGTAGTTTTCTCATTAGGATTTAACTAGAGCTTAGGGTGACCTTCTAAGTAAAATGCAAAGAAACTGCCAATGTGCCTGTTCAAAATGTTCCTATAGTTCTGTGAAACATAAATCTAATTCTAAAATTACCTTATGTCCATTCTAGCCTAATTAGTTGATTACTACCTTCGTTTTGCTTTTAGAGAGATTTGTGTTTGCGAAATTCAAATGTGAAAAACATTTTTACATGAGGAAAAAAAGGCTCATATGTAACAGGTTTCAGTGAAATATTGAAAGATGCAAGAATAACTGTTAAATACTGATGTTTTGCCTGTTGTCTATTAATCAGATGATTTTGCTTCAATAATGCTTCAATAATTTAATTTTATTAGTGAATGCTATAAGAAGTAAATCAGAATTGGAAGTCAATGAAGCTAAATCTGGTTAAAATATGAAATATCAAAAAGAGATTGACTTTTTTTAGTGCTGCAACCTACTTGTAGAAATTGCTTCTTTATCCCTTAAACTGAAATCAATGCCAGTTAGTCAGTGCTTTGTTGAGCGTCTGGAACTGCTGCTGTAGAAACTCCTGGAGCTGGAGCTGTGTACAGAAGTTTCATTCTCTTTTAATGGAATAAGCAAGCAAATTCTGTCCATACAGCTTAACACTGGATGAAAAGAAAAAAACAGTTTTCTGGTTTATTACTGACACTCAGGACTAAAATTTACAGGCTTTAGACAATGACACCAGTAGTTTTCATGTTAAGTAAACCAATTTAAGACCTAAACAACTATATCATTATGGGTTTTTTCTTAAAGTTACTATTCAACTTTCTGTCAAACTCATATGGGTTATATTTTGTCATCTATAAAAAATATTTCATGTTCAGTTGTTCTATATATTTTGCTATTCATTATTTAATCAAGATAAAATATCCCATTCTTTTTATGTGTTTAATCAATACCCTCTTTCAAAGTTGTTAACTGGTGTTCTGTATGGAAAATTTGGCAACAATAAAATATATGGAACTAGTTTGTGAAGAAGACTGGGAAATAGATTAGGATTCATTATTGAGGATTATCAATAATTGTTTTCAACATCGATATTATTTGCAGTTGCACGTTTGTAATAGTTGATTTTAAAATTATTTTAAAGTCCCAAGAGAGTTTCCTGAAGAACTGCATTCTCAAATATTGAGTTTGAATGAATCAAAAATGCCCTGCTACTCATTTACAAGTCTGTCAAAATCTGAATGCCAGATTATCCGACTGATTATTTATGTGACTCTTGTGATGTCATCAACCAAAAGACCCAAAAAGCAGAATTCACATTTTTTCTTCAGTTGACTGTGTATTTTGAATAATCCTGCTTTGGAACCCCATATCCCATTACCTATCTGTCTTTTTATTAACAGCGTACATTTGTGAAAAAGTACAATCCTGTATGGTATCTTTAATTCTGATTTAAGGTGGAATAACATGGTTGCAGCTGATTTATAGCAATGCAAATAAAAAATCAATAGATAAAAATAAAAAGTAAATATTTGGAACCTTAAAGTGATACAGCTGAAAACTCCTGGCAACCCCCGGCAAGAGGAATTTAACATGTCACTCCTGAATGGTTGTTGGTGTGGCCGTCAGAGTGTTTGAGATACTGTGTCAGTCATCGCTAAGAGCACTTCTCTCCTCTAGCACGCTTACATGTACGACATACACTGATTGTAAAGAAAGTGAGCTGGATCCTACTCAGGACATGAACAATACATGGAAATATGCCAGGATTTTTGTTTTAATGTATTTAGTTTAGATCACACCTGAAGTACTGTTGCAACACGACATGTACACATCAAGTAACCTTCAGCAGAGAAACACAGGGGGTTCCTTTGGGCATTTTATGATCAGAACAAGTGCAGCTGAGTTTTGGATAACCGTGTGACGCTAATGTCCACACAATCACTAAGACTGTAGACAACAAAAACAGCAGTCTGTTTGGTGTGATCTGGTTACATGTTGGCCTACATTGATAAAGAGACATTTAAGGAAAACCTTTGATTACTTCAACTGACGTCCAGTGATGTTATAATCATTTGTATTTCCCATACCCATGGAAAGAAAGCAGATAACAGTGTTTTTTTTTAGAAGAGAAGAAAAGAACGTAGAGCACTGAAAGACTAACAGCTAGTTGGTCAGGAGGGCCTGTTTAGCTGATTTCACCAACATTAACTGAAAATTTCTATATCTATGGGATGCAACTCTGTCTTCTTACATATTGACCACATTCACTGCATTTTATATCCGCGCAGATATATTGGATACTAAACTTTGAATTCATTGTATAGTATTTCTGACTGGGAACTCTGAAAGTCAAACTTCCGATCTCAATGAGAGCCCGCCCAAAATATTGCTGTTTTAGGGCTTGCTACTACAATGCTGTGAATCAGGGTCTGACACACGGACTTCCGAAGCAAACTGAAACGCACCATTAAAACTCCGACATCAGGGAGCGTTGTTGTTGTATTGCCAACTGGGAACTTTGAAAGTTCAACTTCAAATGCTATGCCTTCTTTATATATCCCAGTAGGAAATACAAAAAAAGTTAGACCTCTCCCAGGAACTAGTATCCAAGATGGCAACCGCGCATCCAGAATGTAGTGAAGATGGCGGATATCAACTATTTACCCCTGAAGCATCTCATTAAACTCGTGCTCTAAAACGTCTAATTGTGAACACGCTGTGTCTGAATATTTAAAATGGAAAAAAAAACATTATCAGCTTCTATATAATCTTTTTATGTACCAAATCAACAACAAGAACACGCCTCTCTGGTCGTTCCCAGCTACAATTTCCTAGACAGGTCAAACGCAACAGAAGACAAGGCACCGTAATTTTCACAGACGTAGCCTTACATCGCAAAGATATGAACATTTTCAGTTTTTGATCTGTTTTTAAATTGTAAAATATGGCTAGCTGTTAGCCTTCAGTCGCCCTGAGGATTTCTTCTGTTTTCTACAGAATCAGTAATATGACATCTTTCTATTGCATGTAAGGGAACTACAAGTATTACTGATAATAACTTCACACAACCGAATTGTCTCTATAGAGGTGCAGGTAAGTAATTAAAATCAGGATTTTTCTGATACTTTATACTGTCTCACTGGAACTGACACACACATTAACACGTTATTGCACTGAGCTACACAGAGGCAAACTGAGAGAAGCAGACTCCTGCAGCGGTGTCAGCACCCTGGACAGCTCCTTCCACAGCCTCATTCTGAATGAGCGGATAAAGCGTCCTTGATGAGACAGCTTCACTGTAATGATTCATTCAGACTCTGTTCACTGGGTGAACTCCGACTCATGTTTGACAAGCTGGCCATGAGAGATTTGACTTTGTGAGCGTAATAGTTCCTCAGGTTAACAGAGGGAACTTCTTTTATGTCATCATCGAAGTCGCAGCTTCTCATTGCGATTTCGAGCTGCTTTTGTCTTTTGTAGAAAAGGGAAAACTTGTTGAAAATGAGCGTGATCGGAAGCACAACAACTAAGATCCCTGCCAGGATGCAGGCTGAGGCGGTTAATTTGCCCGCTATGGAAACCGGCACCACGTCTCCGTAGCCCACGGTGGTCATGCTGACGGTGGCCCACCACCAACAGGCGGGGATTGTGGAGAGATCCTCGCTGTCTTCTTTCTCCACCGTGTAGGCCATAACGGAGAAAAACGACACGCCAACAGCCAGATAGAGAAGCAACAGGCCTACTTCTTTGTAGCTGTTTCTGAGGGTGGCCCCCAAGGAGCGCAGCCCCGTGGAGTGACGGGCCAGTTTCAGGATGCGGAAAATTCTCATGAGCCTTAGAACTTGCGCCACCCGCCCCAGATTAGCCAGCGCGGGGGTGCTCTCCACCACCAGGTTTATGAGAAGCGTCAAATAAAACGGAAGTATGGACACTAGGTCTATGACGTTTAGCGGGTGGTCGAAGAAGTGCAGAAGATGCGGAGCCACCACGAACCGGGCCACCAGCTCCAGAGTGAACCAACCGATACCGAAGTGCTCCACTGTCTCAAAGCGTGGGTCCTCCGTGGGTTCGCCATTGCTATCCAACAAGCTGAACTCGCTCATGCTGTTCATACACATAGTGGCAATAGAGCCCAGCACCACCAGGATGGAGAGGATGCTAATTATACGGCTGGCCACAGAGTAGCCGGGGTTATCCAGCATCAGCCAGATGCGCCTCCGTGCGCTCCCGAACAGCTGCTTGTCAAACTTGGTAGCGTCGTTGTAAAACTCTAGCAGCTCATCGAAAGACGAGGTGGTGCTTCCCTCGTCACTCCTGTCTTCCCAGTCCTCCCTGTCCTGGTCCATTTTCCTACAGTGGTAGGCGCTGCTGCAGCAGGAATCAATAAAGAACTCGTTGATGCCCCAGTATTCGATCTCCTGGCTGAAGGAGAAGATGCACAGCTCAGCCATGACGTGCAGCCGCCCCGTGTTGTAGAAATTCAGCACATAAGGGAAAAGAGCGGGGTTCCTATCAAAGTAAAACTCTTTCTCTGCATCGTCGTAGTCGTCACAGAGCTCCAGTATGGACTCTTTGGACTGGCACTGGAGGAGGCGCGCAAGCCTGGTCTCGGGGAAACGGGACAGTGTGTCCGACTGGAGACGCTTCTTGAAGCCGCCCACGTTGATGCGGATTCCCGCGTTGTCATCCATGTGAGCCCCACCGGCCGTGTCCCTAAGGACCTGACCTGTCATGCCTTTAAAGGGGGGGCGCAGAGAAACAAAGGATGAAAGGAAGAGAGAAAGAGGGTGACGGTCCAAATCACATTAGAACAGGACGGATAGAAGGCGCACATTCACAGACAGGGAAAAAGAAAAGTTATTGAACTGCACACAGTAACAAAGCTTTATTGCTTTAATTAATTGTTATCATACATGGATATCTAAACTAAACGTATCGTTTCCCAAACGTCTGTTACAGTAGATAAACAAGAGTTATATTATACAGCCTGCTGAAACAAAGACAGATTGAGAGAACTTACTTTAAACGTTCGATCAGTTCGGCGATTTCTCCATAAGACTCTTCATTTTCAGTGGTGGCACATCGCGGTTAGAGGGCAACCTCTGGACCGCCAATAGACAAAAAGACCTTTGTCCTTTGAACAAACTAGTTTAAAAATTTCTATTAAAAAAAAAGAGGACCCTTTTCCCAAAAGGGAAACGTTTCCAAAAAAAATTTTTAAAAAAAATTTTTTGCTTCGAGACAGGGAACACTATCTGCTCCTTTAAGTGTCTGAATGCATCCGAACGCTTGCTGCAGCTGTCAGTCCCTACATCCTTTATTCATTGGGGTTTGCAGCGCCTCCAGCTACAGGTAGGCTATATTTATTTCAAAAAATTCTGGGAGCTAAAATGACTGATATGCTCTGACAGCCGCTTCTGTTTGATCAGGGGGGGATTCCTCTCTGTTTCTCTCTGGATCTTCTTTCTATCTGTTGCTGCGCAGCAACATGTAGCTCCCTCTCTTTCTCTTCTCTGCACCGCCCTCCCGATGTGATCTCAGCATCATGGTGCTGAAGGGGCGAGGCACAGCTCAGCCAGGGTGCGCAGGGAATCACAAAGTAACCCAATGCACAACCCAAGCACCTGCATTCAATGAGCCTTCCAAAGGTTATAAAGCGAAAGTACACAACGTATCTCTAGTGTCTCTCTAAACTTTACAGGTCTAACAATTTACGCATTATTATAAAGGACCCACAAACTGGAAAAACGCACTAGACCAAAATGCATTATTAATACTGTATTTAAGGTATTCTAATAGTCGCTCTACACTACTTTACTAAAATACCTATATCGCCTAAACATTAATTCTCTGTCACGTTGTAACCAAAAACGTCAATATATTGTATCGGGATTTTATGTCACTAACAAAAGGAAGGTAGTGCATAACTGAAGTGGAGAGAAACGAATACATGATTTTCAGTGATTTTCACAAATAAAAATTGAAGCCGTTTTTGTATTCATTTAACTGATACCCCTAAATAAAATCCAGTTCCTAGTTAAACCCAAAATTACTCAAATTGTAGATTTAGATTTTAAATTCTTCTTATTTTCAGTAAGTGTAATGACGTGTTGAACTTTAGTTTTAGTTTAGTTCGTTAATGTTGGTTAAGTTGTAACCTCCTATGTTTCAGTGTATTCCCGTGTTTTGGGTTACTAGTGTCATTTACCTCAGTGCCTCAGTTTCCTTGTCTCTAGCAGCTGTTTTTCCTCTGTTCATTCACTATCTATTCAATAACCAAACTCCCCAATATAAATACTTCTAGATTCAGTTACTCTATATTTCATTCTCTGTTGTTCACAATATGTTGTTTCTGTTCTATTAATTCAAATTCAGTTCAATTCAGTTTATTTATATAGCGCCAATTCACAACACATGTTGTCTCAAGGCAGTTCACAAAGTCAGGTACATACATTCCAATTAATCCTAACCATTGAACAGTGCAGTCAGAGTTAGTTATTTCTTCAAATTGGATAAAAAAGTTTTTCTATCTAAGGAAACCCAGCAGATTGCATCGAGTCAGAGACTTGTAGCATTCACTCCTCCGGATGAGCATGTAGAGACAGTGGACAGTCACTGGCGTTGACTTTGCAGCAATCCCTCATACTGAGCATGCATGTAGCGACAGTGGAGAGGAAAAACTCCCTTTTAAACGGGAAAAAAGAAACCACCACCCCAGAAAGGTGGGGGGGGGGGATCTGCCCCGGCCGACTGGGGGTTAGAGAGAAAAGAGAGACACAAAGAGAAAAAAAAAAGACTGATCCAGGAGTACTTTCTATGGGAAGGGAAAAAAGTAAATTTTTAATGGATGTAGCCCTTTAGTCATTTCACCCAGAAAGAAAGAACAATAAACTCTGAGCCTGTTTTAAGTTTTTTTAGAGTCTGAAGAGAGCACATAGAGTTAGTTACAGTAAAAGTCAGCAGCTATGTCTAGGAGAGAGAAAGGGTTTTTTAAACACTGAAAGACAGGGCCATGTGGATCATCTGTAGAGGGTGAGCATTAAGTTGTTTGCCACCGACGCTTGGGGCATGCCCCCCTCCGGGGGGAAAAAGGTGTCACAGATAGACACAGAGTCAGGCCAGGTGTAGCTTCTAGGAAGAGAAAAGAGAGAGAACAAAGTTAAAAGCTGAAATAAACTCACCATGCTCCTGCTGCCTTAATTCTGCATTTGGTCCCCAAAAAAAACATGACATCATGACAGAAGGCATTTCTCCAAAGACAATAAAACAATTTACATATTTTGTAAAAACGATATTTATCTGTCAATTATATGTCAAAAATCTATATACCCTTCCAGGAAAATCCAAAAACCCTTATTAGAATTACTGACAAGTTTTTATTTTTCAATTCCCATTGCTATTTTTGACAATTTATCTTTGTTTATCTTTGTTTATTAGTTCAACGTTTTTGAGGGAGGAAGTCCACACTTTTACCTCCCTTAACTTTCATTTTCTCTACCACAGTAGTTTTCAGCACACCGAAAAATACCAAGTATCCCAAGTAACACCGTATTCTAGTGGTTTATTCAAGTGATTCTAATGCACTACCACAACAAGAGTTGCACATTTCCTGTTTATTTTGTTCTGTCAAAACATGCATTTTGAAGTAAAAATTCCAACTTGGATACATAAACAGACAGTCCCTGAACTCCAAATTCCAATACTGAATAACAGGGGTGTCATATTTTGCAGGACTGAAGAAAAGGTGAATACTTAATTCAGAGGTAACTAAACTAGAAACAATGCAAACTGCAAACGGGCATAATTTGCCATCAACACTTATTCTCGGTTCACTTTCTGGGCCGGTTCTTCAAGTATTCCCCACTACTCTTTTAAATAGTGCCTGTTTGAAGCAAAGATACCTGTGCATGCACTACTCGTATTTTTGACTGTTTGGGCTTTTTAGCTCTACAAGAGTTACGTCCCTTGTATTAACCTTGTAAATAATTGATACCAACATTTCCTTAAAATACCACTAATGGCAGTCCAAGTACCTTCCAGTGGTACATATTCCACAGTTTGAGAATCATGGCTGTATCAAATTCCAATCAGGAATCTGGCTGGGCAAAGCCAAAAAATGTTAATATTACCTCCAGCATGAATAAAAATCCTGGTCAAATTTAAAGAGTTCTTTAAGAGGGAATTTGCCCACAGTGTGAACTATTTTGTCATTAATGTACATCCAGTTGTTCTGTGAAGGCCTCAGAGGTAATAAACAAAACTGCTTCAATAGTGAACAACAGCATCAGGAAGACCAGGGAACACACCAGACAGAACATGGATAAAGTTGTGGAGAAATTAAAAGTAGATAGATCAAAAAACAGTCTCTCAGGCTTTGATTCTCTCACAAAGCACTGTGAAATCCATTATCTGAAAATGGATAGAGTATGACACAACGACAAACCTACAAAGATGACTATTTACCTAAACTGACAGGTGGGGCAGTGGGATCATTAATCAGAAAATCAGTCTTGAGGACCATGTTATCTCTGGAGGAACTGCATAGATGCACAGCTCAGGTGGGAGGATCTGGCAACAGGACAATTACTGTCCGTGAATTCCACAAATCTGGTTTTTGTAGAGGAGTGGTAAAAAGAAATGAATTGTTGAAAGAAACCCTCAGAAGTCCTCTTTGCAGTTTACAAAAGACTTGTGGGAGACAAAGCAAATAAGTAGACCAAAATAGAACTTTTTGGCCTAATGCAAAACCCAATGTGAGACAGAAAAGTAACACTGAACATCCTCTTGAACAAAGTATTGCTTTGGTAAAACATGGTAGTAGGAAAATCATGCTGTGGAGCAAAACTTGTTAGCAACTGGAAAAGACTTTAGACTGAGGCGGTTTCATATTTCAGTAGGACAACAGTCCTAAGCTTACAATGAAAGCTTAATGTATTAGATTGGCCTATTCAAAATTCAGATCCATTTTAAGGTCTGTGATAACACTTGAAATTTGTTGTTTAGACACTTGCCATCCAATCTGGAGGAGCTTAAACTATTTGGCAAAGAAAAATGGGAAAACATTTTTACCTCTTTGTAAAGTTCTAGATAGATACTAAAAACTGACAGGTTTACCTGTGGTGATAGGTGGTTCTACACAGTATTGACTCAGGGGGGGTAAATTACAAATTCAAACCACACTTTAAAATTCAATTCAATTTCAGTTCAATTCAGTTTACCTACAAAGCAACAATTCACAACACGTCGTATCAAGGCACACTAAAAAAAAAAAAAGTTAAAATAATCACAAGTTTTAGAATGTTTTTTAGAAAAGTTAGAAAAACCATGTACCATTTTCCTTCCACAACAAAGTTATGGCTTATTGGTAACTACTTTGGGTTGTTCTTTCACATAGATCCCAAGTAAATGCATTGTAGTTTGTGGTTGTAATGAGCCAAAATGTGGAAAAGATTCAATATGAATATGTTACAAGATACTTAAACACCCCTATGTTATACTTCTGCTGCTAATTGACTGTGCCCCCAAGTAAATAACACTACATTTCTCAGAATGCAGCCCGATTCAGCGTTAACTCTTTTCTGATTACATTAGCCCCTTTTCCAACGAAAGTCCTGGGATTTATAGCCCCAGGATTTGTTATATTAGGGTAAAAGTAATCCTTGGAAATTGAGTATCTCTGTTTTCATTGCTCAGAAAGGCAACAGACCACTTATTTAACTCAGCCTAATGAGGTATGGGGAAGTTGTGAAGAAAACTGCAATACACCTTCAGTCCAGCGAATGGTATTACTCCTTTACTCCCTTTAAAAGACTCCTAGGTAATAAGTCTATATATTTTTTTGTTTAGACTGATAAAGAATAGATGAGCAGTTTTGGAGTTATACAGTTGATTAATTCCTTTCATTATTCCCTAAGCTGCAATGGATCCATAAGCAAGAAAAATCTAAGTCATTATTTTACATTTAATTTTTTACCAACCTGCATCCGGCCAGAGTTGTTGCTTTAAAACTGCATGATTAATTTACAATAACTACTAAAGACTGATTAATACACATATTCTTCTTTTATTATCAGCACACAAGCTCATATCAGATATCTATAGCACAAACAGAAAAACATTTTTAGTAAACATTTTATTTATCAGAATAAAAGCAGACGATCAGTCCAGAGGTCCAGAGGAAATTGATACCTTGACTGTCTAATCATAAGAAAATAGTCAAATAAAGTAGAATCTGTGTAGATAATGGAGTGGACCATGGCAAGAAGGTGAAGAGGATAACTTTTGGGAAACTGCACCCAAATCTGGAACTGTGGTCTCTCCTCCTGCGAGCTGTCTGCATAAAACTATGAAAAATGAAAAATAATAGAGTTAACACTCCACTAAGTTATGTTTACATGAAATGCAGGTGTTAGGGAAATGTGTATTTTTTATGTACAAGGAAAAGTAAAAGTGCTCATTAAGGGGTAATCCATTAAAATATTTTTCTTACAGAGCTGTTTCAGTTTACATTTATTGTCTACATGAATTTAAAATGTCAAAAATCTCAGCCAGAAAATATTTCATTTTATATTCTGGTACTGATTCTGGCAGTTATTCACCACATACCTATTCAACACTTTATATTCATTTTCAGTCGCCACAAATAATAGGTAGGGGGAAATCACAGAGTCCGGGCCTAGATTAGGCAGTGGTTAGTGGGGAAGTCCCAGTCCAACAGCCCGGTTAGCTTATCTTGTTTTAGCAGCCAGACCAGCCTGTAAGCGGAGCTCTGCTACTACAAATGAACGTAGATTACAAATTCATATTTGATGTACTGACTGCAAAGAGGGATTTTTGAGGTCTACTTTCACACTTAAAAACATCTTAAAACTCATTTTTGTGACAAATGAATGGTATAAAAATGATAAACTTGTATACTCACCGCCGCCGCTACAGCAGCTGGTGGTGCAATGCCTCGCTGCACACAACCCCGCTCCTTTAACAATCTCTGAGAAATCTTAATGGTCCCGCTATTTCATGGTCAGCAGTCAAATACTTTACCTTTCATTAATCTATAATCAGAATTACATTCAGCTGTTGCAAGAATTGGCCACAACAAATGCTGCAAATTCTTCTTTGCATTTCTTACTGTAAAATATGTGGAAACTGAACTGAACTGAAAAATATATATTTTTTAAGTCTAATCACCTCCACCTGCTGCACCTCCATTTTCAGTGGGGACATCATTAACAGCATTGGCAGGCTGAACACCAAGCCGGGGTTAAGCTGTGGCCTTGCAGAGCAGCCTGGCTTTCATTGATCAAGAACTGGAGGTTTTCTAACATACATCCCAATATGGCAAGACTAATGTGTGGGAGTATGCTTCTCCTAACAAACAAAAACCCAAATACAAATGGTCTCGGGCCAAGGCTTGCATCACAGAAAAACATGGATCCAGGATTTGCCTCTAAAGTTTCTTTTAAAAAGAGATGGTTCTTCAAAGTTTTGTGAGACTGGACTCCACAAAAACCTCTTTAAGATGGTTTTAAATGTGCCAGTCCTCATTGTACATTAAAATAGTGACATCTGACATAAACTTAACTCTGTGGATGTAATTGTTAAAAATAATAAATATACATGTGTATTTTGTCTTACCTTTTCCTAATTAATTCCCTGTCTGTATTGAAATGGAAGTAAGACCGCTACACTGGTAAGTCCGTTTAAGAAGACATATCCCCCCCCCAGCTCACAGCTTCTGGGGTTCAGCTGGAATTGCACCAAGCTGTGGTATTCATTTAGCAAATTAACTTCCTAAATGCAAGAAATTGCGCACAGTGTACATAGCGTTGTGTTATTGAACAGCAGTGATTACTTTGTTTACCTCATCATCAGAATTTGTGGCACGATCAATGGCATACATAAACCTCTGTATAAAAAATGAAGTATGACCACATCTTTTACCTCTTTTTATTGGGTTGAAATGTGCAGTTTAGCATTTCACTGTACAGATGTTTATACTGAAAACAAAAGTTTACCAACACGTTCAGCATTCTAAATTCAAGGGTAAAGTGTAAGCCAGTTTTAGTTTGATGTTAGCTTTAAGAGTCAGATAGAGATTTGGCCAAAGCCATGCAGCCTCTGGAACTTTTATGTACTAAAATTACATACAGCATCTTTTTCATTTTCTATATTTTTAATTTAAACATAATTACTAAGTTCATCCACAAAAGATAGGAGATTCAGTGAGAATTTTTATTCTAAATGTTCCTCCTTCCAGGTAAAGCCAACAAATAAAGGATTATCCTGTTGTTGAAAGCCAAGGAAAAAACATTGCCTGTCATATACATATACATGCCCCAGAACCCTGGTCCTGGCATAATCCAGTACCAACATTATGAGAAAGATTGGAACCTCTTTAAATTGGTTGGATTCCTGCCACAAGTTTGAATTTTATGCATAGTCCACATACAGTATATTCAGTCAAGTTGAGGTCAGGGCCATTCCAGGAGCTTAATGCTAGATGTTTATTTCAGATCATCATCTACCAAATGATAACCATATAGCTTTTGATTTCTGGCGAAGTTGAAGAACCTGGATAAGTCCTTTATCCATTTTATTCCTTTCACTTTAGATGGTGCATCAGTACCGCTGGCAGAGAAATAGGCCCTTAGTATAATACTATCACTGTTGTGCTTGATAGTTGGTCCAGTTTTATATGGTTTGAAAACCTCCTCTCAATTCTTCCAAGCATGCTTCTTGTCGCTGTAACTAAAAGCCTCAGACTTTTTCTCCTCTGGCCATAAAACCTTCTTCAGAAAACGGTTTTGTGGTCAGTTGCAGTTTTCAGTTGTGATTGAGGGTGTGGATTTTAGAGCAAGTGCTTATTTCTTGGTAATGTAAATTCATGTTGATGTTAAACTCATTTCACTAGGATTTAGGTTCTACTTCATGGAAGATGTGGATCTTGGGCTCTTGAACATCCTGACCAATTTTTATTCTGTTGCTTTGATCACATGATTGGAACTTTGACCCAGTTTAATATTCAAACCAAATACATAGTCACAAGCACACATCAGAACTGGGTTTGGAATGGGCAAAGCAGGGTAGCTATTCATGAATACTTCGATCTCCTCCTTATTGCTAATTAATAGATGGTACTTTTGATAAATAGTAGATGCTACTTAAAAGCCAGGCAGGAAAATACATTCTTTTAATTGAACTCTTTCTGATAAAGCCCAAAATGAATATGATATTTATGCCCATGATGAATGTACATAAAATTTGACCACCATTATTACGAGCTTTAGAGAGTACAGAAGAGTGTCTGTGCTCTGAAATGATATTGTTCTTAACTGGTGTAAGGCAGGTGCAATGTTGATGCCACTCTGACTAAAGTCTACACTGTTAAGGCAGTACTCTGTAAAAAAAAACAACCCTGGAGTCATCATGTGAGCAGTTTGAGCGTCTAAAGAAATGTACATTTGCAAACCATTACTGTCCAACACAAACTTCCGATGAATTGTGATAAAGCCTACAGCAATCTTTTACCTATCACTCTCATCTGGATGGTGTCATTTACTGACCATCTTGTTTAAGTTAAACAATTTTCTACATGCTGTATCACGTTACAATGCTTGTTTGGAAACATAACCACAGGCTACAGGCCATACTGGGAGAGTTTAAGATCTTTCTCTTCAACAGTTTTACACCCAGGCAGTGAGCACATTAATATTTTATCATGTTTCTTTTTTTCTCTGAACAATTGTAAGTTAACCTGAGCTCGTAAATGGCCTTAACAGATTGGGGCTCTGCTGCTGTAGCAATTTTTATCCTGGACGCCGAGATGTTTTCAGCAGTTTTAGTTTGACTATTCCTATCATGATGGAGGTGCAGATCAAATGAAAAGCTGTGACAGATCTTCAACACTCACACAGCAGTTTTGTTGGAATTCAGCATGCACTACAATAGCTTTAAAAGCACATCCAACCTACTCTTTCCTGATTAGTATTATGAAAAAATAGGGTTTTTTATTTGTGGGACTTATTAGTTTGTATGAGAATATAATGTTGTATAATTTTCATTTTTGTCAATCTTTATCTTTTCTAGTGCCCACAGATTAAACACAATGTTTTTTTTCTAAACTGGCCTACAGACGTCAACATTTAGGGATCAAGTGGAAATTAATGTCTGTATCTCTTATTCGGGGTGAAGCACATCCTTCAGGCAAAATATCTAATTCAGGTGAAATAATTGGAGCCTTCCTGCTCTAGTAGGCGTCACACTGTAGAACCTGAAAGGTATCTCTGATGACACACTAACACACCTACTCAGATTTCATTAGTGTGGGTGAAGAAGCTAACAAATGCTGTTAAGACTCTGTTCTGGATTACTGAGGTGTTTAAAACTGCTTGAGCCAACAGGCTATAGGCTTCACTTTCTGCGCTTCATGCAAACACGCTGCTTTTGATTCATTCTTCTCCCATATGGTTGAGATTAATGTGCCTCTTTGTGGAGGAGGAACTATTTCTCATAGCTTATTCCTCAAGTCTCTGTAGATCTCTTATCAGCATTAGCAGCCTTTGCTTTTCAAGGATATTTTTCAGGTTTTGTTGTGGTAGTGGTTGAGGCAGGACCAAAGCACAGAGATGAACTGTCAGCAGATATCTTTAATAGTAATGAAAAGGAACTTACAGTTGGCAGAACTCTGGGAGAATAAAGCATACAACACAGGGGACAAAACGGTGGAACAGAGAATAAGGCAGCAACAGAACACGAAGCAGTGAGTACTGAAAACCAGAGAGCTTATATTCAGAGGTCAGTGTGGAGAAAGGCATGGCAAGCAGGTGTGACCAATCAGGTGAGAATGAGAAACAGCTGAGGAAGGTGAAGGCAGGAAGCTAAGGACGAGAGAGAATAATTAACACAGGAGCTGATCAGAGATGAACAGAAACATTAACCCTAGCGGCATAAACTAGAATACACAGAAAATGGAACAGGAATAATATATTAGATTAAAACACAATGAACCATAGGGAAATAATTAAAATAAATATAAATGAAAACAAAAACCTTACACAAAAGAGTACAACGGTTTTACTTTGTCATGGTGTGCTTGTTTTGGGTAATTTACAATCCAAATTAACAAGAAAGTTTGAGGCATCACAGAACTTTGAAGGATGCTTATTTCGTTCTGCTCTCTCATCCAGTAACGCAGATAGACCAGCAGCATGTGTTGCTGAGCCCGTAGCTTAACTAGGGAGTTCAGTAATGTCTCAACCGTGATTAGAACCTGGTGCAATTCCATAATGGGCGCTCAGAAGACAAGCGAACTGGTGCACTACTGTTTTGTTTACTATTTTTTGTTGTTCAGCAAAGAAAGAAGTACTTCTTCTGTGTTTTCTTAGAGAAATTTGATTACTCTGCGCATCTCAGTGGTTCTATTCTGAATAGAGCCATGATTGATTGCTTGCCCATATAAATGGAGCAATCCGATTATTTTTTAGTTTTTAGTCCGTATACATTTCAATTCGATCGTGAAGTTTTGTACATGTAAACATAGCTAGTGTCTAAGTTTATACAATAAAATTGGGGCCCATGCTGCCATGGGACCGCGGAGACGGAAAAACCCCACGGCACTCCAATGGCGCACCTGCACCCCAAGCCCCTACATGAGTGGCAGTGTGATGGGGCGGGCTATGGAAGGTGTCCGGGGATGAGAGGGAAGGACTGGGGGACAAAATGCTCTCCCAGGGAGCCAGCTCCCCGGCTGACCCCAGTAGGCACCCCTGTTCGCCGAGTTCCAACAAAGAAGGGAGGCACAGGCAGATCCACCGGGGCCAATGCTAGGGACAGGCAGGCTTTTTCGTTGCAATTAAATATTTCATGTCATCAAACAAACTTTAATATCAGGCTAGGACAACCGGAGTAAATGCAAAATGCATTTTTCAAATTATGGTCACATATTATGGGGAAAAAGCTTTCCAATCCAACATAGCTCATGTGAAAATAAACATCCGCCAATTTAAATCATGAATTGACCACTGTTTTTGTCCAATTTTACTAGCTACACGATGTTTACTTCTAGGCCTGCTAAATCAGGAATTAACCTAAATAGAACTGATGAACACGAAGTAGGCTAAAAGGTAACAAAAAAACTAAACCTACTGCCATGATCCAAAGAAATTAAAAAATGTATGAGGGACAAAGTTGTTAATGTATAGCAGTCTGGAAGGGGTTACTAAACACTTTCTGAGGCTTTGAGGCAAGAATCCAGGTGTTAAAAACAATAAGAAAAGACTCCAAGCACACAAGGAACACATCCAAAAGGTCACCAAAGAACCCCAAAACAACATGTAAAGCACTGCAGGCCTTACTTGCCTCAGTTAAGGTCAGTATTCATGATTCAACAATAACAAAAAGACTGGGCAAAAATTTCATGAATCGAATAATTCCAATGTGAAAACCCCTGCTGACCAAAACGAATACACAGATCTGTCTCACATTTGTCAAAAATATCTTACAGTTCCCCCAGACATTAGGGAAAACATTTCGTTGCCTGGTGAGACAAAAGAGCAACTTCTTGGAAGGTGTGCGTCCAGTTACATCCGGTGTAAAAATGAGACAGCATTTCAATTAGGAACAACATACCAACAATCAAAAATGGTGGTGGTTTGTTGATGGTCATAGGCAGCTTCACTTCTCGACAACTTGACATAATTTGTGGAACCTTGAAATCTGTTTTCTCCCATAAAGTCCTGGAGGAGGATGTCCAGTCATTAGTTTGTAACCTTGGACTAAAGCACACTTGGGTTATTCAGCAGGACATGATGCGCACCACAAGAACACCTAAGAATTGCTCCTAATGAAGAGTTTGGAATGGCCTAGTCAAAGTTTGAACTGTCCAGTTGAGATGCTTTGGTGGAGAGTAAACCGGCTGTCCCAGGAAAACAATTCTGTAATGTAGAGTGGGTCAAAATCCCACCAAATCAATGTAAAAGGCTGAGCTTCTCTAATAAGTTAAATCATTAAAAAAACAGCATCTTGTATTTATTCAGGTTATCTTTGTTTGATATTGAATTTTTTTTGACTTTCAGAAACATTGAAGTGGGATGAAAAGCAAAAACAGAAGCAATCTGCATTGGGCAAGCAGCTCAGTACCTCATGGCCCCTTAAATACCTTGACATGATGTTGGATTTTCATTTCAAATTGGACAGGATGTCAAGCAAAGTTGGAACAGCAAACTTGCATCCCTTCAGATTAATCAATGACTATTCACCATTTTATGCTTCAAATATGTTTGCTTA
Source organism: Crenichthys baileyi (assembly GCA_036173005.1). Classification (NCBI taxonomy): domain Eukaryota; kingdom Metazoa; phylum Chordata; class Actinopteri; order Cyprinodontiformes; family Goodeidae; genus Crenichthys; species Crenichthys baileyi. Next base: position 355,704 of record JAHHUM010001164.1, read on the forward strand.
AATGGTCAGAATCCTCAGGTGCTTGGCAACCTTGTGGTCTGACCAGCATAGTTTTAGATTAAAAATGAAGCAGTTTCTTAAGAAAGATAAAATATCCATGAATGATCACAATCAATATTAGTTTCATTTGACAGTATTTTGTTTTATTATTAGTTGTGTTATTCGGTCTTAATGAATGTTATGTGTTTACAGGGTTTTTTAAAACTTTCTTTTCAATAACTTTTAAATTTTATGCAACCAAAAGCCCATCAGACATTGCAAATTAGCTTAAGCTGTAATTGGAAAGAGTTAGGTATTTGTTAATACAAAATCAACAAAAATAAACTGATAAACTTGTAAAATAAACTAGTTTGGCAAAAAATCACTGATTTCATTTTTCATTAAAATAAGTGTAGAAAATACCTTTTACTTATAATAATGTAGAATGGAGACCGGCCTTTTGTCATCAATCTAAAAGGACACTGTCTTGCATAAATAACTTGAACTTTCACAACTACCTTCCACACCTTATTAGTACAGCATTTAGTCTGTATATAGGTGCTGTAGGTGCTGTGCTTTATAGATTTGACTGGAAACATGTTGAATCTTGATCAGCATTAGATCACTTTGAAGTTGTAGTGATACAACTACATTCTGTTGATATTAAGAATAATTATCTCAGTGTATGTAAACCACTGGTTTTAAGAAAGTAATAAATTCCCTAAAAATTATCTTTTAACACCTAACATCTAGAAATCATTTTGGTAATCCTAACTGATTTTAAAAAGAAGAACTTTTGTCTGATTTAATATCAGACAGGGAGAAGTAAAATGGAATATGGAATACCTCAGACTGTATAAAATGTAAACAAATGTGTGGCGTTTTTTTGTTAACTACAGTGAATGGAAAGGAGGAGGTCTTCCAATTGCTGCCGACTGTAAGAACCACAAGCTGTGGTAGGAAAAATGTGCAATCAGAACCTTTTTCAGTCAACACCTCCTGCATTTCAAATCATAGCCATTAATATGCTGCACATTCCTGGCAAGCTTTCATTCACATCTTTTATCTTTTGATGGAGACTTGCAGGATTATTCCTGCCCCCTGATCGGTCAAAAGGAGATTCGAATGTTTTGTGCACCAAACAGGAGTCACAGCTCCACCCCTCATGAAATGCTATAAATCTGTGCATTTATTTTCACTTTATGCTCATTTGTGACAAAAATCCAAATTATGATTTAACTGACTGGACTGAAAGCTGGACTGAAAGTTGTAGAAACTGAAGGCGGCGATATGATATTAATAATGATCTACAAACTAAACTTTAGGGCCAATGTTTCATAAAAATGTGCAAATAAAACATTTTAGCCTATTTTATTTAAAGTGTTTCATCCTTTAGTTTTTGGTTCCATCTCTTTTAGCACAGTGATCATAGAAAGGCAATAAGGAATCACAACCATTTAAGTTTCCAGGTGATTTTTCTAACATGATTAAGCAAAGAGGAAATTGGTTTCTAGGCAACAATAACACAGTTTTAATTCACTGAAAAATACTTTGTAAATTGTTATGGGGACACAAAGTGTTGCAGTATAAATGAAAAAAACTAAATGAAAGTAATAATTACAGCTAGATTTTAAATTTTATCCAGAAGGTGTTATCTCTCCTGGCACAGAAAGTATTTGTAACACTTTATTAGTAGGCAGATTCTCCTATTCCTATGTCGTCTATGTTGCACTGGAGTAAAAAATGTCTCCAAATGACAGGACTCCTTCCAATCTGCCCAGCACTCCTGATCACCCAACATGGGTACAGCTGCAGAATCATTAAGAATTCTGAGGTACACAGGATATATAGTAAAGTAACAGCACAGTCTGTTGCTGCACAGATATTAGCAGCAAAAAGGTCCTGGGTTTGAATCCTGACCAGGGGCTTTTCTTCATGTAGTTTGCATGTTCTCCACTTGCACTCCTGGTGCTCCGGCTTCCTCCCACAGTTCAAAAACATGTAGCACCCTTAATTGCCCTTAGGTCTGTGTGAATGAGGGCATTTTGTTTGTCTAGTTTCTAGTCTCTTTGTTGCCTTTGATGGACTGGTGCTTTGATCAAAGCAATTCCATGTAAGCCTTGGATTTATGTTTGGTGTTGTTCGCTTGCTGGAAAGAGAACTTTCACACAGGTTCCAAGTATCTGACAGCCTCAGCTTTTCTTCCAGGATTGGCTTGGATTTATCTCCATCCATCCTTTCATCAAATCTGACAAGTTTTTCTGTCCCTTTTGACGCTGTGGGGATGCCACCACCAAAGGTCACCTGGAGAATATTTTTTTGAGGGTTCTGTGTTTCAAAAACAGGCCAAAGGTTTTCAGTTTTGGCCTTGTCTGACAATAGGACCTTTCTTCACATGGCTTCATGCAGCTGTCTTGCAACAATGGCTTTCTTCTTGCATTCCGTAAAAGCTCAGATATGTGGAGTGCACAAATAATAATTGTCCTGTCAACAGATTCTCCAACTTGAGATGGTAATCTCTGCAGCTCTTCTAGAGATACAGTGGGCTCTTGCTGTTTTTTCAGATTAATCTTCTCCTTGCCAGGCCTGTCCATTTTGGTGTAGTTGTACCATACTCTTTCCATTTTTAAGGTGATGGATTTTACAGTGCTCTGTGAGATGCTCAAAGCTTAGGATGTTGTATCATAACGTAACAACTTTTTAAAACGTTTTCATACCTTTACAACAGACCTGTCTTTTGGCTCTCTTAGTCTTCATGATGCTGCTTTTTTACTGATGTTCTCTAATAAACCTTTGAGGTATTCACAGAAAAGTTACATTTATAATGAGATTAAATTACACACAGCCAGACTCCATTTAATAATTAGGAAAATTCTGAAGGCAATTAGTTGACCGAATACTAATACACACAGCAATTTCCAAAAAGTATTAATATATTTATAAAACAATGTAAAAACAATGTATAATCTTTCTTCCACTTCACAATCATGCGCTACTTTGTGTTAATCTATCACATAAAATTCCAATAAAATACATTGACTTTTTTGCACGTTAAGTGACAAAATGCGTTCAAAACAAAACTGAAATATCAAGGTTTAAAGGTATGATTTTCATATATTCAATTAGCATACCTCCACATGACATAACATTTATCCCCCTAGAGAACCATATTCCACAAACCTTTTGGGAGTTAATTTTAGGAAGTGAGTGGAGAGAACACATAAATAGATGATGGAGTGAACAAAGACAAGGATATAGAGAAAGTTACACCAAGACAAAAATATAAAATTGTAACTCAGTTTCTTTCCTTTAAATCCTCGAGTGCAGGCTCAATTGAAAGTGTGTAGGAGTTTTCTTTTTGCCAAGTAAATCTTTTGGTGTGTATATTTTACCTTTATCACTCCTAACTCTGCTCTTTTTCTTTCTTTGCTTTGTTTAAGTATCTTCTTTTAATGTGAAGCACACCGTTCCTCATTCCCCACATAAATATTCTTTATTCTTTAATCTTATTTCATCTCCTAAATCATTCTCCATTAGAGCTAAAGGTTCAACAATGTGTTGACCTCATACTTGACTAAAACCATCAGTGTCATTTGAAGTCTCACTGAAGCCTTCTGTCCGTGACACAAGCTATCATTCTGAGCCCATCGCTGACAGATAAACCAGCAGGGTCCCAAGATATTTGTAGAAATAATGAAAAGGTAGAATCTATTTACTCTTGTTATCCCGACATATGAAATAAAATCTGCTTTCAACCGTCTTGCCTCTTTCACTTCACGCCACAGTAATCACATCAAATGAGTCTTGATTATTATGGCAGAGAAAGCTGGCTGACTCAGGACAGAGTGCAGGGATACAGTGAGCAAAATGAATACAGATGGAAGCTGGAGGAGTTGCTTTACTCTGAGCTCCGAGGGGCTGGTGTTACTTTTAACGATAATAATTATCTATTGAACATATTAAAGAATTAAGAGTCTGCCTTTTGAATAAGGTCAATATGCTTGAAATAATACAAATGTGCTTTGACATCTAAGTAAAATACAGCTAGAATTCAACTCAGAGCTGGATGATGAATTTAAAAGAAAGAAAACAGAACTAATGAGTTGAGAAAGGCAAAGTAGGCAAATACGCTCAGACAGGTGTGTATAAAAATGCAGTAAAAGCTTAGTTAATCAGTTACTTTAAATAAAGCCTTACTATTGTCATGTTTGGGTGGGGGAGGATTGACTTTAGTCACAAATCCTGCTCAGTAGGCTGGTGTTTCAGTGATGGAAAGCCATATCTGCTGTGTGAAAACACATAAGTACCTCAGGCTCTGTGGCTTCCAACTCACATTTAAATCAGATGATGTTTCTGTACTTTCATATAAAAGAAAATACAGAAGAGTAATTTTTTAGGAGACGGGGTTTATACTGTAGAGATGCACTATTTAAACCTAAAACTATTTAAATATATCTGTAGTGCAAAAACTATACTCCATTTCCTTTCAAATGTTCAAAAAAGGCATCATAGAAGATACTCTTGAAGATGAGACAATATTACAAGCTTGAAAGCATGCATGACCCCTTAAATGTGTTACTAATTTTACCAAACACACTCAAGCTGGGTGTTTTTATTTACTTGGTCTATATAAATACTGCATCATTTACAGCTTCTTGCTTTTTCAGAGTTTGTCACCTTACAAACACAAATGTCAAAGTGTTTTAACAAAGAATTTATGTAGTAAAACAACCAAATGGAAAGAAATTACACATGGTATTCCAGATTTTGTACAAAATAAAAATCTGAAAAGTGTGGCATGTATTGTATTTATACTCAGCCCCACTGCGTCAATACTTTTTACAGCCATGTTTTAATACAACCCTCTGCAGTTACAGCTGCAAGGCTAATGGAGTATGTCTCCACCAGCGCTGGAGTTTAGTCCAATCTTCCTTGAAAAAAGACTCGAGCTCAGTTAGATTGGATCAAGAGCATCCATAAACATCAGTTTTCAAGTCTGGTCACAGCTTCTAAATTGAATTTAGGTCTGGACTTTGACTGGGCCGTTTCAACACATGATTATACCATTCACCTAAACCTAAACATCAGGAAAATCATTTTTAATCAATGACTTGATTACTGACCACGATCTTGATGTTCTGTTTTTAACAGAAACATGGTTACATGAATTTAATGAAGCTCCCATTCTGATAGAGTCAACGCCTCCGAACTACAATTTTCTTTGTGAGAGCAGATGGCAAAGAAAAGGTGGAGGGGTGGCCACTTTGTTTAAAGATTTACTAAAGTGTAAAAAATTATTTCGGGGAAAATTTTGACTCTTTTGAATATTGGGCTCTCCGGGGTAAAGAGCCGGTCTGAACCATGTTCTTGAATATTTACAGCCTCCTAAGTCCCAAAAAAACTTTTTCAGTGATTTTGTTTAGCTTTTATCTGTGATATGTGTTGATTATGACTGTTTAATTATTGTGGGAGACTTCAACATTCCATGGACAACCTGAAGACAGAAGTGCAATAGATCTATGTGACACTCTTAAAAAATTTTGGGTTTTGACTCAACATGTTAAACGAAAAAACACAAAACAGGGACATATTTTGGACTTATTATCACTAAGGGTCTAAACATTTCCAAGGTGTTCAAAACTGATGTTGCCCTATCCGACCTTTTTTCTGTTATTTTTAAAAAGCATCATCTGCAATGACTCAGTTTGCCAAAGAGACTTTTAAAGAAAACGCATCTTTAAGGACGGTGCTGCTGAAACCTTTAACCAGATTACTCTTCTACCTCCACTTTCCCCTGTAACACTGTAGATGAGCTGGTAAAAAAATTCTTTCAAAAATCTCGGACATCATTGATTCAATTGCTCCAATTAAAGTGAAAGTAATTTCTGGGAAAATGTCTCTGTGGAGAAGTGTCCCCCAGTCAGAAGGAAAAAAAGGAGTGTCAAAAAGCTGAACGCAGGTGGAGAAAGACTGGACTCCAGGTTCACTATATTATCTATAAAGAGGGGACTATACAGATATAACCTACAACAAAAAAATGCAAGGGGAATCTTTTTTTCCCTGAGATCATCAGAAAAACATTAACAAGGCTCGTGCATTTTTTGTCACGGTCGAAAAGGCCAAAAACCCTCCTGTAACTGTAGCATCGGAACTCCACTCTACCGGGCCTGCAACGAATTTGCTAACTTCTTCACTGAAAAAGCCCCCAAAAGGTCAGAGGGGCAGTCAGCACATCCATGTCAAGTCCAGTACCAAGTTTTTCTCCAACTAAATGATTTTGACAAAATTCCCCAATTCACCAAATAAAACTACAAACACTTCGTACACCAACTAAGCTCTTCTTCCTGCTGTCTCGATGTTTTACCCACAGCTTTCCTTAAGAAAGCTTTGCCCATAATAACATCTGATTTAACACAAATAATAAACAATCCCTTCTGTCAGGTTTTTTCCCCCGGCCCTGGGGAAAAGCAATTATCAAACCTCTATTGAAAAAGAGCAAATTTGGACAAGCTGCTACTACAGAACTACAGGCCTATATAAAAACCTCCCCTTCACAGTAAGATTTTTGAAAAAGCTCTTTTTAGCAGTTTAAAAAACTTCCCCAACAAAGACCAGCTGCTTCGATGTCTTCCAGTCAGGCTTCCTGCTCACCACAGTACAGGGGAGACTGCTCTTGTCAAGGGGTTTTTTTAATGACATCCGTATAAATGCAGACTGTGGAAGAACCACAGGGGGGGGTATTATTGGACCTTAGTGCCGGATTCGACACTGTTGATCACCCCTTTTTTATTAGAGCCAAAAAAAAGGGTCGGCCTTTCTGGTACCGCAACAAAATGGTTTAAATCCTACTTGAAGGAAAAGGGATTTTTTTTTGTGTCAGTAGGTAACTGTACATCAGGATCCATCTTAGGGGCCCCTCCTATTCAATTCTATAGGCTCCCCCTAACTCATATTTTAATAAACGCAACAACGTAAGTTATCAAAAACTATGCAAAAGACGACACAAGCTATACGTCACGATGTCACCAGGTGACTTAAAACCCATTCAAGCGCTGGGAAAAATGCTTAGAAAAAAAATCAATGCATGGATTGTGCCAAGATTTTCTTCAGCTGAATCAAAATAAAAATGAAGTAATAATCTTTGGACCAAAAAGGAAAAAGCGTTTTTAAAAGTTAGCACACAGCTTCAGTTAATACAGCTAGAAAACCACCAGTCAGGCTCGAAATCTGGGTGTAGTGATGGACTTTTTAGACCTGAACCTTCAGAGGCACATAAAGACAGTAAACAAGGTCAGCCTTCTATCAACCCAAAAAAACATAACCAGGATTAAAGGACTAATGTCTCAGCAGGACCTTGAAAAAAACTAATTCATGTGTTCATCTTTAGTAGAATTCAATTACGCCCCAACGGTGTCTTCCAGGTCTGCCTAAAAAAAGTCGATCAGACAGCTGCAGTTTATCCAGGAACGCTGCTCCCCCCGTCCTCGCTGAAATTTAAAAAAGTGGGGAAAGCACATCAGCCCGGTTCTTAAAGTCCTAAAACTGGCTCCCGTTAGCTCAGAGAATAGACTTTAAAAATACTTCTTTTTAGGGCTATAAATCACTGAATGGCTTTAGCACCAAAAACATTACAGACTTGTTGTTCAGTGTATCAACCACCCAGACCTCTCAGGTCTTCTGGCTCAAAAAACTACTGCATATCCAGAACCAGAACCAAACATGGGGGAAGCACTTTTTAGTTCTATACTCCCCTAATCTGGGGTAAAAACCCCCGAAAACTGTAAAAAGCGCCGAAACCCTAAGTTGCTTTAAATCAAGATTAAAAACTTATTTGTTTAGAGTGGCCTTTGAATGTGTTATCTAAACATTATTAGTTAAGTTTTAGGTCCAATTATCCTTTCATTTTCTTATCCATCATTCTATTCTCTTTATTTTATTTTTATTTAAAATTTTTTTTTTACCTATTGTTTGATTTTCTGTATCATTGTCTGTATCTGTGTTTATTTTCTTTGTGATTGTATTGTAATTATATGTACAGCGCTTTGAGTGTCTCGTTACTGAAAAGCGCTATATAAATAAACTTACCTTACCTTACCTTTCAATTTTATCTCTGGTTGTATGTTTAGAGTCACTGTGATGGTGTGAAGGTGAACCTTCATCCCAAGTCTTTTGCATCCTCCAACAAGGTTTTTTTCAAGTTTGCCCTTTATTTAGCTCCATCCATTTTTCATAAAGATGTTCCTTTTCCCTGCTGAAGAAAAGCATGTCACCACCATGTGTCATCATGTAAATGGGGTGTTTAGGTAAGGTGCAGTGTTATTTATTTGCTACTCATAGCTTTTTCTTTGTGGGGCAAAATGTTCAGTCTTTGTTTCATCTGACAGAGCTTTCTCTCCAACCTGGCTGTTGTCAAACTGCCCATGGGGCTTCATCTGGCTTTTTGTCAATAATGACTTTCTTCTTGCTACTCTTCTGTAAAGGCCAGATATGTAGAGTGCTTGACTACTAGTCTTCCTGTCAGCAGAGCCATGCTGGTGTTGGATTTCAACCTGGAAAGACTCACAAAAGAGAGAAACACAGAGATGGCAATCCGAGGAGTTTATTAGCTGATGTTTGCTTTCTTTTGGCGCTCGGACCCTGGTGGAAGACATGGATGCTGATAATGAAATGAGCTTGAATAAACATCTTAGGGTTAGAATTAGAGAAGTCTTCCCCCGGGATCCTGATACTGGTGGTGGAGTGGAGGCCTGAGAAGATAAGGGAGTCGAAAGGAGCTCGAAGCCTGATGGTGGAGATGGGGTGGAGGAGGGTCGAAGCTCAGCTGAAGATCAGGAGATTCTGCGTATGAAGGTCTTTTACAGCAAAGTCTGGAGGGATGATTGGCTGAAGAGGAATGTAGATCAGGAGCTCATTGATTGGAGCGGAGAACGTGGTGGAGTAATTAGACGGAGCTGGAGGTGGAGGTGAGTCTTCCAAGTTGAATTTTCGTCAAAACTCCATATCTGCAGCTCCTCCAGAGTTACCATGGGCCTCCCTGCTTCTCTGATCAATGTTCTCCTTGTCTGGCGGGTCAGTTTAAATGGGCAGCCATTTCTTATTAGTTTATAACATGATGAACATTTCCATATTCAAACTTGTTCAACCCTTAAGATATTGAATTTAACCTAACTTTGCTTTAAAAGCCTCCCCAACTTTCTCCATGACCTTTTCTCTTGTGTTCCTTGGTCTTCATTGTGCTGTTTGTTCACATACAGTATGTTCTCTTGCAAACACCTAGGACCTTCATAGAACAGCTGAATTTATACTGTGATTAAATTACAGCTGTATTAACTAATTAGCTGTCATCTGAAGGCAACTGGTTGCATTGGGTTTTAGTCAGAGGAATTGGGGTAAAGAGGACTGAAAACGTAAGCACACCACACTTCAGTTTTTTGTTTTTAAAGGTTTTTGAAAACTCTTCCTTCCGATGCACAGTAATGGACTGTTTTGTGTGGTTCAATGACATAAAATCTCTATAAACTACATTGATGTTCGTGAGATATGAGTACTTTAGAGAGCCACCGTATTTTATCACTTATATGTAAATGACTGGAAGTGGCAGAAGGAGAACAGTATCTTTCCCAAGGACACATTGACCAGGTGGAGGGTTGACTGAACGTTCCATATTTCATTAGAGGATGAAATCATGAAGACATTACCCCTACTGATGAGAGAGGGGGAGCCTGGTGTGTGTGTGTGTGTGTTCAGGAACAGGTTGAAGCAGAGCGGTATAACCCAGGGTGAAGAAAGCGGTAAAACCTGAATGCTGACTCGGAATGGGCTAATTTTAAGTTATAGCTAATCACTGATTCACCCAGCAAGACATGAGGTGGAGGTTCACTCTAATGAGCATCATCAGGGTCATGATGAGGAACTTTCACCTGAGCTACAGGTAAAATTAAAATATCTGGCTGTGATAGAAAACAGTAGCAACCTTCTGTGAGGTTCTAGCCGGATTTGCATCATAATGTGAAAATATCTGGTCCTTTACTTCAGTCAAAATAAAAGCATTTAATCCTAACGTTGCTGAACACAATAAAAGGTCCTTCAGATCAACACATTGATCTCATTGCTGCAGCCAGTCTCATAGTCTAGTTCTACATGTTGACAGAAAAAAGTGTTGCTCTATAAACCAGGAAAATATCTCCTGGTTCCAGTAAGATGTAGTAGAAAGTGTAAAAGTAAGCCTCCCTCTTCTCTTTCATATCTTCTGTGCTGATTCTAAACATTCCGCTCTGGCTTTAAAGATGCAGTATAATTAAGAAATAAATCAAAGCAAGTAATCACAGGTGGATCATTGATTAGTTAACTATTTTATTTTTCTGAATTACACATGAAATATTACATAAACTAAACTAATTAAACAATGATACCTGTAATATTAACTGTAATATTAGTACTGATAAGGTCCAGGATGAGGCTCTATGCTATATTTTAAACACCACAACTTAACACCCTTTCCTTTCAAAGTGTTTAATAGTAAGAACTGCACTAATGTCTCATATGTTCAGTGCAGAACAAAAGACTGTGTTTTAAAACGTTTCATTTATTATTTTTGACAGGCCAAATTTCTTCAGAAGTGGAATGAAGGGCTGAAAAGATGGTGGTAAAAGAGAACAGGTTCATAAAAGAAGGAACAGTTTTAATAAAATGTTTCAAAAGCTCTTGGCATAATAAAATAAATGTGTTTTAGGATTTTACCATTTGACTAAGATTTAGGAAACTCAACTTCATACCACTTTCCTTTTTTTAAATATAAGAATAAAGACAATGGCGCCTCAGGAGTGGAACACTTTGATGAGAATGTAACGTTTAAAAAGGTAATTCATGTAGATGAGAAAATAAGCACATTTATCTGGCCCATAGTAAACATCTCTGAGTTTAAGAAAAACTTTTGTCAGCAAAAATTCAGATTAATTTCTTTTCTAAATACCTCAAAATCTGTCATTATGTGCTTCAGCAAAATTGTTTTTCATCAGTCCTAAACTCTGTTTCTCCTTGTCCTTCATTCAGCTTCTAACAAAAATAAAAAGTAAAATTATTGCAAACCTTTTTTGTTTGATTCACAATAATTTACATTCAGTCTAAAACCAGCCGAGACAGAGAACTGGTACAATATGGCCTATATTATTTTAATTTTAAATTACCTATAAATTGTCTTATTGAAATCTAAATATTGTTGATTTGGGCTAAAGCCCCCAATGTTTTGAGACCCTAAAAAAAAAACCTGAGCTTAACACTTATGAAAGATTTTCCAGTGTAATCATAATAAACTGAGGGAATGTCTTGTGGAAAATGAGATGTTGCAGTAGATTCTCAGAGACTTGCAGATTGAGTGCTGAAATGTGCTGTTTTTGTGGCACATGGTGATGCACTTTATGTTAGTTTCTCTTTGAATTTGTCGTCTATTTGTAAATATTGAGCCATCATTTTCACCATGACAATAACTGGAAAAATAACAACTTATGCAACAGGCAGAGATCAACTGAAAAAAGAAATTTCACTTGCAAGGCAAAGTTCTTAGAATCAAATTGTTTCTGTGGATCAGCTTCATGTATTTTTGACTGTCAGATGGGATCTGATCTGCTGTGTTTTTACAACCCAGATATTCTGTTGGAGAGCAGTGCTTATAGACAGTTTCTCTCCCTCATGTGCTGGGGAGATATTGAACTATGAGAAGGACCTCAGTAATTTTTGTTCAAATCCAAACTAAATTAGTTGCATTGCTCAGGGTTATTTAAACCTCAAAGGCCCTAAAAATATGTCCACAGGTAAAAACTATTAGACAAATACAGAAGTACACACTAAATTATCCAGATAAAGTATTTTAAAGTGATGGATATTGTTTGTTTTAACCTCATTGTTACAAATACCTTCATGTTTGTAGGACTTGGTGTCATGACTGCAAACAAACCAAGAGGACAGAAAAAGAGGTAAATAACACTGACTGAAGCACAAACTCAACACTACTGATGAGTATCTAGCTTGGCGCAGCTTTTCTAATCAACTTTTTCAAAAACAAATATGTCCACATTCACTTTGACTTTCATGGGAAAAGAAGGTATAATTTGTAATCAGACAACCACAGTATTGTGCTGCTCTGATGTGAGTTTAGTGAAAAGGTGGGTGCCCTATCAATGTGTGTATCAGACTGTTTCTGTGTCAGGACAGACCCTTTGCATCAGACAAAATGCAACAGACCAGATCTGAATTTTTATTTTATGTTGAAAACACATCAGACAACAGATGAAAAACGTATTCATCATTCCTTTATTCAAAGCAGAGATCAATGAAAACCCATGAACAAACAATGTTTCCCACCTCATCCCTTTGAGCAGGATGCACCCACAGCTAGACCCATTCTGAAGACAGACCTGGTATTGTCACCTGGATTGGTGTGTACAACCTCATTTGCCAAATTCACCCCTTCTTGTTTTGTCATCCCTGCAGCTGCTGATGAGGTTTCCTAAAAAGAACCAAGAAGAGTGGCATGAATATGCATGCTCATCTACAATGACACACCTGCTGTCTATTGCTGAGAGCAGTACCAGTTTAACAGGAGGTGTGGAACACTGCAGCTCCTTTAAATCATTTGTGCTGGACCTGTGCAGGCAGCTGACATGTCTCTTTGATTTCTCTGCGGTCCTAAATGTGCCCAGCAGATGGCAACATGTTTAACTAGAGTCAAAACAGTGGTGTTGGGCTTTGGGTTCCAATCAGGGACTTCATTATGGGGCTATTGGAAACTATATCTGTGTGCAGCACCCACCAACAAAAAGTGTTCATCATACCTACATCGGCTTAAAATATATATACATTCAAGAACCAAATACCTAGAATGTGAACACTCAATACAAGTTCTTGATGTAGTATTATTCAGCAGTCCACATGTTGGGGTCCTGTTCATGAAAAATATGACAAAGCAATTATACTCATGATTAAAAAAAAAAGAAATGTGAGAAAATACCAAATAACCACTAAAGGGTGTTCTACAAGCTGTTTGATCAGTTAGGGGAATCAGCTCCCATTAAACAAATTAAATGATGTCCATAGTTCCAACGTTCAACGTGTCATACTGTCTATTCTTTGGCAGGATGAAAAACTTAATACCCTTTCAGAAGATTTAACACAACTGAAAGAAATAAAATAAAACATTTAATTAGAGCCACAAATCAAAGTGGTGTGAAAAGGCCCTGATGTTTGTTTACTTATATTACTGCCTTCTTTTCAGCTTCCAAAACACACTGTTCCAAAGACCCAGGAGGCTCAGTAACTGTGCCAAACGGAAGTCACTTTCCGTTTCAAACCCAACATTAGAAATCTTCTGACCTTGAAAAAGAATTTAAAAGCAGTGATCACAGCAGCACAGAATCAGAGTGAATCCAGATCTGTAAATAAACCGTTAATATTTCCAACATGGTCTGATCAATAACCTCACGTATATGCATGTAGTATGTAACACAGTAACTGTGTGCTGTTAGTGTTTAATATTGCTCGGTGTCGGAGTGATGTGCAACAAATCCGCCTCTGTTAATGCCTCCTTTAAGTAAAAGTTGCAATTTTCTTCTCTAGAAATGTGTTTCAAATGTATCTTGTGGGGTGAGTTGGTAGGGAAACTTTTAGAAAGAATGTTTGTGCTGCTATGGTCGAAAAAAAACGATTTTACTATGCAAGCTAAATCTGCTTGTATCCTCAAAAAAAAAACAAAAAACTGATCGTTAATCCCGAAATCGCAATCACCTCGTCGTCGTGTGGTTTTGCACGTGAAAGTTTAATTTTCCCGGCTGCACTTGAACGCATCACAAACTCCTGATCCGGTTGACATCAGAGGCGAACTTTTTCTTGAGTTCCGACTGGAGTGAGACTAGACGTGGGATGCTTTGGGATAATTTGGCGATATAAAAGGTGAAGGGGATGGGAACGCCACTTACTGGAACATTTCCTTGTTAAATGATAAGAAGAAAAATGGCGAATTCAAGTTCTTTTAATGCAAGTGCTCCTTTAATTTCCGCCGAGGCTCTCCGAGCGGAAATCGTGGAAAATCCACTCCAGGTGAGTTGGTTCAATATTCGCTCTGTTTATTGAGAAATTACCCATGAGCTGGGTGCGCAATAAATGGCGTGACATGATAAATGATCAGGAATAACTGCATTTATCTTATAGTGTGTGCGTGCGCGCGCTTTAAGACAAACGTCATATATTGACCTAAGGTACAGCATATTTTCTGTTAGGGCCTCCTTGGTTTAAAGTTGTATCATATAAGGCTCGCCTTCTCACAGTTTGAAATGTGACGTTCAGTAATAATAAATTCAACAATTATAATTTTAGCATCATTAATTATTGTTTTGGTAACAAGGCCTACCTAAACCTCATTGTTAGAATCTAAATTGTTTTTCTCATTTTGTCATGTAACATGGCCAGCAGAGGCTGATATTAGGTGTTTTCAAAACTTATATGTCAAAACCGCCAATTCCTCCTGGAATAGCATTAAAATAAGTTTCAGTTGATTTTAGTATTGTGTGTGTAGGTTAAATATTAAGGCCACTACATTGTTTAAATTCTACCATTCAGTTTACATTAAAACCTGTGAAAACTCAATACCCCAAAATCATAAATGTTCATTAGTAGCTGCTGCTAATGAACATCTTAGTTGGGGTTTTTCAGGAAATAGGTTTAAATTAACAATGTTAGAATGCATGTAAAACATTTATTAGTATTTAACTGTTTAACGTTTATTTAGTGTACTAATTTATTTAAGAGCATACATGCTGTTAAAGTTACATTCTTTGTAATTAGGAATATTGATTAAAATCTATCTAAATAAAATGTATGCTAGTTTTTATTAGAGTACACTTTCGTAAGGAAAGGAGAATAAGTTCATGTCTTTTTCTCTAAAATACAACCTTTGCTTCTGAAGCTTTTTGTGTAATGAAGAGCGGTGTAGACCAGGAAGCTGACAGGGCAGAGATCTACTGCTTTTGGCACCTGTTTCAACTACTTTCTATAGTGATTGTGACTAAATTCTGTGCTGAAAGCCTTTTTCATTCTCCTGAAATGTGTCTAGTTGACTCTCTCGATCTGTCCTTTAAATCAGAATTTCTAGAATATGGCGACTTTTCTGTCTGTGTTAGATAATGTCCCCCTGTATGTTTTTGCCAGCCTAATGCCCTCTTGCCCTTTTTGTTGAGGCACATTCTCCTGATGCTCATGTTTCCCTGCAAAGTGTTTCTTTCTTTTATTGGCATGTTTCCTCTGGGTGACATTGCCAGCAGGAGCCAGGGAGAGACAGAGAAAGAGTGGCAGAGAAGGAACGAGAGAGGCGTGAGTAATGAGTAATGGCTCTTGAGTGGGATGTTAGAGAATAGATCTACTGTACTTTAAGTCCTGAGCAGCTGCCTAATGGTCCCAGCTACCCACCATCCCACAGAACATCCCCAACAACCAGGGGACAATATCTGTCTGTCTCACTCTGTTTCATAACTCTCTTCATGGTTGCAGTACCAGCTTAACTGTTGTGGGCAACGTTAATAGTTCATAATGCACTTCTATATAGAATATTCCAATTCTCTGACAGCCATTAAGCTAAAGTTTCCATCTCGCTATTTATATTTAAGTTTAACAGGCACCATTTGCACATTTTTGCCCCCAAAGCACATAATACATTTTGATGATCTAAATGCCCTACATATTTGGAGCTGTAATACATTTAAGTCTCTATGAATAACCAATGTTTATGCTTCTGGCTAAAGTTTTTCCTGGTTATTAGTTCAGTGTCTTGATTTTGATCAGAAGCCGTACCTAAACATGTAGTTGGGAGTTAAATGTTTTCTTTGTCTGCGAAAAATTATATTTTCCCAGTGGGTTCTTATAGGGATTTACCCACGGAGCGCCCCAGAGTGAAGATGTTATTGCAAGACTTATCACAATAATCAAAACTAGCAATGATTATAAAATTAGCACATCAATACACCCCCTTTGCCCTTTTATTTGACATTTTCTCCCTCATGCTTCTTCATGTCCTCAGCTCTTAGCAGAAATGAAAAAGATCAGCTCATCCCAGAGAGGGACAGTCGCCTATTGTCATGGGACACAAAGAGCCATGCTGTCTCCAAGTCTGTCTGTCTGTCTATCTCACTGTTGGTCAGTGTCATATCGTGGAGTGGGATCAGTGCCTCTCATGTGCCTTCAAGCCTGTACGGCTTTACATTCAGGCTGTTCGGTAGGCAGTTGACATACACTCACCATGAGCCTGACTGTCATCTTAAATCTTTTAAAGATTTATTTCAACTGTTGTTTTTCAAGGGTGGAATGATCCTACAGTGCACAACAGTAGTGATTTGTATAAGAAAATGGGTGCAGAAGTTTAAAGTTATTATGGATTTCCTCTAATTACACTTACAGGTTCAGATACACATATAGCTTTAACACTATTTGTTTAAAAATCTATTTGCAAGTTGCACCTTAAATGCATTCGTTTGATATGAACAAGCTTCTGGTATACCTTTGGCTGAATATTTAGTCATTTTTCATCTGAGAAATAGTTGAGCTCATTTAAATGGGTTAATTTTCCAGCACGGATTTGACACGTTTTCAACACATTTTAAATAGTTTTTATATCCAAGCTTTTATCAAAGCCACTACAGAAGCTAATTGATAGCTAGAAGAGAAATAAAAAAATTTGAAAGTTGTCACTTTCTTTACTGTTTAATCCACTGTCTGCATCGCACTAGTACCACTTTTGGCAAAACAACCCCAAAGCACAATGCTACCATCACCGTGCTTGACAGGTTGTTCAACTTTTTAGGTTCTTAGATTTGAAAGTCCCATTCTTGACTTTTGCAGACATACTTTTCATTTTTGATGAGTTTCTATCCTCTTTCAGGTTTTAGTTGATAAACATGCAAGCAGGGATCCCCACCTTTTCATTCCCCTCATACAAGGCGATACAGCGAGATGACTGGGCTCAGTCTGCAGAGGATGCAGACTCGAGGGGCATGGCCTTTAATTAGGCAACGGCAACATGAGAACGTGCTGCAAATGTGTGTCGGGCAACTCTCATTATCCTGTAACATCTGGCTGAGCTCTGTGTCGTCGGGGTAGCTGTACAAATGCATCTAGCACTTAGATCAAAGCAAAAATATCTAAGAGTGGCATCTCTTAGAATCTTGTCATCTACACCTGATTCTGCCCGATAACGTATTTCTTTCATTAAATGGAGGCTCTGCGTTGTATCTTGTCACACTTTTTCTACAGTCCTGTCTTACCCTTACATGTAATGGCTGGTGTGGCTTTGTGACCACCTCCTGAGGTGGATCAGAGGCGTATCAGGATCAGTCAACTTTAACCCCCAAATGGAATATCAATACCTTCCAGCTGATCATGAGGCATAACAAACAGGTGTTAATTGCTGTTGAAAGTGTGATCTGAAATGGGCTTGCTGTATGTTCTTTGACCATTAAAATTGTACCCAGTGTCATTGTTTTTTCTAGCTGCTTTGACCCACATGCAGAAATACACTCAGGAAAACAAGAAAGGTTTTAACAAGTTTATTAAGAAATATTCTGTTTGCTGGAGAAACAGGAACTTGCCGCTGTATGGAGAAGGGATCAAAGGTAAGTGACAGGTAATATTCTGGGTTGTTGATCTTGATATATTTTTGCTTACAGAGGGTGATTAGGAGATCCGCCAGGGGGGAGGAGAAGGTAGATGATGGAAAACTCCGGGAGCTTGTCGGGCAAGTGAAAGCTCCATGTAATTCTGTTTTACTTGCACTTGAGGTGGAGGTGGCACCAGGTGGATGATTTTTGGAGGGGAGCACGGTGGAGGGTCAGCCAGGTTCATTCACAGGAAGCCTGAGGAGTTCTCTTGTGGAGAGAGTCTGGATCTTCTGCATACCCAGACTGGATAAGACGCTCGGAACTGGAGGTAACCTGGGAAGGAGGACACAAGAAGGTAAGTACTCAGAAAATAATCACAAGGAGACTTGTCTTGGCCAGGTAGAGTTACCACTGCAGGTTAACACTCAGGCGCCGGAGTGTTGGCAACATTGGGTACTTAAGCTCCTCTCCTGATGAGGCTGATGGAGAACACCTGTGGACTCAGCTCCTACCGTGCGTCTGGTGCCATCTAGAGGTTGGATGGGGTTAGTAACAGGTAAACAGAAAGAAACTCCCAGAAATCCGACAGTACTCTCCCCTCAACGGCCGCCGCCTGGCGGCCCAGAAGAAGTGGAATGAAGGGAGGAGAGGTAGTCAGAGATGAGAGACGGGTCGCAGATAAAAGACCGGGGCACCCAGGTGCAGGACCATAGCCCTCCCAGTCGACGGGATACTGCCAACCGCGACCCCGCCGACGGGAGTCCACAATCCGGCAGACCGCATAGACTGGGTGCCCCAATCCATCCCGAGTGGGTGGAGGGGGTTTGGCCGGAGGGCAAGAAGGACTTGTGATGACTGGTTTGATCTGGGAGGTGTGGAACGTTGTATGAATGCGGAGACTCGAAGGAAGCTTCAGGCGGATAGCTGATGGACTGATAACTGCCTCAATCTCATACGGGCCAATGAACATAGGGGCAGGTTTCTTGGACATTGATTTTAGAGGGATGTCACGTGACGAGAGCCAAGCTTTCTGACCAGGCTGGTACTGGGGAGCTGGAACCCTTTTCCTGTCTGCATACATTTTGTTCTGCTCAGCGGTGTGTTGAAGGGCTTGTGTGATGACGTACAGGAGTGACTGAGATCTCTTTCTCGTCAGCGGAAAACAATGGTGGTTGGTAGCCCAGAGAAGCTTCGAAAGGGGAGAAACCTGTGACAGCAGAAGTGTGAGAATTATGAGCGTACTCAACCCATAGCAGGAATTGGCTCCTGTCTGTGGGGTTGATTGATGTTAAACAACGGAGGATGGATTCGAGCTCTTGATTCATCCTTTCTGTTTGACCATTAGACTGATGGTGATATCCTGAGATACTTTAGCTCCCAATGCTAAGCAGAATTGTTTCCAAACATTAGCTGTGAACTGAGGTCTGTGGTCTGAGAGGATTTCCAGAGGTATTCCATGAAGTCTGAAAACATTCTTTACCAGAAGTTGAGCTGTCTGAAGGGCAGAGGGTAGTTTTCTGAGGGGAATGAGATGACAGGTCTTAGAGAAACGGTCGATAATAGTGAGTATGGTGGTCATACCACTTGAAGTGGGAAGTCTGGTGACGAAGTTGAGGGCTATATGTGACCAGGGCCGCTTAGAAACACAAAGGGGTTGCAATAGTCCAGCGGCTGGTTGGTTAGAGGACTTATTTTTAGCACAAATAGTACAGGCTTGTACATACTCTTTGACGTCCCTATGAAGGGACGGCCACCAAAACCTTCAGGAGATGAGGGCGATGGTTCGACTAGAGCCAGGATGGGCCGAGAACTTGGATGAATGGAACCAGTGGATCAGGCAGGACCGGACAGTTGATGGGACGTAAGCCCGATTTGGGGGTCCAGTTCCGGGATCTGGTCCATTTCTGAGGGCCTGGGATACCAAATTCTCCACATCCCACGTGAGGGCTCCAACAACCCAACTTTTCAGTAGGATGGTAGCAGGCTCCTTGTCAGAGTCGTCCGGGGAGAACTGTCGAGAGAGGGCGTTGGGCTTGATATTCTTGGAACCAGGTCTGTATGAGATTGAGAGGTTAAAACGTTAAAAGAAAAGGGACCAACGAGACTGGCGAGGGCTAATGCGTTTGGCTGCTTGAAGGTAGGCTAGGTTTTTATGATCTGTCCATACCACAACTGGGTGTTCAGCGCCCTCCAGCCAATGACGCCACTCCTCCAGGGCAGTTGCATTGCCAGGAGTTCTCGGTCTCCCACATCATAATTTCTCTCGGCTGGATTGAATCTGCGGGAGAAAAAGGCACAAGGGTGAAGTTTGCCATCAGAGTCAGAAACTTGAGATAGCACGGCCCCTGCTCCAATATCAGATGCATCAACTTCTAGTGTGAATTGTTTTGACGGGTTTGGATGAATGAGAATGGGGGCTTGAGAGAAACTGTCCTTGAGCTTATGAAAAGCAGCATCTGCCTATGGAGTCCACTCAAAAGGGTCTTTTGTGGAAGTCAGAGTGGTTAATGGGGCTGCAGTTTGACTAGCTTCTGATGAATGTTCTATAAAAATTGGCAAAGCCCAAAAACCGTTGAAGCTGTTTACACGAGTCAGGAGTGGGCCATTCGAGTACAGCCTTAATCTTGTCTGGATCTGAACGAACCTGCCCACCCTCTAGGATGAATCCGAGGAAGGTAACAGAGGTCTTGTGAAACTCACACTTTTCAGCTTTTACATATAACCGGTCTCTAGGAGGCGTTGAATGACCAAGCGGACATGTTGTTGATGCTCTGAGAGGTTTCTTGCGTAAATGAGGATGTCATCTAAATACACAAAAACGAAACGATCAATGAAGTCCCTCAGGACATCATTCACTAGGGCCTGAAATACGGCCGGGGCGTTACAGAGGCCGAAAGGCATAACCAGATACTCAAAATGTCCTAAAGGGGTCTTAAAAGCTGTTTTCCATGTGTCCACCTGGCGGATTCGGACGAGATGGTAAGCATTACGGAGGTCGAGTTTGGAAAATATAGTAGCATCTTGGTACAGGTTCGAATGCGGAAGAGATGAGTGGAAGAGGATATTTGTTCTTTATTGTGATAAGATTGAGTGCCCTGTAATCAATGCATGGACGAAGGGATCCATCTTTTTTCCCCACAAAGAAAAACCCCACCCCTAGTGGAGACGATGAGGTACGAATGATGCCTGCAGCTAGGCACTCAGTGATATATCTTTCGAGGGTCTGTCGTTCAGGAAGTGAGACATTATAGAGTCTACTGGAGGGCAGAGGTCCCCCAGAGAGAAAGTCAGTGGCGCAGTCATATGGCCTGTGAGGGGGTAAGGACAGAGCCTTAGTTTTACTGAAGACCTGTTTTAGATACATGTACTCCTCGGGAACTGAAGTTAAGTCAGGATACTCTGCTGTTCCAGGAACAGGTTCTGGTTGTTTGGGTAGAACGGCTGAATGTAAACAGGATGAGAGGCAGTTAGTGGACCAGGAACTAATTTGACAGTTAGACCAGTTAAGGAGTGGATTGTGCTTCTGGAGCCAGGGAAAACCTAACACTAGGGGATTCTAAGAAACAAGAAACACGAAGATATCAGTTCACGATTATTTTCAGAGATTATTAATTCTAAAGGCTTGGTCTTGTGTGTGATGTGTTTAAGGTTCTCACTGTTAATGGCAGAAACCAGGTGAGGGATAGGAAGGAGTTCTGTGTCAATCTGTGCCTGTTCCACCAAGCATTGGCCGATTAAGTTTTGCTCACTTCCTGAGTCAATGAGAGCTGAAAAATGGAGTGAGGGTTGGAAGAACAAGATGGTAGCTGGTATGGTGAATCTGTTATTGGTAGGGGTGAAATGGTGGTCCCTCAGGTTCCCTTTTACAACTGGCGGACCCTCTCTTTTGGTCGCACTGGGCATGAGGGGATGAAGTGTCCGTGTGTGCCACAGTATAAACACTGCTTGGATTCCATTCCTCGTTGATGTTCCTCTGGGGAGAGCCGAGTCCGACCAATTTGCATGGGTTCTGGAGAAGGTGTAAGTGGTTCAGGGCGAGGTGCTGCAGCTGAGCTCAGAGGTGCCTGTGATCTCACAGCAAACCTTTCAAAACGTGACTTTCTTCTATCTCTCAATCTATTATCAACTCGAGTAGCTAAAGCTATAAATTCATTTAGAGTCTTGGGTTCATCTTGCAAAACTAACTCATCCTTCAAACATTCGTCAAGGGACTTGAAAAAAACACCTTTAAAAGCGCAGGTATCCCAACCTGAAGCAGCTGCTAGTGTACGAAAGTTTGTTTCTATGTTTTAACGCCCACAGA
Organism: Crenichthys baileyi; assembly: GCA_036173005.1. Lineage (NCBI taxonomy): Eukaryota > Metazoa > Chordata > Actinopteri > Cyprinodontiformes > Goodeidae > Crenichthys > Crenichthys baileyi. Next base: position 377,622 of record JAHHUM010001164.1, read on the forward strand.
CGGCGGGCTGTATTGGTCTGATCTGATTCGGTGTCAAAAATCTGCTTGAATTCACTTATAAAATCATTATAAGTGCAGCCCATCTTAGTGCCTTTCCAGAAAAGAGTCCTAAAATAAAAGAGATTTTAACGTCATTATGGGGAAAAATTGTGGAGAGCAATTAAACACTAGGGAGCACTGTAGGAGGAAACATCCACAAGTACCAACCTCACCGGAAAACTTCTCCGGATTGGGGGAAATTACGTCTCGGAAATGAGGAAGTTGCTGTGAGACGGCGCCCTCTGGTGCAGCGGGGTTTCGACTGTTCAGAGCATGCTGGAGTAAAGAGGACATCTGTTCCATCTTTTGGTTTGTGTGGCGTTGTTGTTCCAGGAGAGATTAAAATGAGTTTCTGTGGGACTGGATCTGGAGGCTATGATCTGAAAGAGTCCTCCTGAGTGTATCTGCTGGGTCAGATTTGCCTGAGTGTTCTGTCATCGTTTTTCTAGCTGCTTTGACCCACATGCAGAAATACACTCAGGTAAACAAGAAAGGTTTTAACAAGTTTACTAAGAAATATTCTGTTTGCTGGAGAAACAGGAACTTGCCGCTGTATGGAGAAGGGATCAATGGTAAGTGACAGGTAATATTCTGGGTTGTTGGTCTTGATATATTTTTGCTTGCAGAGGGTGATTAGGAGATCCGCCAGGGGGGAGGAGAAGTGAGATGATGGAAAACTCCAGGAGCGTGTCGGGTAAGTGAAAGGTCCAGGTAATTCTGTTTTACTTGCACTTGAGGTGGAGGTGGCACCAGGTGGATGATCCTGGAGGGGAGCACGGTGGAGGGTGAGCCAGGTTCATTCACAGGAAGCCTGAGGAGACTTGAAACCCGAATGCAGCCAACTGAGAAGACAATCCGTGAAGTTCTCTTGCGGAGAGAGAGTCTGGATCTTCTGCATACGCGGACTGGATAAGAAGCTCGCAACGGGAGGTAACCTGGGAAGGAGGACACGAGAAGGTTAAGTACTCAGAAAATAATCACAAGGAGACTTATCTTGGCCAGCTAGAGTTACCACTACAGGTTAACACTCAGGCGCCGGAGTGTTGGCAACATTGGGTACTTAAGCTCCTCTCCTGATGAGGTTGATGGAGAACACCTGTGGACTCAGCTCCTACCGTGCGTCTGGTGCCATCTAGAGGTTGGATGGGGTTAGTAGCATGTAAAACAGGTGAACAGAAAGAAACTCCCAGAACTCCGACACCCAGAAGGCATTTGGCTTCTCCATGCGATCTGCTGCATCCTCTCAATCCATAGTCATGTAGAAACACCTTCATTGTGGACAGTGAAAGAAGCTTCAATCTTGGTGTTTCTGAACATCCCAAACAAATTCAATTTATCTAAGGTTCAGGTTTAGGTGTTCTTTCAGACCTTGGCAACATTGTTACAAATGTGACTAATTTGTGCTGATATATACTAATTTTTGAACTGAGGATCTCGAAATATGTAGTTGTTTAGAAATAACTTTAAAAGACTTTCCGAAATTATGTACATCTAAAATTCCCTTTTTTCACTGAGTTCCTTGGACTTTCCCATTGTTCTGAGTATTGGTCCATCAAATCACGGCTGTCAAACAAATCCTTTATGTTGGCAAAGAAAACAATTTACCAACGACAGCCCGCTATGATCACTGCAGTAGCTTCTAATAGGACTTAGAAGACCTTCTAGAACCTCCAGCACAACTTTATTTCCCAATAATTACAAACACCTAATTGTTGTTTTTTAAAAGTGATTGTAATGTTATATTGTATAAATATTCCACCCTGGAAAAAGAATGGTTTACAAATTCTGAGTTTCTTTCTTTTAATCTTGATATTCAGACCTGCTCGACTTAGACTTCAGTTTGCATTTGTGTAATTGTCACTTTTAAGTGCCAGGTAAAAACACCAGCAGGATCTTTCTGTGATGTGTTTCTTTATGAGTGTTAGCGTGCAAGCGTAGAAGCAGTGCTGGGAGGGCTCAGATCTTTTAATGAACCAAAAGGTTCAACATCAAATAAATAAATGTTAAAAGCAAAATATTAGCAAGTTAAACCTTTACCACCTACTTTTTGTAGCCATATTTCCAGCTGGATATTCAAACACAATTCATGGCAGTAATAAAGTTGTTGGCTGTCACAGACCCAGCGTTTAAGCATAGTTCACACATTTTCAGTATAATTGAGATTAAGGCATTCCAAAAGCTTAATGTTAACTGTATTTATTTATTGAAACACCTGTTTGTGTTTGGGATTATTATCCTGTATCACCCAATCGTGTTCAAATTACAACCATCTTGTCATGATTTGAGGGTGTTTGATTTTTGGTTCGTTTCTGATGATTTTGAAGGTGGTGTTTTAGTTTTTTCCTTTAGTTTCTCATGATTCTTGCATTCTGTTTTGAATGCATTTAAGTTTATGTTCTGTTAGAGCTATGTTTCTTAGGTTTGATTGTGTCCTTGTTTTTGTTTTTTGTGTCCTTGTTTAGTTCCAGCCATGTTTTGTGTTTATTCCTGCCACAGCCTGTAAATCAGCTTTATTCGGTCCACCTGCATCATGCCAAACGGTCTCCCTGCTTCTCCTTTGCCATACCCATATATACACAGTTATTCTGTTCATTCTTTGCGGAAACATCGCTGATCACTGTACTCTGTTGTCATTTGTTCATGCCAAGCCTGTCCATTTTTCATGCCAGGCTCTGTTACCGTCTGTGAGTTTTGTTATGAGCCTTGAGTCACCACTGCTTTCTGCCATCTGCATTCTGGGGACCACCAGTAAATCACAACATGACACATCTACCTGTTGGTTTGAGGTGAAAATTGAAGAATGAGAAAGTAATCCTGCTTTATTTCCATTAGTGGGGACGTACACTACTGCTCAAACGTTGTGTGTGTGTGCGTGTGTTTTTGTGTGTGTGTATATGTATATATTTGAGCCTGCATGTATAATTTAAATTTTGTTTGGACTAGAGAAAATCCACAATGAATCTAAACTTGTCAGTCAGTCATTGTCTACCGCTTATTCCATAGTGGGTCGCGTGGGAGCTGGTGCCTATCTCCAGCAGTCTATGGGTGAGAGGCAGGGTACACCCTGGACAGGTCGCCAGTCCATCGCAGGGCAACACACAAACAACCATGCACACACTCATTCATACACCTAAGGGCAATTTAGAGTGACCAATTAACCTAACAGGCATGTCTTTGGACTGTGGGAGGAAGCCGGAGTACCCGGTGAGAACCCACGCATGCACGGGGAGAACATGCAAACTCCATGCAGAAAGACCCCCGGCCGGGAATCGAACCCAGGACCTTCTTGCTACAAGGCAACAGTGCTACCAACTGTGCCATCGTGCAGCCCTAAACTTGTGCACCCATTTTTTTTTTTTAATTTATTAAAATAAATTTAAACTTAAATTAATTATTAAGAGCCCAAAATCATTATGGAATTCATGCCCGTGTATATGTACACCTCTGACTGGCACAGTGTAGCAGACGTTGAGTTATACAGAATATGTTTTGTATGATTTTATGTCTTATTAAGTTTAGTTTAGAAGCCCAAATATTGCAACAGAGTATTTTTTACAGAGAAAGTAATCCAGGATTGGTACTTTATCTGTCCTTTCTGTTGGTTTCTAATCTTATGAACTTTCCACAATTATAAGCATACAATAGTCTTGAAATATTCTCCACTTGCTCCTGCTGGGAAACAAACACACCTCCAACATAAGCAGCTTTGCAGCGCTGTGTGTAAAGTCCGTAATGTTTGCTAAGTAATAGACCCTCCCAGTGTACCAGCCTAGACTGCTTTGTTTGCTCTCCCTGTGACAGGAAAACTCTCTCTTCCTTCATCTTTCTCCACTGCTTCCTGTCTCTTTCACAGTTTCTCATCTGAATTTGTCTCCCTCAGTGGGTAGACCATTAATCTTCTGCTGTTTGAGCGAGGTGCTTGATTCCTGCTGGGACCCCCCTCGCCCGACTATACTCCAAAAGCACACCTCCTCTCTTCTCCGACAGACAATAAATAAACAAAGGGGAGGATAATTCACTGTAATTAGTTTGATTCCACTTGCTGGCACACTTGATATGATTGGAATTAATCCAGTAGAAGGTGAGATGAATCCCTGCTCACACTTTTAATTGCTTTCCACAGTATGGAGTCTGTGAAATGAACTATCCTCTGGCAGTTCATCCACTACCCTAACATCTAACGCTTCTCTCACACACTCATACTTTCAAAGGTCCTGTTCTGCCCTCCAGTCCTTCGTGGTATCAACTCGCAGCCTCTTCAGACCCCTTGTACTGTCTCTTAGAAAGCCTGATAAGGTTATTGATGTTGATTTAGTGAACAGTGCATGCGGTCTGATGGATGATGTCGCCCATCTCCTTATAAATTAGCAGCACAGGCATTGACATCCTACCCTGATCTCTCTGTCTGTCTGCCGTAACATTTGGATGAACTGCTGCACACCTCCCCCACACACATACACATACTATTTACCTTGACTTGGTATCGGTCCCTCAGGAATCTTATCAGCGCCCTACCCATCTGCTCCCCACCTCCTCCAAAATTCTGCTTTCCTCTCACACACTACAATCATCAGGCTTATATAGAAAAACAAATATACTGAGGTCTAAATCCTGCTGGGCTCTGGTGATGTATCATCCCAGCTCAGGTATGTTCCAGGTCAGTGGGCTCATCATCAGACATGGTACCAAAGTGAAAGCAGTGAAAAGGGGGGAGAAATTATGGAAGCAGAGCAGAAAGATAAGGCTGATTGTGAATTTCAAATCACCCATAAATCCACAAGGCTTAAATTATTTTTCAGGCTACTAAGGAGATAAGAAGCACTTTTATGAAATACGGAGAAGCGATTTTACTGTACAGTGATGTATTTTGAATGGACTTACGGAGTTATATTGTGTAATGAGCAGATAAATCAGAAATAAAGGGAAATAAGCTTTAAATTTATAGGGAAAGCAGCATCTAACTCCCTCCTTATTTCATTCCTTCTGCTATATCTGTGTCCTCTAGAGTGACTTTGTTTTCCTTATGTGCACAGATTATACGAGATGGATGCAAGGGTCTTACAAATGTCATTGTAAATTGAAATAGTTTTATCAAGACTGGGAATTGACAGTTACTGCAAAACTGTGATTCATGTTATTGGAATTTTATGTAATAGAGCAACACAGACTAGAGCATAATTATGAAGTGGAAGACAGAGGATACAATAATGATTTGATGATTGTGGTGTACCTTTGCATTTGGGGCCCCTTTACTCTAATACCCCTAAAGAAAGTGTAACCAATTGTCCTCAGATGTCACTTAATTAGTTAAAAGAGTCCACATGTGTGTAATTTAAGCTCAGTATGGAGATTTGTTAGAGAACACTGGTGCACAAACAACATCATGAAGATCAAGAAACATAGCAAACAGATAATGGATAAAGTTATGGCCAAGTTTAAAGCAAACTAATGTTACAAAATTATACACTAAGGTTTGAGGATCTCACAGAGTACTGTTCAATCCATCATCCAAATATGGGAAAAGTATGGCACAGCTTAAACCTACCAAGACATGGACGTCCACCTATACTGACAGGCCTGGGAATCACAGCATTGCACAAATAATCAGACAAGAAGCCAATGTAACTCTGGAGGAGCTGCAGAGATCCACAGCACAGCTGTGCGAATCTGTCAGCACAACACCTATTAGTTGTGCGCTCTAAAAATCTAGCTTTCCAAGAAGAAAGCCGTTGTTGAAAGAAAGCTCTAAGAACTAGTGTTTGCAGGGTGGGGGCACGACAAGCATGTGGAAGAACATGTTCTGATGGTCAGATGAGACAAGTCAAGTTTATATAGCGCTTTTCAGCAACAAGGTACTCAAGGCGCTGTACATAAGGAAAAACATTACAATGATACAGAAAATCAAACAACAGAGGTAATTTAAAAAAATAAAGAGAATAGAACGATGGATAAGAAAATGAAAGGAAAGTTGGACTTAACTAATAATGTTTAGATAACTCAGTCAAGGGCCACTCTAAACAAATAAGTTTTTAATCTTGATTTAAAGCAATTTAGGGATTCAGCGCTTTTACAGTTTTCTGGGAGTTTATTTCAGATTAGTGGAGCATAAAAACTAAAAGCTGCTTCCCCATGTTTGGTTCTGGTTCTGGATATGCAGAGTAGATTTGAGCCAGAAGACCTGAGAGGTCTGGGTGATTGAAACACTGACAAGTCTGTAATGTATTTTGGTGCTAAGCCATTCAGTGATTTATAGACTAACAGAAGTATTTGATCAACTGCAGCTATCTGATCGACTTTTTAGGCAGACCTGTGAAAACACAGTTGCAGTAATCAATTCTCTTAAAGATGAACGCGTGAATTAGTTTTTCAAGGTCCTGCTGAGACATTAGTCCTTTAATCCTGGATATGTTCTTTAGGTGATAGAAGGCTGACCTTGTTACTGTCTTTATGTGCCTCTGAGAGTTCAGGTCTGAGTCCATCACTACACCCAGGTTTCGAGCCTGACTGGTGGTTTCTAGCTGTATTAACTGAAGCTGTGTGCTAACTTTTAAATGCTCTTCCTTTGGTCCAAAGATTATTACTTCAGTTTTGTTTTGATTCCACTGAAGAACATTTTGGCACATCCATGCATTGATTTCTTCTAAGCATTTACCCAGCGCTTGAATGGGTTCATAGTCACCTGGTGACATCGTAACATATAGCTGTGTGTCGTCTGCATAGTTATAATAACTTACGTTGTTGTTTATTAAAATCTGAGTTAGGGGGAGCATGTAGATATTAAATAGGAGGGGCCCTAAGATGGATCCTTGGGGAACGCCACATGTAATTTTTGTGGTCTCTGATGTACAGTTACCTACTGACACAAAAAAGTCCCTGTCCTTCAAGTAGGATTTAAACAATTTGAGTGTTGTACCAGAAAGGCCGACCCAGTTTTCCAGGCTCTAATTAAATAGGTTGATCAACAGTGTCGAATGCTGCACTAAGGTCCAATAATATCAGCACTGTGGTTCTTCCACAGTCTGCATTTATACGGATGTCATTAAACACCTTGACAAGAGCAGTCTCTGTACTGTGGTGAGCAGGAAGCCTGACTGGAAGACATCGAAGCAGCTGGTCTTTGTTAGGAAGTTGTTTAACTGCTGAAACGCAGCTTTTTCAATAATCTTACTGATGAAGGGGAGGTTTGATATAGGCCTGTAGTTCTGTAGTAGCAGCTTGTCCAAGTTGCTCTTTTTCAATAGAGGTTTGATAATTGCTGTTTCCAGGGCCTGGGGGAAAACACCTGACAGAAGGGATGTGTTTATTATTTGTGTTAAATCAGATGTTATTATGGGCAAAGCTTTCTTAAGGAAAGCTGTGGGTAAAACATTGAGACAGCAGGAAGAAGAGCTTAGTTGGTGTACGAAGTGTTTGTAGTTTATTTGGTGAAATTGGGAAATTTTGTCAAACTCAGTTCTAGTTGGAGACAACTTTGGTACTGGACTTGACATGGATGTGCTGACTGCCCCTCTGACCATTTGGGCTTTTTCAGTGAAGAAGTTAGCAAATTCGTTGCAGGCCCTGGTAGAGTGGAGTTCCGATGCTACAGTTACAGGAGGGTTTGTTAGCCTATCGACCGTGACAAATAATGCACGAGCCTTGTTAATGTTTTTGCTGATGATCTCAGGAAAGAAAGATTCCCTTGCATTTTTCAGTTGTAGGTTATATCTGTATAGTCTCTCTTTATAGATAATATAGTGAACCTGGAGTCCAGTCTTTCTCCACCTGCGTTCAGCTTTTTGACACTCCTTTTCTATCACTTCTGACTGGTGGAGCACTTCTCCACAGAGACATTTTCTTCCCAGAAACGACTTTCACTTCAATTGGAGCAATTGAATCAATGATGTCCGATATTTTAGAATGAAAGTTATCTACCAGCTCATCTACAGTGTTACAGGGCAAAGTGGAGGTAGAAGAGTAAATCTGGTTAAAGGTTTCAGCAGCACCGTCTTTAAAGATGCGTTTTCTAATAATGTCTCTTTGGCAAACTGAGTCATTGCAGATGATGCTTTCAAAAATAACAGAAAATGGTCAGATAGGGCAACATCAGTTATAGACACCTTGGAAATGTTTAGACCCTTAGTGATAATCAAGTCCAAAATATGTCCCTGTTTGTGCGTTTGCTGTTTAACATGTTGAGTCAAATTTCTAAGAGTGTCACATAGTTCTATTGCACTTCTGTCTTCAGGATTGTCCATGTGAATGTTGAAGTCTCCCACAATAATTAAACATAACACATATCACAGACAAAAGCTCATTAAAATCACTGAAAAAGTTCGTTTTGGACTTAGGAGGCCTGTAAATATTCGAGAACATGGTTCGGACCGGGCTCTTTACCTGGAGAGCCAAATATTCAAAAGAGTCAAATTTGCCCAGAAATAATTTTTTTCACTTTAGTAAATCTTTAAACAAAGTGGCCACCCCTCCACCTTTTCTTTGCCATCTGCTTTCACAAAGAAAATTGTAGTTTGGAGGCGTTGACTCTATCAGAATGGGAGCTTCATTAAATTCATGTAACCATGTTTCTGTTAAAAACAGAACATCAATATCGTGGTCAGTAATCAAGTCATTGATTAAAAATGATTTTCCTGACAGCGATCTAATGTTCAATAAAGCCAGTTTATATGACTTAGTTGCTGATATTAACTCTGTGTCTGGTTGTATCTGACAGTTTATGGCTTTTTTTGATTGTTTATTACTGTCTCTTATCCTGTTGGCTTTGTTCTTTCTGTCACGTATAATCACAGAGATTTTACAACTATCTCCTATTATGGGCCCAAGTTTTTCCTGGACATGCTCAGTTCTGATAGAGTTACCACTGGGGCCCAGACTGTATTACAGAGAAGTGATTTGAAGGTCCTCATTAGGAGATCGATTAGGAGGTGGTGGGGCTCTGCGGCATTTTGAAGATGTTGGTTCAGTAGCAGGGCCTTGGCCTCTGGGGGTGTTGAATGGAGAATATGTCAGAGCCATTTGGGTCCTGATCTAAAGAGCTCCTTTCATGTTATCAGAATCCAGTAAAGCAAAATGCGGGCTCAGTGGGGAGATGGGAGAGTTCTGTGCGGTCTGGGTCGGGGTCTGGGGTGGAGGGGGTTTAACGGGGGGGTCGGTCTGGGTTTGGGGGAGGGAGGGTATAACGGGGAGGTCCACCTCTCCTGTGGATTTTGACGGGGAGACCTTTTGTGATGACCTCTGTTTCTCAGCCAACTGGCCGGTTGTTTCTGCTGGAGTTGTTGGAGGCAGCATTATCATTGTTGTTGATACTCCATGTTCTCTGCTGAAGGTCGAAGATGCTGGCGGATTATTTACTGAATAGAAGAGATTAGATGTGAGACGTCTGGCTCCTGGCTTGTTCAAACAGAAACCATCTTGCTTGAAGAGTTGTCTTTTTTCCCAAAAAATATTAAAGTTGTCGATGAAGTTCACAGATGTAGTAGCACGTTTTTTTTCAACCACTTATTAATCATCCGAAGTCTCGAAAAAATCTCATCTCCACAGAAAATCGGTGCAAAGGGTCCACTGGGAAACACCTTGATATTGAGACCTCCAACAATATTCAGGAGACGAGTGAAATCTTCCTTCAATCCTTCTGTTTTTTTTTTTGTAGAGACGGGCGCTTTTCGTTATTGCAAGAATATTCTATATCGGACACCACGTTACTGGTACCAATCATAACTTCTGTGTTTTTCTTGTTGCAGAAGTTTTTAATCCCATCCACAGCTGTGTTCCCCACTATTAGGGTTCTCGATCCGGTGGGGCGCTTTTTCTCTGGCAATTTACAGGGGTTGGACAATGAAACTGAAACACCTGTCATTTTAGTGTGGGAGGTTTCATGGCTAAATTGGACCAGTCTGGTAGCCAGTCTTCATTGATTGCACATTGCACCAGTAAGAGCAGAGTGTGAAGGTTCAATTAGCAGAGTAAGAGCACAGTTTTGCTCAAAATATTGAAATGCACACAACATTATGGGTGACATACCAGAGTTCAAAAGAGGACAAATTGTTGGTGCACGTCTTGCTGGCGCATCTGTGACCAAGACAGCAAGTCTTTGTGATGTATCAAGAGCCACGGTATCCAGGGTAATGTCAGCATACCACCAAGAAGGACGGACCACATCCAACAGGATTAACTGTGGACGCAAGAGGAAGCTGTCTGAAAGGGATGTTAGGGTGCTAACCCGGATTGTATCCAAAAAACATAAAACCACGGCTGCCCAAATCACGGCAGAATTACATGTGCACCTCAACTCTCCTGTTTCCACCAGAACTGTCCGTCGGGAGCTCCACAGGGTCAATATACACGGCCGGGCTGCTATAGCCAAACCTTTGGTCACTTGTGCCAATGCCAAACGTCTGTTTCAATGGTGCAAGGAGCGCAAATCTTGGGCTGTGGACAATGTGAAACATGTATTGTTCTCTGATGAGTCCACCTTTACTGTTTTCCCCACATCCGGGAGAGTTACGGTGTGGAGAAGCCCCAAAGAAGCGTACCACCCAGACTGTTGCATGCCCAGAGTGAAGCATGGGGGTTGATCAGTGATGGTTTGGGCTGCCATATCATGGCATTCCCTTGGCCCAATACTTGTGCTAGATGGGCGCGTCACTGCCAAGGACTACCGAACCATTCTTGAGGACCATGTGCATCCAATGGTTCAAACATTGTATCCTGAAGGCGGTGCCATGTATCAGGATGACAATACACCAATACACACAGCAAGACTGGTGAAAGATTGGTTTGATGAACATGAAAGTGAAGTTGAACATCTCCCATGGCCTGCACAGTCACCAGATCTAAATATTATTGAGCCACTTTGGGGTGTTTTGGAGGAGCGAGTCAGGAAACGTTTTCCTCCACCAGGATCACGTAGTGACCTGGCCACTATCCTGCAAGAAGAATGGCTTAAAATCCCTCTGACCACTGTGCAGGACTTGTATATGTCATTCCCAAGACGAATTGACGCTGTATTGGCCGCAAAAGGAGGCCCTACACCATACTAATAAATTATTGTGGTCTAAAACCAGGTGTTTCAGTTTCATTGTCCAATCCCTGTAGGAGAAGACTGTTTAGAATGAAGGTTGTTCTCTGAAGATGGATCATTTTCCTGGTTTTCATTCTGTAGTGGGGCAAATCTGTTTTGGAGGGGAATTCCATTATTTCCAGCTGTCTCACTCCTATCAGTTGTTGTGACAGCAGCCTCCTGTCGAAGTCTCCTTTTCTCAGGGGAAACGGGGGCATTTCTCTGTAATTCTGACCATTCTAATTTATTTAATTGCTGAGATCTTCCAGTGAGTCGTCCACCTTGATTTTTTTGGGCATGCGCCTAAAACATGCCAGGGGGGTCTGCCAGTAGATTTATTCTCAGTGTTCTGATTGGCTGCTGAGTCGTTGAGCTGGCTGTCACTGTTTGGGATCACAGGCAGAGTTGAATCATCGCTGTAGCCCATATTCATCTCCACATTCACTTCTAGTCGATGGATTTTCATCTCCAAAACAGCCAAATTCTGGAAAAGTTTGTCGAAGTCCTCTGTGGTAAAGGGAGGCATTTTGTGCTGATTAGCTGGCGTAAACTTGTCCTTCGAGTTCGATTTATAAAAACATCAAAATCCTTTAGAAAAAAAAAATAATAATCCCTGGGAGTCGCTGGTAAGAAGTAGTTTTAGTCCAATATTTCCGTAATTTTGGCTAAGAGATAAAAAGTTAGGAGTAAAAGAATGCAAGCAAGCAAGGACCTTAGGAGAAAAGCGTCTGTGACCAAAATTCTACTTTTTACAGAACATGAAAGCTGTTGTGTGGTGAAAATCTAACCCTGCTCAGTACACTGAAGAGATCATAGATATGGTAAAGCATGACCCCTGCAGCATCATGCTTTGGGCATACTTTTCTTCAGAAGGGACAAGGAAGTTAAAGAGAGTTGATGGGAAGATGGACAGAGCTACAGTGGAAGAATGTAGATCAAGTCTGAACAGCTAAATCCACAATTATCGATAATCCTGCCAAATTTCGATGTAAAGTTATGTTTTAATTTTACCGACATAATTTTGACGCTTTGGTTCTTGGTAGAATCAAAATAACTTTAAATTTAAATATGCCAGGGGTATGAATAATTTTGGCTCTAACTGTCCATGTGTTTGAATGCCTAAGTCAAAATGAAGAGCTAAATCCATTTGAGATCTAAACATTCTTTGCTGCTATTAATCAAGAAAAGCATCCCCACAGCAGGATCCTCTCATGACCATGTTTCATGATAGGTATGGTATGTTCAGGGCCATGGGCACTGTTAGTTTTCCAGCACATGCAACGTTTTGTATGTAGGTCAAACAATAAGAAATGGTCTCATCTGGCCCGAGCACCTTCTTCTACATGTTAGTGGTGTCCCAGAAATAGCTTATGGCAAGCAGCAAATAGGACTTCTTATGGCTTTTATTAAGCTTCCATTAAGGTACATGATACCCTCACATAGGAGCCAACTTTATGGAGTGCACAACTAGGTTTCCTTTCGATGTGTTCCCCTTTACTGTGGATCTCTGCTCCTCCCCTAGAGTTACCATGGGTCTCTTGGCTGATTCTGTCTTCAGTGCTTTGATTGCCAGATGGTTTTGGTTGGTTTGGCAGTTATGCTCTACTCTTTCTGTGATGGATTTAAAATTGCTCCTTGAGATGTTCAAACCTTGGAATACTGGTTTACAACCTAAACCAACTTAATCCTCTCTGTAGGCAATTGTTTGTTTGTATTAGGAAGTTAGGCTAAAGAGGGCAAATTATATGTAAATACACACCACACTTTAAGATGTTGGTTTGTTAAAAGTTTTCCAGTTCACATATTTTTCTTTAAACTTCATAATTAATCCAACGTGGTGTTGGTCAATCACAAAAACTACACTAAAGGGTGTGATTATAACACAAAACATAGTAAAAGCTTTAGTGGTATGAATACTTTTGGTGCTGGATACTGTGGGAGAACCATGCAGGTGAGGAGTGTTTGTGTTTTTGTGTGTATTTCATGCTTCTTTGCGAACAATGTGTTTTGTGTGTTTGTGTATATACAGTATGTGTCTGTGTGCATAAGAATAAAGATTTTAATATTAAACCTCAAGAGCTTCAGTTCCACATGAGACTACACACTTTTAAACATATCACCAATGGAAAGACGTTCTCTGTGGTTGTCATGGAAATGACAGATGTGACAGCTGGAGATAAGACTTGCAGGGTGTATTATGGGGTGTTTGGTGTTGTTGCTTGGCAAGTGGAGTGTAGTTTAATTTTGTCTGTTTACTGTTAATTTGCCCAGAACTATCTCCTGGGAATCATCATCTCCATATGTGGGAATGTCCTCATCAGCATTTCGCTCAACATACAGGTAAGGAACATGAAAATCCAGCAGACATGCAACGCCTCAGAAGGCTATGTTTTACCTTGCTTGACCGGCTTTCCCCTGATAGTTTGCCTTCTGTTCCTGAGGATTTTCGTCAACCTTCCCTGAGTCTCTGACTATGAATCTTCTCATCAGGCTCTGAGCAGCAGAAACACTCCATGTCACAGCTGCAGACCTGTCTTTTTTAATAAATTTACCTTAATGATGATTTAGCAGTGCAACTAACAGATTTTAGCCATTTAGCAATTCCTGCCCAGTCTGTATATGTTTATATTATACCTATTGCACCTTTGATGCCTATCCACACTGTTTCAAATAAAGTGTTTGCATTCATTTCTTAGCTTCATGCTGTTCAATTACAAGTCATTTTCTGAGTAAATGAAGGTCATTAAGCATAAGCCCACACCCTTAACCTAGCATGCTGACAGATTCTGCAGACTGTGATGCAGAAACGCATCTTATCTGTATGATACCTTCCATGCCAAGTAGCCCTCTGATTAGTAAGGGGAACAGGACAGGGGCATAGAGGTGATTACAAATGTTTTGAAAAGGTTGCTCATTTGTCATAATTAGCCTGTGGAAGCTTTCAAATACAGATGTAATAATAATTACTAACTGTACTGTACATTTGTGGTTTTAGAACTGTACAAAGTCCCACTTCATTGACTTGCCTAATTGGTGTTATGATTCTGCTTGGATATAATTCTAATCAGCAGAGGGTTGCAATGTGTGTTAACAGTCACATCAGATCTGATTCTGTATTGTTTATTTACTTAAATCTGATTTTGTGAGCCTGAGTGAGACTGTAGTGTGTAGTTTTCCATGTTATGTAACTTTACAGTTTAATTCCCTTTGAGTGATGGACTCCTCTCTTCACGGCAGAAATACGCCCATGTCCGTCAGGCTCAGCGTGGATCCAAGCCTTATTACACATCTGCGATGTGGTGGTGTGGTGTGGTCCTCATGGGCATTGGGGAACTGGGGAACTTTGCAGCCTATGGCTTTGCCCCAGCATCGCTCATAGCCCCACTGGGCTGTGTGTCTGTGATAGGTGAGTATGCTTTTAATCTCCTTTTACCTGTCTGCAGGGCTATGAGAGAACTTATATATCGCTTTTACACTATAGCCTCATTCACGCAGCTGCCCTCAAAAATGTGCACACATTCATACACCGATGCTTAGATAGGTAGGCAACGTATGCAGATACATCTCAAATAATTTGAATATTGTGAAAAGTTTAATATTTTTTGTCACCCATTTCAGAAGGTGAAACTCCTATATTTTATTGGCTAATTACACGAAGTGAAGTATTTATGATTATGGCTTACAGTTAAAACCCAAAATTCAATGTCTCAGAAAATTTTAATATTAAATAAGATCAATAAAAAGGAGATTTTAAACGGAATTGTCAGGCTTCTAGAAAGTTTTTTTTATTCATAAAGTCCATGTTATGTTAATCCTTGTCTTAGATTTTATGTTTTAGCGATTTAAATAATAAATTTATATAAAAAATATTATTACCATCTTTTTTATAAATTAAAATATATGTAGTACATAGAATTTATGAATAACAAAACAATCTTTTTTATTGGTCTTAAGCAATATTCAAATTTTGTGAGACACTGGATTTTGGGTTTTCATTATCTGTAAGCCCAAATTAACAAAATACAAGAAATACTTCATTCTGTGTAAAAAATCCATATAATATATGAGCTTTACTTTCTGAAACAAGTGAGAAAAAATATTAAACTTTTTCATGATATATAATCTTTTTTTAGATGTACCTGTATTTAGCTTCCTGTTTTTGTTACAGGGATAAACAAAACATTTTCATGTACAATGATTACTTCATTGACAGAAAACCTAGAAGTAAATGTTCAAGATGTTTCTTTACTCGAGGTAACAAAGAAGTATTGCAAACCTGTCACTGATGAACCTTTACCATGCTCATTTAGTCTCCATAGTTTTGTAATCAATTTTAATAATAAACTGTAATGAACACACGAATATTCAGTGCCACTTGCTTAAAGGTGACCATCTAATTAAGCAGCGGAGTACTTCAGGGTCCTCATGAAATATTTTAACTTTGTTAAATACAACAAACCTGTTCATGTCCCAGCACATAGGCCCTGTTTACACTATCATGAATAATTAACTAAAACAGATTTTTTTTTATATAGTAGTACCTCTAATCTTCATGCAAACAAGGTTTTCTTTCAGAAACAACATTGAAGATTTTTAAAAACTCATCTTTCATATTTTTATGTAGAACTGACTACATAAAATAGATTTTTTAAAACAAACAGTAACATTACATCTGACTTTTTGTATGTTCCTATTTCTCACCATGCTAGAAACTACAAGAACAATGGAGCCATTTTCTCTTATTTTTCTACCTCTGTTTTTCTTTGTTTGTTGCCATGAAACTTAAAATGTGTTGGGTTAATTTTTAGGATCAAATAAACTGTGTTGAAGAAATAATGAATGGTTGTTTTGGCATAATCTTTAGCCATCCACTTGGTGATTTGTCTTTGGTGCATCTCTAATTTAAAATACAATCAGAATTTTGTGGCTGATTTTTAATCTTCTGAATTGTAACACTTTTTAATTTCTCTTCAAAAATGATAAGAAGACAAAAAGAACAGCATTAGAAATGTCTTTTTAAGCCCTCCTGCCATGAATGGTTATTGTTTATTTTCCATTTAACTATCCTGTGTTAGGCGTTACCATAAAATGCCTCTAAAAAACATTTGTGGTTGAAATATGAGAATATATGAATAGGTTCAAGGGGTATAAATACTTATGTAGTGTTCTCCCAGTTTCAGACAGAATCAACTGCTTCATGTTAAAATGACGACAATGAAAAATCTGCTGAATCACTGAGGTACAGAGTTAATTAACATCTGCATTAACTTAACTGATTAACTGACTGATTTGTCTGAAACTTAGTTAAAGGAGATGCTTCTGAAAATGGGCTTAAACACTTCAAACGCTTGTTGCTGTTACTCTGAGAATTACTATAAATAATTTAAGAAATGCTGCAAGAACTTGAAATCACAGTGGGTTAGTGTGTAGATATACTGTAAGTGGTTCTTAAAGGCCCTGCTCACACACAGCTCTGGTCCCCTTAAGATTAATTTCAACTTTTACATTTTATTGGTGACCCAGGAAGTCCAATTACCACCAAGTGCATAAATCCTAAAGCTCACTCCTGAAATGATCTTTCTTCTTTTTTTACAAACAGTTTGAATGAAACATGTCTTGGCCAGATTCATTAGCCTGTCAAAACGGTGTCGACTGGCTTGCTGACAGCTGCTCAGTGCAAACGCTTTAAATGCAGCTTAAATATTGAACAGGTTCACTTCTTACCTCCTGCCAACCATCATTCACCGTGCTGGAGGTGGTGAAGAGTCAATGATATTAATGACAGCTATTAATATGGTACTTACAATGATTTTCCCATCTCACAAGTAGATGAATGGTTTTTATAACGCTCTACACAAAACCACAAATCTTGTTAAGAAGGCTACAGTTCTTGTTTATTGTATTTTTCTTGTTTAATTTGCGTCAACGAGCAGCTGCTTGAAAAATGTCTCTGCCACTATAAGTGGACTTAATCACTGTAAACCACTGAGAGCAGCTACCTCTTTATATCGTGTTTGTCTGTATAAAGTTGACCTTACAACAGGCGTTGAACGGCCTGATTTCCATCTTAGCTTCTCTTAAATCTCTTTTAAAACCACAGGTTGTTACACATTACCAGAATGTGCAACCGTTTCATACAGATGTGTCTTAAAGGGAGCTGCTAGACTAATTAATTTAAAGAGGTGCATAGCGAGGAAGTTGTCTGCAGCTGGGACATGCTTTGCTCTAATTGTGTCACCACCTCTCACTGACTCACATATTGGAAAATAACCAGACTGACACACATGCCTCCACAACTTGTGCATAGCTGTGGTGATGTGTAAAAACACCCAGGTCTGACAGATTTCGTCGATCAGAGATGCTCCCTTGACTAACACATGCACTCCCCCTCCTGTTGCGTCATTGTGCCTGTTTTCCAAGAGCTGCGTGGCGCCTCGGGGGGGCGGCGGCTCAGTCAGCGGGATGCCTTTGGTGAGTAAACAAGAGGAAACTGAGTAGCTAGTCCTGTAGGAGACAAAAAGAATGTTGGATGCATAGAAAAAGAGAAGAAGGTGATGGGAGAGGAAAGGTTGGGGGAAGATGGTTGAATCAAGTCGACAGAGGATGTGTATATATTGAAATTGCCAAAATGCAGAAGTTGGGAAGGAAAAGGAGAGGATTGGGAGAGCTGATGATGTCATCCTGCTGCCCATGCAGTTCAGTCTGGCACTCCACTGTTTCATGGAGAGTAATTACTGCTGTCCTGTCTGTAAAGCTCACTCTATTAAAAATGACGGCATCATCCAGATTCAGCCCTCCTTTTCAGATACCATGTCATTACATTTCAAACAATAGGAAGACATTGTGAAAATGGCTGCAGAACTGTATCATTGGTTAAAATGTGTTGTTGGCACTCTTAAGCCTTCAGATTTATGAGCTTGCATAAATATATACTGTCATTTAAAATGTAAAATAAAAATAATAAGTATTCATATCAACGTTTTCATATTTAGTCAGATATCCACCAACTTTAATGTGGTTTATGGAATTTTATTTTATGGACTAAGTTAAAGTAATGCTTTAGTAGTAGTGCAATAGTAATTGTGAAGCGGAAGAAAAATTATTCAAGGTTTTTACACCTCTTCCACATATCTGAAAAGTGTGGCTTGCAAATGTATTTGGATGGACCCCTTTACTCTAATACCCCTAAATAAAATCCAGTACAAAAGTAAAACACACTTTTGTACCATGACCTTTGCCTTCAATTTCATTGTTCTGCAGTACTTTGTGTTGGTTTGTCACATCCATCCATCCATCCATTTTCCATACCAGCTTCTACCATACAGGGTCGTGGAGGGGAGCTGGTGCCTCCATCTCCAGCGGTCTACGGGCAAGAGACAGGGTACACCCTGGACAGGTCACCAGTCCATCGCAAGGCAACACACAGACATACAGGACAAACAACCATTTTACACACCCATTCACATCTAAAGTTTCTGTTTTACGGCATTTGCTGATGCTCAGTTGTTTTTGTGACCCAGTCCTTGTTTGCTTAGGAAAGGAGAGCACACACACAATGAAGGTCAACCGTTTTTCACATTTTAGCTTCTCTTGGAAATGACAGCCAGACTTAAGTGACTCATCTGTTCACGTCTGATTTCTACAGTGTAAGGATGTCAGACACAGTGTGTTTTCCCACTGGGAGGCTCCCCATTACTACACATCTGAGAGACCATGTACTGATCTGATGCACACGCGTACAGCAGCCGTGTCACAACTGCATCCCCCAGAGGTTCCTGTTGCCACATTTCTCTTTTTATCAAGCTGAGTGAATCTCACTTTTCCATGAGTTGCCATGGTTACCTGTTAGATCCAGCTGGTCCCAGAGGCAAAAGGAGCTGTCCTAAATGTGTACGTAAACATGCTCAGAGTATGAAAAATGTAACAGCTCCCCCGTTTCATCATCATGTTAAGGAGAGTGGTTGTAAACGTCCAGTTTGACCGAACAGTCCCAGCAGTTTTTTGTGCTGCATTTGTTCCTGAAGCTGCATTGTGTGAGAAGAAATGTCTGATAAAATCTGATGAAATTTAGCAAGAAATCATCATGTGAAAATAAGTTTTTGTTTTATAATTTAGCTGCTCTTTCTTGGACTTATGGGTCTTAATTTACTCTAATTATAGCATTCACAGATAAAATACTGTGATTACCATCATTAGAGTACCATCAGTGGGCTTGTGTCTGTGTTGAGAACATATTTTTTTGGCATATCATCCTCTGTGTGGCACACTGTGTGTCTGACATTGAGCTGTTTGTGTTCTGTAGCTAATCTCCTTCTGGTGCTTGTTGAGCTTCTGTTAAAAAGGCCCGGCTGTCTGTTTTTCACTATTTTCAAGTGATTTTGTAGCCTGCCTCTGTCCCTGTGCCACCACCTGCTCTCCGCTCTGCCTCTCTGGCATTATTCTGACATCTCCTGACATGCAGAGCTGCCACAGCTGACCCTGCTCTCAAACTATAACCAAACCCCAAGAACTGTTAAGATTAGCTTCTCATTGTGATTGTCAGGGGCTAAACAGAGCCACGGTACTCCAGGGCTCAGCCTTATGCTTTATCATCATGGGAGGCTCTCTTTAACACATCGTCAACATTATACTGCAAATTAGAACTGTTTTTTTTTTTTTGTTTTTTTTCAGGTTTAAAAGCTCAGTATTTTCAGTGATTACTTGTAAACAGCGTCAGTCTTAAACTATACACACTGGTCACTTTATTAGGTACACCTTGCCAGTACCAATGAATACCCTTTTTTCTATTTAGAACTGCCTTAATTTTTCATAGCGTAGATTCAGCAAGGTGTTGCAGATTTTGACCCATATTATTATGTTGCTGCAAATTTGTCAGCTGCACATCCATGATACAACTGCTGTAGACAGATTGTCATGCTGAAGAACTCCCTGTGAAATGATTCAAGCCAGCTTTATGACAGGGCGCAATAGCCTCCTGATTATAGCCATGGGAAGAGACACTGTGCTTATAGAATGATGGATAAGGTCAGAAACAATGCTTGGGTAGGCTGTGGCATTTAAACAATGCTCAATTGCTACTAAGGGGCTCGAAGTGTGCCACAGAAATATCCCCCACACTACCACCACTAGCCTGAACCATTGGTACAAGGCAAGATGGATCCATGTTTAGTTATTTGTGTGAATAATTAAAAAAGTTCACCTAATCCCATGGCTGCTCAGTTTGTGTGATGTACAAAATAAATTGTGACTTAAATGTGAGGTTTAATAAATGTCTCTGTCAGCTGTTCGATTAGGGTAAGTAGTTAGCTTGCAGTCAAAATATTCCGTTAAATCAAATCACTTTATTGTCACTTCGTTATATACATTAGAGCATACAACTAATCAAGATCTGGATTACACTAAACACAAAATAAATAAAGGTATTTAATAAGTGTAGTGATAAGCACATAGTCTTGACAGCTGTTTAACATTTTAACCGCTTGAGGCAGAAAAATGTATAGCAGTCTTGTGGTTCTGCTTTTGATGCTGTGGTACCATTTGCCTGATGGCAGTCTGTGTGTTGTAATGCTGGAGGATATTCTGGACGAAGGCTGCAACTGAATGTAACAGTTCATTTCATATTTCTTTACATCATTAGTCTGTCCCTTATTGACAAAAGCATTGTAGCTAGGTTGATGCACAACACAGAGTGCACTAACAGAAGCCTTCTGTGTCTGACTATGCATTCAGTTTGTCTCGGAAGTCGGAGCTTGGATCTGGACATGACTTCACGCCCAAGTTGAAAATGTTCTGGTTTGAAGTTGGCAAACCAGTGGAATTTGTTATTTTTTTTCAGTGTCAGCTATTATTAGCAGTACAAGCAAATAATAATGTATTTCTGTCCAATTTGTGTTCAAACACTTTTTCTAAAATAGATGCTGAACAGCCCTATGTTTGCCTCTAGCCTTATTCAGTAAGAGCCATCAGAAGTACTTATAAAACATTTTACATCTGCAACTTTCACTAGATTTTATAAGTGCAACAGCAATATTAGATACAGAGTTCAGGACTGCTTGTAGACCTCCGACCTTCCCAGTCTGAACTGCGTCTTCGGGGGGGCAACGTTGTTGTATTTCCAGCTGGAAACACAGAAAATATTTTAAGTCTTAGATTATCTGAGTTTCCAGCTAGGCTTTCAAGTTAAAAGAGAATACACAATAAAAAAGACTGAGTGCTGTTCAGAACAGAGGGTTGCATCGCACTGTGTGATTGACATTTTGTTTTATAATTTCATTCAAATTTTTAAAATCTGCATCCACAAATGCAACACACACATTCCAATCCTGAATATACAGAGGCGTCCTACACAGAAAATCTATTAAATGTGTTCTGGCCATTAAGTATTAAGAATCTTCTCCATGAGCGTGATGTAAAGTGACCTCCTCACTGGCTTCTGTCACAGATCTTTATGTCTCCCTACCTACTCCATGTTTGTCTTCCTGCTTGTTTTTCTGTCTGTTTGTCTGGCCGTGTGGCTGTCCATCTGTGTTTCTGCCTGTTTATCGGCACGTCTATGTGTCTGCACGCATATCTGTCTGTCTCGCTATTCGCCTCTGTGACAGCTACACACTGTGAGTGCATTCGTCTCCCTCAGCTTGGTACATGTCCCGGGGAAACATTTGCAATACTAATCTAAAGCTTAGCTCATGTGAAGCTGATTGCTTTTCACAGGCTCAGTTTTTGACAGTGATATTGATGAGTGGTTTGAGGAAAAAATGCGGCACGATTAATGCAGATTTTGATGCCGGTATTATGGAGTTCTAATGAGCTCCATTTATCTGAGCCGACAGAGATAGTATTTGTGGATCAATACAAGCATGCAAAGCTCTGAAAGGGGTTTGCGCCAACATGCTGTTCATTATGTGCCTGGACATGACCTCAGATAGTTTGAGTTTACATGCCATATTTAAAGTTCCCAAGTGACTAGTGAAAATTATGATTTGTAACATATTTTAAGTCATATACTGTGTGCAAACAAAGTACTGTTGGAAGATTAGAATTAATAGTGGTTCAACTAACTAAATATGTTTTTTATTTTCAGCCAGCGCTGTTATATCTGTGTTTTTCTTGAAGGAGACGGTTCGAGCATCTGACATTGTTGGTAAGTAAACTATTAAAGCTGATACAGAGTTGTACTATGAGGCCACAAATTCAGTTTGGAAGAAAATATTACAAAGACCTATACTGAGATATTTGTCACGTGTAAAGTTTGGCCTCAAGTGAAGCATAAAAATAATAAAATGGTGAAAACAGGAATAAATTGATATGAACATACAGACCAATTTACTGGAACCCCTGTTATGTGAAAATTGCGTAAAAAGTTAGCTTTAATCGCAGTAGCATACTCACATTGACAAATGTCGAAATATCCAACCTTCAATTTGAGAATAACCATTTATAAGGTAGTAAAAACAACTCTGTTATGTTAAGAAATAATTTTTTAGCAAGATTATTGGTACCATTTACATTGTTAAAAACTGTTAAAACTAATTGAATTAAAGCATTTTATTTTTCACTTTTTCACATTGCTCAGATTATCTAGGGAAGTTCTAATACCTGTTTCCCTGGGGTTTCAATATAATGTTCTGCAGAGTTGCATTTGGTTTGGCCTTTGGCAACTAGACTTGACAAACTCCCATATTTATCTTTCCACAATATGGATTGATAGACTGCAAAAAGTCTTGAGAACTGTAGCAAAGAGTGGCTTCTTGGGGTGACTTAGTCTTCATTACAATCATAGGCACTATCTACATGCTAACTGGATGATTGGGATTAACTGTTAAAAATGTCAACATGTAGAGTTTGCTAAACCTTACTGGGCATTTAACTAGAATTGTGCTTTGGTCAAGACTTAAAGCTACAGAAGATAACTTTTGTAAAAATTTATTTTTTACATTTTTGTTACGATATCTGTTACTATGTCCTGACAGTATCATATGGTACAGGCGATCTGTGAAAAAATCAAGCTACTCTGGCTCCTCCCAGTGGTCCTAGTGCCATTTGTCAGAAACAACCAATCAGAGCCATGAGGAATGTCTTAGCAGTGTCAATCACGCTCGTGAATGCACTGCTCACACCCCTCCCCTGCACAGCGTGAGCTGTTGCTCAAGATTAAGTCAATGTAAGTCAATGTAAAGCATATTGTTGAAGTTTCGTCCCTACCAGTGAATGTGCCATGGCTCTTTATCCGCCATCATTGGTGGCCCTGCTTACTGGCCTGCACGTTCACAGCAGGCTCTGCTGTGAAGGGAGGGCTGGAGCACAGCAGAGAGCAAAGGGGAGGGACCTTTAAGGTGTACTTCTTCAAACTTTCAGGCTAAGTCCATGGTTTCCTCAGAACCTCGCTATTTCCCCCTCCTCCCTACTCCCTAACTGAAAAAATGTGAAAAAGCAATTGTGCCCACTGATGGGCACAATTGTGAAAGAACTGTGATGGTGTGGACGTCTTTCTCTCCAGAGTGCATAGCTTAATGAGCTGCTTCAAATAAAGAGAAAACATATGGCCAAATTAACAGAATTAGTTCACTACATATACAATCAATTTTATCCAAACAATTCTTAGTTCCAAGACCTTTTTTTTTCTCAGTGGATATATGTACTCAAATTAAAGGTTGATTTTTACACATCTTTATTATGGATGGCAACAAATGTGCCTAGCTCTGTAATATTAACAGAAAAGGAAGTCAAAAATATATTGCATTGTCTTTCATTCATTCATTACAAAAAGAAGCTGTGCTATGCTCAGACCTAATCACAACGTTTTGTATGCTACAACAATATTTTGAGTATGCTGATAAATGGCATGATTGTCATGGCTGTCACAATGATGACCGTCACAGCTGTTGAACTGGAATTGCATATCAGCGCCACACAGCTTTGTTGCTTTCCCACATAAAACGGCAGCAATTTTTTGCCCTCTTTGTTTTTGTACTGTAATTGGTGCATGGTGTTCAGCAATAATTTGGGGACATTTTCACTGTAAAAATGCATTATTTATAATGAGAGATATTAATGGAGGCAGGCTTTGTTTTTCAGTAATGTGCTGTGTCCAATGAGGGAAGCAATCTAAAATGAAATAATTAAAACTGCAAAAACCCGGAATGTGGTTGTTGAGATTAGCTGTATTATTTCCACCATAACTTTAATAAAGTAATAATGTTGATGGCATAAAATATCCAGTGTTGGTTTGATTAATTTGATTATTCAGCTGATGCACCAATGAGGCTTTTCAGGACCAATACCCATTTCTTGTTTTCTTTGAGGGCTGATCATACAAGGAAAAAAAGGTGATAAAGATTACAAGATTATCCTCTTTTGTGCATCAAAGTGCATTTTCCTACTCTTAAACAGATTTTTCTAAACTCAAAACAAGAAGATGCATTAGAAAACATGCTCTTTGATCGGTGCACAAATGCCCCCTTTCCACTGGCTCGATATGGCCCTATTCGACTCCACTCGGTTCGCTATACGAGCGTTTCCATTACAGTTTTTTCCGTACCGGTACCTACTTTTTTGGTCCCCGCTCCTGAGCAGGTCCGACCGGGGCTGAGTAGGGACTACATGTGACGTGAACAGACTGCTGTTCACTGATTGGCCTTCGGAGGAGGAGAAATTAAGTTTTCGTTGAGACAGTGCAGGGAAATGTTAATTAAACTCAAGAGCAACTACAATAATATTAAGGACCATAGTGGCTGGAGCGGGTCATACATGTAATTTTACCATTTATAGATCATAAACCATGCCTGAAGCCTGACAGAAAATAAAATAAAATTCAATTCCGTTTTATTTATATAGCGCCCTTTTTCAAAAAAACTCATCTTAATATATCTTTTTAAATTTTCAAAATCACATACAAAATATAAAAAAGATATGAAGTATAATATATATGGGGTTTATTATTATTATATGTGTTTATTTATATATATATATGTGTGTTAAATATATATATATATGTGTGTATATTATATATATATAAATGTGTATATTATATATATATATGGTGTGTATATATATATATATATTGTTGTAATATATATATATATATGTTTTAAATTATATATATATATGGTGTGGTTATATATATATTTATGTGTGTATAATTTATAATATGGATATATATATTTTTGGGAATGTATGTATGTATGTATGTATGTGTATATAATATATATGTATGTATATATATATATGTTAAAACTTAAACTTACTGTATATATAGTATATGTATGTATGTATGTATGTATGTATAATATATATATAGGGATGTGTATATTTTGTATGTAGTGTTTGTATATGTTATATATGTATGTTTTTTATATGTTAATATTATGTATGTATGATGAAATTAATAATATGTATGTATGTTGTGTGTTATTATATAATATTTATATATTAAAATATATATATATATTATAAAATTAACAAGTTACTGTATAAGAAAAATATACTCTTATCATAAAAAATAAAAATAAAAACATAATAACTAAAAAAAAAAATAAAAATGAGAATAAAGACAAGTCATGGAAATGTCTAGATAAACTGGTAACGCTGCCCCCTTACCATTTACACTTTAGGATGGTAATACCTGTCCAAAAAGGAGGGGGGGCATACTAAGAGGCTGAGCGAGCGTCGGGGTCAAACCTTTGACTGAGAAAGATGGTCAAAAACGGCTGCCGATACAAAAAACTTATTTGTGGAGCCCACAACATCATACCGCAGTTTCTCCAAAAAAGAATCTCAGTAAAGTCCTTTAAACCCCCTTTTTAAAATCAGTTTTTCCAAAACATTAATATTACTTTCTTAGCTATTACCATTTCCATACACCACAGTCGTTTTCATAGAAATGCTGCGCCCCAAAAAAGGAGAATATCCAAAAAATGCAATCGGGGGGCTGAACCAACGTGCACTTATATACTTCGAAAACAAGTTAAAAATGTCACACCAATATTGGAAGAGTTTGGGGCTTGACCAGAACAGATGAGACAGGGAGCCATCAGCGGACTAACATTTATCACATTTAGAAGATATTGAGGAGAACATTCTGTGCAATTTCATTTTGGAATAGTGAAGTCTATGAAACACCTTGAACAGAATTAACTGGTGCTTTACATTGATAGAACATGAGCGAATCCTCCCAAGACCCTGCTCCCAGACCTCACTCCCAATCTGCAAACCCAGCTCCTCCTCCCACGCAGCCGTCAAGAAGTTTGTAGCAAAATTAATTCGCTCTTTTAATTCTGGAGAGCCCAACAGCATTTTGCATATCTTATTTTCTTCTGGAAGAGATACGAAATTCGGGATGTTAATTCGAACATAATTTCTAATTTGCAAATATCTGAAAAAATCTGCAACTGGAGGAGAGAAACAGTCCCTCAACATTGCAAATGAAGCAAACTTTTTGTTGATATACAAATTTTTTCGTATAGTGAGGCCCTTCAGTCTCCAAGTTTTAAATGATATATCCGATAATGATGGGGGAAATGCATGGTTACGGTAGACTGGGGCATGAACTGAGGTCTCCGGTAAGTTACAGTGTGACTTAATTTGTTTTTTTCTAATTTTCAAACAATTTAAAACAATCAAATTATTTACTCCACTATTTGTAGGAGGAATTGGTTTATAAACTGTTCATAACACTACTTCTTTCAATAGCCACCCAAGGTGGGGAATTTGCAGACAGTTCTTGAGCATCACCTTCCTGCCAGTATACCAAGGCCCTAGCATTCGCTGCCCAATAATAGTGCTGAAAGTCGGGTAATCCTAATCCCCCCCATCTCTCTTGATTTATGTAAGTGAGTTTTTGATATTCTATGGGCTTCACAGCCCCAGACAAAAGGCAAAATTATTGAGTACAACAATTTAAAAAAAGGCCTTTGTTAAAAGGATAGGCAGACCCTGAAAAAGATATACAAATTTAGGCAAGGACACCATTTTAATAACATTTATGCGGCCCATCATTGAGAGTGGGAGTATTCTCCAATTATCAACATCTTTCCTAAGATTATCCACTTATTCTAAGAAGTTCAATTTGAAAATTTGTTTAGAGTCTTTTGGCAAAATAACTCCAAGATATTTCAGTTTGTCAGTTATCTTGAATAATAGGTTATCTAAAAATTTTGAAGTAAGGCTTGCGCCTAATGCCATAAATTCACTCTTCTCCCAATTAATAGTATAACCTGAAATCTCACCAAATGACTGAATAAGGTCTAGGAGAATTGGCACTGACTGCTCAGGATGCGATACAAAAACAACAACATCATCAGCATACAATGAAATGTGATGGTCATTGTTTCCCAATTGAATTGGTTTGATTAGGGAGTGTTTTCTAATACTAATGGCGAGGGCTTCCATAGCGACCACAAAAAGCAGAGGACTAAGGGGGCAACCCTGACGGGTTCCCCGCTGTAGTAGAAAGGGCTCTGACTTGTCCTGGTTTGTAAGTACAGAGGCAGATGGTTGAGCATACATTGTTTTAATTCAAGACACAAATTTGCTACCAAACCCAAATTCCTCAAGTACAGTCAAGATATAAGGCCACTCCAATTGGTCAAATGCCTTTTCAGCATCCAGGCAAAGAACAGCTCCCTTAAACTTACTGTCGTACTTATGATACATAATGTTCATTAACCGTCTAATATTAAAAAATGAAAACCTTTTAGGGACAAAGCCTGTTTGGTCCAGATGGACAATAGAAGAAATATGTTTATTTAGCCTATTTGCCAGTACTTTAGCGAGTATTTTAATGTCAGAATTCAATAATGAAATAGGACGATATGAAGAAAGCTCCGTCTCCTCCCTGCCTTCTTTATGTAGTAATGTTACATTAGCTTCATACATACTAGGGGGAAATTTACCTGAATCAAGAGAGTGAGCTAACATCCTCCGGAGTGTTAGGATTATGATTATTGATTAATTAATATTTATCAAGAATTATAATTTAAAATCATAATTTGAGAAAATTAATTTCTTAACCAAAAAATCCTTATTTATGAATCGAAGCCAGAGATGTCCTCTGGTGTTGTAATTGTAGCCTAAAGCCTTTGATAATTACAACCGTTAAATACTCAGTAATAATTGATAACTATTACTAGATGTCACTGTTTAATCAACCGTTTCTGCCGAAACGTGGGGAACTTTGACCTTATTTTGACTGACAAATCACTCTTGCACAAAATAAACACAAACGCCTTCTCTCTATCTACGTGAATATTTATTAAATCAACAGCGCTGGTACAACTGGCTCTTCCGATTCAATAATCTTCACCTAATCAAACATGCAAAGTTCTACACAAAACCGGTAAAATATCTAACTAAGCAAAATAAAACTAAACAGCAGTGGGTGTGTATGGAATCAAACCAGCAGTTATGGCAAACAAATGATAATGTGACGCTGAGCGGAGTTTGAGGAGCGGCCCGCCACAACGTGGAGCTCAGTGAGATACAAACTATCATAAAACTTCCCCCCAGCAAAGTTGTAAACCCAGAGGACAAAGGATAATAAAACTTTTGGCAGCAAGCTAGTAAGCAGTAAAGTTGAAGACAAAGAAAATGGTGAATTTCACCATGAGGTTATTATAGCAGTTCAGTTTTACAGCACACCAGGTGTCACACAGTAGAAACACAACTTGTGAGAGTCGGCAGCCTCTGCAAATCAACAGCAATCAAGTTTCAATAAAAACAATGGCATGCACATACAATTCAGAACACATTAGACTATAAGTGGCGCACTAAGACCTGCTCTATCCTGCCCACGCTATTCCTAATAAAGAAATAAAAATAAAAGGATGGATTTTACTTGATGTTGTCTCCTCTGAGCAGAGGGAGAGAGATAGAGGTTTGACTGTCTCCACGCGTCCGTGGATACACAGCAAAACAGTCCGTTTTTCATCCTTTGTGGCCTACTTGGCAGAAAGGTAATAAAATATGACGGACCGTCACTAGTCGACTGGAACAAAAAAACAAAGGAGGGAAAATTGCGTCTCCTTGAAAACTCTGTGGTTTTTTTGGTTACTTGTTTAACCCACGTCTTCAATCGGTAAACTAAAAAACCTAAAAGCTGGGATTTGTATTAGCGGACTATCCTGGGATACAAAATGGCCTACGAGGCCGGAAGGCCTGGCGGTGTCCAGCAACGTGCAAATGGTCCAAAATTCAGCAAACAAGTGGTCCAACAGGAGGAGAGGAGCAATCCTCTTAGCATATCTTTTACAGAGCTCAGTTCCAAAACCATCTGGTCCTGGAGCTTTGGCATTGGGAAGCGATTTAATTACATCAAGGATCTCTTCCACAGTTATGTCTGCGTTGAGAGCCTTTCGCGCGACCTCACCCATCTTCGGGAGTTTAGATCTTTGAGCCAGTTTGATATATTTCCTTTTGCTTTAGACATGTATAGTTGTTCATAATATTCCTTAAAGGAGTCATTTATGCTTCTTGGTTCAGTTATAATTTTTCCTGCCCTGGACTTAATTTTGTGTATTGCCCTGTTTGCCTGTAAACCCCGCAGTTGACGAGCCAATAATTTATGGAGCTTATCACTCAGCTCAAAGTGCCTCTGCTTAATTTTAGACAGCTAATCAAGCACCTGCCTGGACAGAATAGTGTTATATTCATATTTTAGTACCAGAATGTTTTGTAAAATCAAAGGATTAGAAGAAGACTTGTAGATAGATTCTAAGCATGCTAATTCAGTCTCAATTCCTACGAGGCGTTTCCGCCTTTTGTTTTTCAGGTACTTTTCAAAAGAAATAATATGGCCCCTGATCACAACTTTATAAGCTTCCCATAAAGTAGAATCTGTAACATCTTTTGTATCGTTAGTGTCTAAAAATTCAGAAATTTTGTTGTCTAAGAATTTACAGAATGTCTCCTCTGATAGCAGGGATAGGTGAAAGCCGCAAAAATATTGTTGTTTCTTATGGTTAAGAGCGAGAGTAATTGAAACTGGAGAGTGGTCCGAAATTAAAAGCGTATGGTATTTGGAAGATATTACATTAGATATTAATTGGGAATCAAGTAGAAAATAATCTATTCTTGAATAGGATTTATGCATATTTGAAAAAAAGGAATAATCCCTCTCCACCGGATGCTACAGTCTCCAACATCAACCAGATTTGTTGAGGTCGTGAGGGTGTTCAAAACCACAGAGGAGGAGGAGGGTGACTGTCTTGTTTGAGCTGACCTATCCAGGTAGGTGTCAAGCAGACAGTTAAAATCCCCTCCCAAAATTAGATGTGTATCAGCCGAGTCAGGAAGCAAATTAAATATTTTTCTAAAGAAGCCTGGGTCATCAAAATTAGGACCATATACATTAAGCAGGGTAACATGAAAGGAATATAAATAACCCGTTACCAATATAAATCTGCCATTTGGGTCAGTCATCGTAGAGATATGTCTAAATGGAACTGTTTTACGAATCAGAATTGCCACCCCTCGAGCTTTGCCCGAAAAGGTGGACTGAAAGATTTCGTTTGTCTAACTGCATCTCAATAACCCCTCCCTGCCTGGTCTTATGTGTGTTTCTTGAAGATATACAATGTCCGCAGATAAGGACTTTAAGTGAGAAAATACTTTTTAGGACATGCCCCAAACCCTTAACATTCCAACTAGTAAAGGTTATGCCACCACCTTGTAATGATGTGTTATAACACACAAAAATGTTTCAACAGAATGGCCTCAGTGCACTCATGTGTTAGCCTGACAGTGTATTGAAACACGTAAAATATTTTTAACAAGAAGAACCAACAAAAAAAAGGAAATATATATAGTATTACCCCCCTCCCCCCATCCCACTTTCCCAAACAAAGCGGGAATAAAAACCCCACATAGCCAGATAGAGGAACCCGGGCCGTACGGGCCATACAAATACCAAGCCAACTCCACAAAAAGGCTCCTTTACCCACTCAAATTTAACAAACTTAGATTATGGTAAAGACATCAAGCTGTTATAAAAGCAATTCTGGTCTCCAATGACCCTAAGCATAAAGCACATACCACAGTGTCTCAAACTTCCAGATGCTCAGTGACTCTGTAAAGTTTCTGCAAAGAACTCTGCATCCCGCGGGGAGGAGAACGTCTTATCCGTAGAGCCGATGGTGACACGTAAACGCGCCGGGTACAGGACACCGCACCTCGCTCCAGCATCCTGCAGCCGCTTCTTCACACTGTCAAATGCCTGCCGCTGCATCATCACCTCCGCCGGGTAATTAGGGAAGATGTAGATCGGCTTATCCTTGTGACGGAGGGGGAACTGCTGACGGGCCAGTCATAGAATCGTCTTCTTCACATGATAATAGTGAATTCTTGGATGTCCACCCTCGATCTTTTCCGGCAACCCGATGATTTTAATATTCTGCCGCCTGGAACGGGCCTCAAAATCGATCATTTTCACGCGAAGAGCTTGGCTCTCTGCCTGCATCCTGGCACAGGTCTCCTGCAGTTTGAAAAGGCGGCCCTCGTGATTGAATGTAGCATCTTCCACCTCCTTAATCCGGTCGACGAGATTTAATAAAGACGCCTGGGTCGAAGCGGGCGTTGCTTCAAGATCGTTAAATCTATCATTCATTGACTTGTTCATGTTGTTTATTGCAGCAAGGATGGTAGAGGATCCCGTATTATGCTCACATACTGGTTCAGCTTCTGTTGCGGTTGACGCTTGCTTAGCTAGCTCTAACACGTGCTGCCCAGTCGTCTCTTCTGAAGCCTTATCTTGCTTCTTTCCTTTATCCGCCTTGGGATTAGTCATCCTCAATGTCAAAGCAGTTGGTCAAAGCACGGGGAAACCGAAATATGCGTGAAATATCAGTGTAAATAAGAAATTACTTTAAAGTGGTGAGGAGCCAAAAAAAACACGTCTACTCCATCTGGTGCTCACTAGCGCCCCCACAACACATGTCATCTCAAGGCACTTCACAAAGGGTTTGTAATGGTGCGGGGTTGTTGTGAAGGTTAGAATAAACTACTGGGTGTTAGAGTTTGGCCATTTTAGAATGGGCTATGTGTAGGGGTACTAAGTATAATAATAAACTGATAAAGTTTGTCCATGTAGAGCCCACTGGTGGCCATTGTTATACTAAAATCCACAAGGATTGGGGGTACCTCTCTCTGTCAGACTGATTATAACCATCAGAAACTGCACAGGTAGCAGACATGGAGGGTGTGTTTGCACCTCAACCATAACTGAGTTGGTTTATGCTAGACCTGACTCCACCTTACTCCATCCAACAGGGAAGGGGGAAGGCAAAGTTAAAAATAATTGGGGAGTGCTGTTTCCTGTTGCATTGTGTGAAAGGTGGGTAACTTTAAATTGGGCTAAGTCAGTTCAATCGGATTATATAGATTTCAAGTCAGGTATATACATTCCAATTAATCCCAACTATCGCACAGTGCAGTCAGATTCAGTTATTTATTAAAATTGGTTAAAAAGTTTTTTCTATCTAAGGAAACCCAGCAGATTGCATTCAGTCAGTGACTTGCAGCAGTCACTCCTCCTGGATGACCATGTAGAGACAGTGGACAGTCATTGGCGTTGACTCTGCAGCAATCCCTCATACTGATGCATGATGCTGATGCATGCATGTAGCAACAGTGGAGAGGAAAAACTCCTTTTTAACAAGAAGACACCTCCAGCAGAACCAGGCTCAGTGGGAGCGGCCATCTGCCACGACCGACTGGGGGTTTGAGAGAACAGAGCAGAGACGAAAAAAGAACACAGAAGCACTGATCCACGAGTACTTTCTATGGGAAGAAAAAATTTAATGTCAAAGGATGTAGCTCTTTTAGTGGTTTCATCTAAAAAGAAAAAAACAGATAAACTCTGTGCCAGTTTTCAAGTTTAGAGTATGAGAGAGAGCACATACAGTTGGTTACAGTAAAAGCTCATTCAGTAGCTATGTCTAGGAGAAAAATAGGGTTAAACACTGAAAGACAGCTCCAAGTGTATCATCGGTAGAAGGTGAGCATTAAGTTGTTGGCAGCAGAAGCTTGGACGATGTCCCCCTCCAGGAAGGTGTCACAGGTAGAGACAGACTCAGGCCAGGTGTAGCTTCTAGGAAGAGAAAAGAGAGAGAACATAAAGTTAAAAGCTGAAATAACAGCAAATAATGCAAAATTGGAGAGTAGTATGAGAATGTAGCAGAGAGAGTCAAAGTGGTGTCCTCCAGCAACCTACGCCTATTGCAGCATAACTACAGAGATAGCTCAGGATAACCTAAGCCACTCTAACTATAAGCAGCAGCTTACAGCTGCCCGTAATCAGACTGCCTGCATCGGACCAAACGGGAGGACGAACCCACTGAATCTGCATAGCATGAATATGCAATATCCATTCTAAAACTTCAAAGATCATAAGTCCACAGTTTTGCGCTTTTATGTCCTTGTCCTCATTGTTGCCATGGATAAGACAAAAACTTTCCCATAAAGCCCAAAATTGTAACTTCTTCAGGCAAACTTTGGAGCTTCACCATCCAGACAGCAGCGTCTCTCCTCTCCGCTTCTCCTGCCACACCTCCCTAACATCAGAACCCCTAACCCTTATTTAATAATTAATTAGGTAATTATCCTAGTCGATCATTTTAGACATAAAAAAACTTAAATAAGACATTCTTGCATATATATTAATACAAACATTGTTAGTATTTAGCTAATTTGTGTTTTTGTTTTCCATTTATTTTTTATCATTTCACGCAGATTACTTTAATGTGAAAATGTAACACAGTAAAGTTAATAGCAGCACAGCACTACACTCATGGCTGGAGGCGGGGCTTCAGCCACCATAGCTTTAGCCGTCGGCAGGTCAATGGAACACAACAGTTACCGTACCAAGTAGAGCGAAACCGAGTGGGGTGGAGCCGCACCGGCTAAAAAGAGCCAGTGGAAAAGGGGCAAAAGACATGAAGATTTTGACTGGCCTCTCTGCTCTCTTCTTTCCCATAGGTGGCAGCCTGGCCATAACTGGAACATACGTCCTGGTGACTTTTGCCCCCCATGCATCCACACATATCACAGCTCACCTGGTCCAGTACTATGCCATCAGCTGGCACTTCCTGCTTTACCTTGTATGTATAATCCTCCTCTAGAGTTGAGTAATATTGATGAGAACTGATGGATGGCAATGACAGTGTTTTAGATGACCTTTTGACAAATAATTAGACAGCCTTCATCTGTGCTGTCAGATTACACGACTTTTATGTCTTTCTGATCCTTCTGTATCCAGATTTAAACTGTAAACTGGCCTTCTGATGTGTTATTGGTTTGTTAAAAGATATAACCACTGGAAAATAACCAACATCAAAGAACGGCCTTACCCGACCCTCACACTTGTTGAACACTTGCTCTTTCTTTCTCAGCGTTTCTGAAGGTGTGATTATTGTAGAATTCTTGTTTTTGCAGTATAAAATTAAAATGCCAATCCATGTGCTAGCCTGGTCCTATATCACTTCAAGCAGCTAAGGTATAAACATAGCTGTTGCCATAGTGACTTATCTGGAGCACAGAGCTGAGTTGAAAATCAGAAAAGGGTAATGTCGGCTTCAGATGTGAAAGCTTGACTTGGGTTAAAATCACTCCAGAGATGCTTTTTATGGCAGATCCTGGATTGTGCTGCTTATTAAGTGATGCTGGCACTCCTGTGCACTGTTATCCAGTTTGAGCCAAGTTGATCCATTCTTTTGTAGTTTGGCTAGTTTTCTTTCACTGGCCTGAGACTTACAGGTACATCTCAAAGAATCAGAATATCGTGAAATAGTTCAATATTTTTTATCTGTTATTTCACTAAATGAAACACATATGTTAAACACATGAAGATTCATTACACATAAAGTGAAATACATTATATTGCCTAAACTATTGGGTCACAGCACCAAATCAATGAATTCCACCTCCATGGCTCCAGGTGTATAATGTTTGTGGAGAAACCAGACTGGCCTGACCTCAACCTTTTTGAACACCTTTGGGATGAAATAGAGTGGAGACTGCAGTTCTGGTTTTCTCATCTAACTATGAACCCACTCCTAAACCTTGTGGAAGACGTTTATAGAATAGTTAAAGTTGCTGTTTCTGGCAACGGTGGGCCCAGGGTAAAATACAGAGGTGGCAGGATCATGCAGTAGGGATTTACAAATTGGACCTTATAGATTAAGAATAGGATGTCATCAAAGTTAATTTACATGTAAAAGTAGATAGACAAATAGTTTTGGCCAAACAGTGTATTTCAAGCCTCTGTTTCTTGTACTTGTTGATGGGCTACAGATAATAAAATCAGTTTGAATATTACATAAGATCAATAAAAAAGGATATTTTAAACAGAAATGTCAGGCTTCCAGAAAGTAGGTTCATTTCTACGCACTTAATACTTGGTTAGGCCTCTTTTTGCATGAATTACTGCATCAATGCAGCGTGGCATGGAGGTCAGCCTGTGGTTTGGCAGTGTGTGTAGGTGCCAAGTCCTGCTGGAAAGTGAAATCAGCATCTCCATAAAGCGTGTCAGCAGAAGGAAGCATGAAGTTCTCTAAAATCTCCTGGTCGATGACTGAAATGAAAGCTTTGGATATTTCACTCTATTTTTAATGAGTCTGTATAATATGAGTTTCACTTTCTGAAATAAGTGACAAAAAAATTTAACTTTTTCATTCATTCATCTTCTATACCTCTTATTCCATAGTGGGTCACAGGGGAGCTGGTGCCTATCTCCAGCAGTCTACGGGCGAGAGGCAGGGTACACACTGGACAGGTCGCCAGTCCATCACAGTAACTTTTTTTTATTTTTATGGTATTTTAATTTTTTGAGATGTACCTATATACTGTCCCTGTCTTGATTGAGATGTTCCTCAGAATCTTCCTTAAAAGAAATTTCAAACATAAGGGAAAACATGATGACAGTGAGCAGCAACAGAATGGCTGCTAATGATTGGTGTAAACTGTATATCTGGTGTATTACAAATATATTAATACCTCTTGAACCTTTTTATAATTTTTCAAAATACTAACACAACTTTAATGTTTATTAGTGGATTTTATGTTGTAGACAAATCAAACTGAATGCAAATGATACATGCTTTTCAAAGTTTTGTACACATAAAAGATTTGGAAAGTGTGAGATGTATTTGTTTCCAACCACCCTGATGCCTTTTACTACAATACCAGTTGCAAGTTTTTTTAAGTTATATCTCTACCAGCTTTTCCCTTCAGAGACTGAACTTTCTGCCCATTCTTCCTTTCAAAATAGCCGAAACCCCGCCAAATTGGATGGAGAGCACCTGTGAAGAACAATTTTGAATCACTGCCAGAGACTATCCATTGGATTTAGTTGGAAACTTTGACTAGGCCTTTCCAACACATGAACATGCTTTGATCTACAGATTCCACTGTCCAACAGTCTGTATGATTAGGGTCACTGTCTTGCTGAAAGTCCTTTACAGCCTCAAACAGGTTTTCTTCCAGGATTTCCCCGGAACATGGATGAAGGTAAATCCCAACTGCATAATACTGCCACCAATGTGTTTTACCCTGGGAGTGCCATGCTGAGATTAATTAACACTGCACATCAACCTCAGCATGGCACTCCCAGAGTAAAACACAGTGGTGTTTTAATGCCACTTAGTTTTCCACTAAACACGGCATTTTGGTTCATTTTTGGTTTTATCTGATGAAGGCACATTCTTCTACATATTTACTGTATCCCCTGCAAACTGCAAAAGAGATTTCTCAATGATGTCTTTAAACACTAGCGTTCTTCTTGCAATATTCTATAAAGGCCAGATTTACTGCAGAACTACTAGTTGTCCTTTGCGAGAGATTATCCCACCTGAGCTATCGATCTCTGTAGCTCCTCCAGAGTCCTCCAGACTTATCTTGGCTGCATCTCTTATTCTCTGCTTGCTCAGAGGTTTACAGTCTTAGTGAGGTGATGGATTGGCAATTGTGCCTTTCGATTTTTGGATAATGGATTACACAGTGCTCCGTTCTAGCTCTGAAGCTTGGCATATTGTTTTATAACCTATAACCTAAACCCGGGTCAAACTTCTCCACAACTTTATCCTAGATCTACTGTGTTCCTTGATCTTCATGATGCTCTTTGCTCACAGGTTTAAAGGTGGCTGAAAACTAATTCATGCCCTACTTTTCGAAGTTTAAAATTTTAAAACCCCTGTATCCTTTTCATTCAACTTCAATTATGCACTACTTTGTGTTGGTTTGTCGCATAAAATTCCAGTGAAATACATTGAAGTTTGTGGCTTTTAATATGAAAGAAGTATAAGTTCAATGCATATTAATATTTTTTCAAGGTGCTGAATGTGTTTCCTGGGTTGCTGTGGCATTAGTATTCGGGACACAGCACTACTATCACTTATATTGCTCTTTCCACTTAAATCCTGTTTGCCTGACCTGTGAAAACTTTGAGAGTACAGCAACTGCATGAAAAGCAAAAGAGAAATGTTCATGCAGGTAAACTCAGATGGATGTCTAGGGAGACAGATAGACTTGACCTATGATGGCCCCGCTTCCTCTGGCGACCGTGATCATTGGTGTGTGTAAGGGAACGCTGTTTGCCTTTCAGGCAGTGAATTAGTTAATCCTCGTCAGCTGACAGAGGGACGGCCTCCAACAAGTGTGGGATTAACTGTAGTTGCTGATTAATCAAAGGAAATTAACTGACTTTTATTAATTGACTTTTGATCATTAGCAGAGGTTATCCCATCTCCTGCTGTTTGGTGGTATTCACTGGTGTGTGTGTGTGTGTGTGTGTGTGTGTGTGTGTGTGTGTGTGTGTGTGTGTTGCCTTTAAGGACCCAGGTCTTTGTTAATCCATTTCCACATAGAATAATTGCATTCTGAAATAAGCCCTTTAGTTAACATACTTACCACGACACCAGGATGGCATTCAGAGACATTTTAAGGTTAGTTTGCCCTTTTTTACTCAATACTGCTGCTGGGCTCCTTTCTTACTCTGCATCCAATAAATCTGTATGGTGTTTATTGGAGGTCCATGAACAACCGAATGCCATTGGACTCACGATGACAGCTCCAGGACCTTCTTACTAAAGACAAGATTAGTTTTTTTTTTAACCACATTCATTTATTTCAATTCAAATGTGTGATTCATTGGCTGTGTGCCACATTATCCTACATAGATATGACAGTGAAAAGTTCAATTTCAACGTTCTGTTTGTGAACAAACTTTGAGCAAATGAAATCAAAATTAACTTTTAAAACCCTCCTTTCTTTCTCTCAACAGTTTGTAGAGGTCATCCTGTTTTGCATTCTGCTCTATCTATACAAGAGGAGGGGTGTGAAGCACATTGTCATTGTGATGCTGCTGGTGGCCCTGCTTGGTATGAACAAGAAGAAAGTGTCAAAAGGAGGGCAGAGGTTATGAATTAACCTAATTTAAGTATGCAGAGGTTGCCTTGTTGCCAGGATACCAACAACAGACCTCTATTATTTCTGTTAAGAGATGAGTAGAAAACAATGGGTGAAATATTAATTCACTCTGGCAGAGATAAACCGCCTCCACAGGTTTAACAAGAACAGGAGAAGAATTTATTTGTTTCCACAAGTTGAACGAATGCTGAAGTGCTGCTTTGCCTTTGTGCTGTTGCAGCTTCTCTTACAGTCATCTCGGTCAAAGCCGTGTCAGGGATGATCACAGAGTCCATAAAAGGCCAGCTGCAGCTCATCTACCCCATCTTCTACGTCATGCTCGTCGTCATGGTGGCCTCCTGCGCTTTTCAGATCAAGTTAGTCAAGGTTTTTTTCCCAGCCTTTGTATAATATTTATTACCTTGTTTATATCACCCCTGTTCACAACAGGCTAAATGCATCAATGGATTTCAAGTTTCTAAACATAGAAAATTATATTGTGAGTTTATTGCTATCTGCAGAAAACCTATAATGTTTGTTAGAAAAATAGAGTGCCACACAGCTTGAATCTTATTTTCTTCTCCACAGATTTCTCAATCAGGCTATGAAAATGTTTGATGCCACAGAGGTGGTTCCCATAAACTTTGTGTTTTTCACTGCAAGCGCCATTGTTGCAGGTATGCAAAACACTCTGAGTTGATTTTCTCTTTTGTTCTTAAAACATCAGGTGATGGTTTACTTTTTGTTTAAATAAATACCACAGAGACTTTTGCAGTGGTCTGAAACCTCTGTGTTTACTGCATCAGTTAGCCATATTTGGTAGCATGGCCCTCCTTGTTGTAAGGCATTCCAATGAGACTTTCGGCTGCCTGATGCCACACTTGTTCATATGCGCCCTCAAAACTCACTGCTCCTTTTCACACTTATAGGCATCCCTATAAGTTTATTTTAATAAGGCCCTCCGTAATATCCAAGTGTTTCTCTGTTTGTTTTTTTATCACGACATAATTGTAATTAGTTAGTTGATAGTTTGTGTAATGGTAATTGGGGGGAGTAAAATCAGGCAACAAAATTGTTAGAAAGCCATCGTCTTTGTTTTTGTTTTTTTGACTGTGTCCTGTTGTGGCATTAAGAGAAGCTGGTTGCCAACTTGCGCCAGGGCAGATTTGCTTTACCAAAGGATAACTCTAGACGCAATCCTAATTGCGTGACTGACTTTATTGAATGAAGACTAGATCCAGCATAAAAGTAGGGAGGCCACATTAATGTAGTAGTAACCTGTGTTTGTCTGACCTTGAACCATATGGATTATTTGTGTGTGGGTGCTTAGGTGTGTATTTAGGTTGCGTGGGTGTATGTGGCGCGGTGCACAGTTGTTAGAGTGGCGAGGACGTTAGAAGGCCTGCAACACACAGCACCCAAAAGCTGCAAAGGACAGGTGGACTCAGCTCCGGAAGGCGGCAGCAGACAAAAGGCATCACAAGCACTCCCACAAGGCTGCGTTCACACGGCAGTTGTGGGGGTGCCTCACTCCCAGATAATGGACACTGTGAAATAAGATGGTGTGTGCGGTGTCACTAAAGATTTTCAGCTGCCACTGGAGGAAATCTGTCACGGTGGCCTCTGGGTCGTCTTCTGTGCTCTCGGGAATGGTAGAGAAAACTAGGTTGTTCCACATACTACTTGCCTGGATAATCAGTACTGTCTCCTTCATTTTCCTGGTGTTGCTGAAGAGCTATGTTATCCCTTCAGTGAGTTTTTTTGAGACTTTTCCTTCACTGCTAGCATCGCCACCTGTTCCTGCCGGTACTCTAGCAATTACCTCAGGGCCTGCAATTCCTTGTGCAGAACTTCTACCAGGGCCAGTCTGGCATCAAGGCTGCTAAGCTTCTTGTCGATAGAGTCTAAGACATCGGTGCACCATTTGTCTGGTGAGGTGGTGGTACTATCAAAGCATTAAGGCCGTGACTGCTTTGATGTTGGAGTACCCTCTGGTTTTTGTGGTTTTCCCATCACGACTCTCTGAAAAGACTCATAAATGTAGCTCTACATACCGTCAATAGTTTCCTTGTCCTGGTTCTCGATGTGGAAAAAAACACAGTGGTTAATATTTTAGACCAGGCAAAGCTCAATTTGTACAACCACGTAAGCAGTGTCTCACAAGCTCCTCGGCAGGAAAAGTCTCCAGATCGAACTGTTTTATATGTGACACACTGCTCCAAGCAACAGGTCATGAGCACAGGCAGTGTCACTGCCACTCTGTGCCGCACCGACAGGTGTATTCCCCTTCTTCGTCCCGGGTAAGGTTTACTGACTTTTAATACCACCTTCTTTTCATTTTGTTTTTCCAAAGCTACATGGTAGTCTACCTCCACGTCTGATGACACCATGGCAGAAAGTGTGGGAAATGTAGGAAATTGGTACGCTTGACTATGAAACCTCAAACATCCGTGCCACCCTCCCAAGAGCTTAGCATATCCCATTCTCAGGCACTCTCCTCTCTCTACCATTGTTGAATACCAGATGTGTGTTGCTTGTCATAAGTCAAGAAATGGCTACAAGAAAATGGCTACTTGCCTAAATATGCTCATATCTGCAGTCAGAGCAACAATTGAAAACTTTAAAACTAGAACTGTGACCAGCAAGGCTGTGTGAGACACCCAGGCCTATCTTGTCATCTTGGAAACAGAAGAGGATTAATGCAGGAAAAATGTCCATAGCTCACTGTTAAAGAGTACAGCAGCAAAGAGTGGAGTCACCATAACCATTCAACAAGCCAATTGCTTGTTTAGAAGTGATCTGAGAAAAAGCTTTTTTATTGTCCAACTATCACAAACAAAAATGTGGAGTTTGCTTAACTCTTCTGGGACTGATTGAAGCTGTGTTTTGGTGAAATGACACTAAGTTTAGAACAACAAACACTGCAGGAGGCTCTGGCATTAAACAAAGGTTGAATATGTGGAAAAGAACAAGAGCCTCATGCCAACTGTTATGTATAGCACTGGATCTGTGATGGCGTGGGTCTGCTTCTCAGTCCAAAGCTCAGGGAACCTTTGCAGAAAATACGACACAAACTATTTGATCCATCTGTAATACCAGGACATCTTAAAGTTAAATCTGGTGGCCTTTGCCAGTAAACCGAAAAAAACATGTCACTGAGTCTGTCAAACCAGACCCAATTCCACATTCCATAAAGCATTCCTGCAGGGGTGCTTATAAGATTGGTACCGGTGATTATATTTAATTAAAAATAACCAGCAAAAAAACAAAACAATTTTTATGTAGAATTTTTTTCCCCCACCTCATAAATATAGCAAAAGGTTTTCCATCCATCCGTCGCCTATTGCCGCTTGTCCTTGCAGGATTGCGGGGGGGCTGGTGCCCATCTCCAGCGATCATTGGGTGAGAGGCAAGGTTAATAAAAGGTCAGGTTTAAAATGAAAAGTTTTACTCTAATATTGTGCTACTGCAATAAATAAAGAATTTTAGTTTTTTTTTATACATCTCTACAGTGGTGCTAGTAAGTGTGGAAAGTGCTGTATCTGGCCAAAAGTCCCCAAAGTTCATTCATCTCCTAGCATTTGTGTAAACCAAGCTATGCAGATGTGGTATTTTTTTAATTTAAAAAATAAAAAGCAAGTTTGAATCTGCAGAGAGAAAATATGTTTACGCTACAGAAACCTTTTTCAAGAACTGGGGTATCTTTCTGGGAACGCTCATTAAAATACGGCCATGGTTTTGGGTCTCATAATCGAAGGTCACATAAACTTTTATTTCCTCTTGCCTGAGCTCTGCGTTTTCTGATGAAGTGCTGCAATCACCACCAGGAACTTGTATATTCACAATAACAAATTTACCCTAATAATATCAGCTAGATACAGTTAGTATTCCAGCTCAGATCATTCTAAATATTTGTTCAATGATTCACAGGAAACAGTCTAATATTCCTTTTCCATCACCTTTGTAGATTCACATAATTGACACATTTTTCTTGCAGTGTCCCCAGTCCCTTTGCTTGTATTAAAATAAAAGCGGTTCTAAGCATTTTGAGCTTAACCCACTTTTTCCAAACACAAGTCTAGATGTCACTGGTGTTGGTCTTCTTTTTCTTCTTCTGACACACGTAGTACATTTCCACCTGTGCTCTGTGACATTTGAGGGTCTAAAGTGTTCCCGCAGTCCAAATTATGAACAATAAACATATAAACATTGGTGTAGAGTTGTCAGTTCTTTCCAAGCATTTTACTCCATCTTCACACAGGGTCAGGTTTGTCACAAAGGGAAGAGTCACAGGATGTGTTGTTTTGAGTTACTCTCGCCCTTACTGAAAGGCGAAAGTAAAGTGAAAAAGCTTTTTTTATTACTATTGCTGTTTCTGCCCACACAAATATCACGATTGACTCCACAGAACAACAAATTGCTTCTGTATTTTATCAGCAAGAACATCCGTGGGCGGATTTCGCTCTTAAGATTAGTTTAGTTCCACTATGAAGAAAATGAATGTTTTGTTTTTAACCTCCCAATTGCCACAGCAGTTAATTTAAGTCTAGTGAAATGGATAAAGAAAACGTGTCTGCCTGCCTTTTGGCAAGGTTATCAGATCCAGCAAAAAAATTTTTATTTTTTTTTACTTGGTCCTCACCGTTGTAACTGTTAATTTTTTTTACTGCTACCAATCTGTAAAGTGCATCAATTAATAAAACAAAGAGTTCCTCTCATATGCTTCTATTTTTTGGCATGAAATAACCTCTGTGTTTTTACTCAAATTTATTTTAATCTGGTTTTTCCTGTTGCAGGGATAATATTTTACCAGGAATTTGAAGGACTGGCTTTGCTGAATATTTTCATGTTCTTATTTGGGTAAGTTTTGCAAACATAACCACTCATTGTCTTAAAATACTGCAATACCTGCAGGTGTTTGTGTTAATCTTCCCTGAAACTCTCTCCCAGTTGTCTTCTGTCCTTTATCGGGGTCTTCCTGATAGCACGAAACAGACCAAAGATAAAGCAACAAGATCGTACTTTTATTCCAATGGACAGGGTTCCTGGTAAGTTTTGCTCTCTTATTCCTTTTTACAAAAACAATGTAACGTCAGACAGAGACAGAATGAGATTAGCAGGAGTGACCCTGGCAGCAGGGTCCCATCTAATGGGCTGTGCCATCTATGTTCACAGGGAGAAGGAACATAGACAAAGTGCAGCCCGAGGCAAAGACCCAAACATACGGATCACTGGCAGCTAAACTCATGTGCAACAGAGCTGGTGAAACAGACGATTCATAGGAACCATCTCCATCTGTTTGGACTGCTGTTTCACTCAGTTTCGAGTTTATGCATAGCTTTTCCAGGGTTCAACTAAATCTCTTATGAAAAGCAGCAAAGATGGGGAGTTAATTCTTAAAAAGAAATCGTCACCATTGTCTGTAATATCTTGACAAGGAAAGATGATTTGGAAATAAAATTAAACTATTGCCCAAAAATATCAGATCTATTTGTCTCATTGGCTGCAATAAGATTAAAAAAGTACTGGATATCTTTCTGTTCAACACATTTTTGTCATGTGAATAGACTTAGTTTTCAGTTCAAAACTTAATGTCTCAATAGTCTGAGGATATGGTATACATCCAAATAAGTGCACTACTGCCCTCTAATGGTGGGAAAGGACTCCTGATTGCACTTGTTCACCTTTCTACCTTAATGATCTGATGTACATTTACTTAATTAAAAAATATGAAAAGTAAACTCTAAAGTAGTGTTTTCTCCTCCCCTCCTGTCTTGTGTAATGTAAATACTTTGTGATGTTGTGTTTAAATACAGCAGCATGCTTCACCGAGATCAGTCTCCAGTGTCTTTTATAACTTGTCCTAGAAGCACAAGCATGCAGCTTCACCGCCCATGTTCACCTCGGGTAAACCTCAGACTGCACACTTGACTGAACCGCTACCAAACTGTGAGTTGCCAAGCAACAAACGCTTATCTGCCACCTACACATTGTGGGATATGTGGGAAACCACAGTTCATGGCAGTTTAACTATAAGAAGACTATAAGTTTAACTATCTGTAG
Source organism: Crenichthys baileyi (assembly GCA_036173005.1). Classification (NCBI taxonomy): domain Eukaryota; kingdom Metazoa; phylum Chordata; class Actinopteri; order Cyprinodontiformes; family Goodeidae; genus Crenichthys; species Crenichthys baileyi. The sequence goes on from JAHHUM010001164.1 coordinate 422,170, forward strand.
TTCAAAGCAGTTACAGTGCCTTCAAGGAGTGTTGACACCCATTTAACGTAACATTTTGTCAGGTTACAGCCACAAACTTTGAGGTATTTTGTCGACATGGGATAAGACTATGACAAATCAGCATGTAATTGTAATGCAAGATAAATGAAAGTTTTTGCTTTTACAAATAATTTCAGCCCCCCTGGAGTCACTATGAGCCACTTTTGAGCACAATTGCAGCTGCCAGTCTTTTAATGGCATTTCTCTACCAGCTTTGCACATCTAAAGACCAAACATTTTTGAACAGCTTAAGCTCAGTCAAATAGGATACACGGGATCTGCAGTAATCACGTCTTGCAACAGATTCTCACTTTGATCTAGATCAGACTTTGATGGGACCCTTCTACACATGCTTTTATCCAAACCACTCCATTGTAGCTCTGCCTGCATGTTTAGGGTTGTCCTGCTGGAAGGTGAACCTCTGCCCTGGTCTCAAGTCTTTTCTACCCTTTCTCCATAGAGATGGTGCGTTAAAAGTGATTTGCAGCATTTGCCACACTTGGCGTGTAGTTTGCAAGTTCATCTGGCTAGATTCTAGAACATCTTCTGCCACATGTCTTAAAATGAGACGTTCTACAGTATAACAGTCTTTCAGTGGCCATTTTCTTCCCCCCCAAAACAATTATGAATTATGATAGGGGTTCAATCGTGGCAAGTCATGTTGAAACATTTTCAGCAAACTTTATGATTCTTTTTTATTCGCCGTTATTGTAACAAAAAGCTCTTCGCTGCAGTTGCATCTCTTAAAGACAGACATTTATTTTCAACAAAAAACAACAAAAAAATCCCACAACAAGGGATGTGAAAGAATCAAGTTAGAGATCAGTCTTTTCAGAAATGTGAGTCTTCTATTTGCAGCTTTGACAAAGAATTGTTATGAACACAAATCTGCATAGACAAACATTTCTAATTAGTTGAAATATAAATGATACGGTCCTTGGTGTATATTATACACAACTAAAACTTCTACATTTTGATTGGGTGCTTTCACTCATACTCTCTATGCCATTCATCGGCAAAGGCGCAGGATTTTTTAATCATGTATTCAGTTGCCTAGTGCACTAGACTCTTTGTATTGATGTACGACTCATTTAGTTCTGACTGTTTTCCCTTTTTTGGATACAGTTCTGTACAGGCACTGCTGTTACAGTCACACGTCGATGTTGAGCTTAACAAAGCGGTAGTGCAGGGAGGTGGGGTTGCGCAGCAGCAGCTTTCCTCTGTGTTCCACTGGTTGGTTGAGGAGAGTATTAAGTAGACCAGCAACACTAACGAACCCAAGAGCCTCCCCACAGCCCACAGACAGGGAGAAGTCCCCTTGAGTAATCCAGCCAAGAGTCACCCGAGAGCAGTGAGATGTGACACTTGGCAGAGGGTCTGGCCAAAGCCCCAAGATGAGGTCAGAAGACGACTGGGGGTCTTTGGGTGTGATTGGGTCTGAAGCACGGTCATCAGAGGAAAAAAGTGACGAAGCAGCTTTCTTGGAGCCCTTCTTTTTGCGCTTAATTCTGGATTTAAAGTGGTCTTTGTGAGGGGGCTCCTGGGGGCCACTACCTGCTTTGTTTTTGCTAAACAGCTTCAGGTCCTCTGCAGTCGGCACACACACCATGGCATGGGCTTCTGGATTCCCTTTAGACAGCAGCGTCAGGCGCACCCACAGCAGACTCATTCTGTGAGCAGCGTTGAAAGATGTCACAGCCGAGGGAGTGAGAGGAGGCACCGCCGCCCCAGGGCGCTGCCTCTTTCCTCTCGATGCCGTGGGTCTGCACCAGGCAGAGAGAAGCCTCAGAGACTTTCTGTTCCTGGAAAACCCAAAATAACCAGTATGCATTTAGAACACCAACAGGTGGTTAATATTCTGGATACGTTTCACTGGCCTTATTAGGTGCCCTGAGAGAGATACACATTTATTAATTTATGACCCAGAAAACAAAAATGTAACCAATGGACTGTAAAACTGAACGATTTATCCTGACAAAGTTCTGACATTACTCAGCTTATAAGCTGCTTTCATGAGGATAAATGTAACTCTCCCCATCTATTAATCTGATGTATTGCAGCAATTTAAGGCTGGATGCCTTTTGATTTTTCTCATCAGAGACATTATGATGAAAGCGAGGCGGACTGGAGAAGCATCATGCATCAAGCCTGTCAAAAGCTGTGCTGATGTCTCATAAGATAACTTATAAGAAAAATATCCCTGGAGTTCAAGGCTCCAACGACAGGGCTCAGTTATATATTTAGTATTCACACCCCTTGAACATTTTCACGTTTTGTCATTTTACAAAAACCTTAATTATATTGGGATTTATTTTTTCATTATACACAAACACAAAGTAGTGAATAATTGCTGGTGCACATTTGTATTCAGCCTCCTTGAATAAATACTTGAATCACTACTGTCCACCAGCTTTGCATATCTGAACACAGATTTGTGTCAGGATATCTCAAGCTCAGTCAGACTGGATGGGATTTTTTATTGGATTTAGGTGTGGACTTTGACTGGGACATTGTACCAGATAAATATGTTTTAATCTAAGCCATTCTATTGTAGCTCTAGTTTATAGTAAAGCTATGCCTCAGCCTCAAAGTCTTTTGTAGGCTCGGACAGGTTTTCTTCCAGGATAGGGTTTTATTTAGCTCCATGTATTTTCCTGTTAACTCTAAAAAAGCTTCCCTATCTCTCCAGAGTTCACAACATGTGGCATTTTTTATTTAAACTTAAAATGTAAATATTTACTCTCATCTGGCCAGAACACCTTCCACATGTTTGCCTGGTACCCTACATGGCTTGTGGCAAACAGAGGTTCTAATGGCTTTCTTCTTGCCACTTTCCATTCAGGGCAGATTTGTGGAGTGCACGAAAGTTTAGCTGACAGATTCTCCCACCTGAGCTCTGCATTTCTCTAGCTCCTCCAGAGTTACCATGGGACTTTTGGCTGCTTCTCTGAGTATGGTTCTACTTAGCCAGTCAGTTTAGACGTACGGTCATGTCTTAACAGGTTTGCAGTTATGTCTTATTGTATTTTTGGATGATGGACTGAATAATGTTTCATGCGATGTTCAAAGCTTTAGATATTGTTTTATAACTTATCACTGCTTTAAACTTCTCAACTTTTTCTCTGACCCGTCTGCTATGTCTGTTAGTCTTCATGATGCTGTTGTTCACCAATGTTTTCATATTAACCTGGCTCTCACAGAACAGCTAGATTTATAGTGTGTATTAGGTTACACAGGTGGACTGTATTATACTAAGTAGGTGGGCTCTAAAGGCAGCTGGTTGTACTGGATTTCATTTAGAGGTATAAGAGTAGTGAGGGTTGAAGACAAACATATGCCATACCAAGGCAATTTGAGATTTTCATTGTAAAACAATTTGAAACTATGTATCCATTTTATTTAACTTGGCAGTTATGTGTTATGTTGGTCTGTCACAAAGTCCCAATAAGATGCAATGAAGTGTGTGGTTGAACTGTGACAATGTGGAAATGTTCAAGTGCTATGAGTACTTTAGCTTGAAGCACCATAAATAAGATGCACAAACACATTTACCTCAGAACATTGAAGCAGCTCGAAGGATTAGTTGCAGCTATATTTTGCTGTGACGTCACCTCCTCTATCACATCGGTTTTTGTTGTGCTTTCAGTCTGCCCATATCCTTTCCCCTCTGCTCCTCCTTCCGTCGTCAGGAGCTCCCACTCCTCTGCCAGCTGTTGCCAGGGGCAACGAAAAGGAGCCAGACAGCCATGTTTAATGTAATTGGTCCTCTTGGCTGGCGGACGCCTGAGGGAGAGGTTGAAAGGTCATGCCCTTGTCAGACAGAGAGGAAACCCTGCCAGGTTTTGTTAGCTATCATTATTGCTGAGTACAGGCAGCATTTTTAACATCTCATCAGCATATTGAGAAAGTTCTGCTTAATTTAAACTGGGGTCAGACATTTAAAAAGCTCCGTTTGTCCTAGCAACTCCAACCTGCTGACAGCCTTACATCTTGATGTAGATCAGTTGATGTTACCTTTAATTTCTAGACTGAGATTTTTAGAGCCATTATATTCTGTTATCTTACCTAAAATGCAATAAATAAAACAAATCAGTAGTGTTAGACTCAAATTATTGGAAAATATTTAAACATATTTGCAGCCTTACATATTGGTAATATAAACTTAAACTGGCAGCAAAAGACATCCATGAAAATGCAGTAAATTCAAGCAGCACAGATATTTTGGTTCCCTCCAGGACTCGACCTTCAACTGACCTTCTAAATTTGTCCAGAAACTCTGCCTCCTGCTCCTCCTGAAAACGGGCTCCAGCAGGACAGTCCGGATAGTCGTGGGGAAAGTGGGGAGCCGCTTTGTTCTGAGAGTGTTTCAGACTCATGTGCAGCCCCGCTACACGAACCCCTCTGTACACCTGGAGGGGCATGGAACAAGAGAGTAAGAGATTAAAATTAAGATAAAAAACCCCATTAATTTTGACACTTTTTTTTATAAAATAAAACTAATAATAAAATTACACTACTTTTTAGTTCCATGCAGACAATTTAATTCCTGGAATTGTCTTAATAGAATAAAATCCACAGCTTATTAAGCCAGGTTCATATTGTAAAATCTGTCACCGGCAAAGAACTGCAAGTCTGTCATCTGCGTGTCCGTCAAACAACAGCCTGCCAATGGTCCTTGGTCCTTCAGAGGGACTCACCGACCGCCTATGTAGCTTTCAAGCTAAAGACGACTTATAACACTATCAAACAGAGTACAAATTCTTCTGGGAGAATCACAGGAAGTAGCAACAGTGGCTTATACCCCTTGAACTTTTCCACATACTGCCACATTACAACCACAAACATACATATAATTTATTGGAAATTATGTGAAAGGCCAACACAAAGTGATATACAATTATGAAGTTGAACAATTTGTGGTTGAAACCTGACAATATGTGGAAAAGTTCAAGGGGTATGAATACTTTTACAAGCCACTGTATTTCTGAGATGGATGTCCGATTGTCTCCTTTTTTCACAGCTATCTAATTTTCCTCATTCTACTCTCTCTTTTAGAGCCTAACTATAATGATAAAAGCATTAATATCCTTAGCATGCTGTCCATTTATTGTTGGACTGATAGCACTTTGAGTGCCTTGTTGCTGAAAAGCGCCATATAAATAAACTTGACATTGCTTTTTGATCAGTCTAATGAAATTCTAAATCATGCACTTTAAGATCCATCATACAGTGTGAGTAACTATCACGATGCAGATTGTGCCACGTTTAAGTCCTTGTGAGGTTAAACAGTGAATAAATACCTATCAATCTGATAGTAATGTTAAGAGTATCGTAACCGAACTGCTTCTGATCACTTATGTTCATTTTTTTATCAAATCTATTAAACACCATGTCTTTCAGACCAACTCCTCTATGCGGATCAGTTGCAAAAATCTCGAGTTACTTGTAAAACATTATGGTCTGTCAGAAGACTGTAAATATTGAGTGTTTACAGATATAGCTCATATGGTTGAAGACAAACAGGAAGAATTTGAGAACACATGGATGTTTCTGATAAATTGCCATATTACACTGTTTGACAGAACTGATGTACTGCCAAGAACACAAATGAAAGAAAACAAGTTGCAGCTGTCGCTGTATCTGGGAAGATTTTTACTACTGTCCATGAGATTACTTGCATTAAACTCATTGTGCTCATAAAAACTGAATATGACAGATTGTTTCCTCAACAAAATCCAATAAGCACAGAAATTTAACAGCTGACCTTTGTGATGGAACAACTATTCAGTGTTTAAAAGACTTACATTTGTTTATGTGAAAAGGCAAAGGGACAACCTGTAAAGATCACTTTAAATCACACCAAAATCATCCACTCCAGTTCCCTTTGGTCTGCAGAGCAAATCCAATTGCCAGCTCTTACAGCACCCAAGCTCCACCACACAACAATGTACAGTCCCAGCATTCTATTTAACCCAAGCTTGTTCAGTTAAATTCATGCTACCTACCAGCGGGATCCAGAAGGCCATCCCCCATCCTTTAGGAAGGAGCAGGTCCCATCCAGCCCCCCAGGAGTTCAGCTCATTCCCCACCTGCTTGCCAGGCTGATGAACCAGTAAAATGGGGACTCGGCCCTGTGGGGGAGTGGGGCTCAGCCTGGAGCCTGGCACCAGCAATTCACTCCTCGTGCGGTTCAACTCCTACAGCCAGCACACAGAAAACACTTCAGGTAAGAGGGAGGCTTTTGAATGCATCTAAGACGCACATGGTGGCATGCAAACAGCAAGAACAGATCAAGAAGAAACTGAATCAATATTCAGGTGACATTTCTGATGGCACCTGCTCGGATAGCTTGTTGTCAGTGACGTTGTCCCGAACAGACTGATCCCACAGGAAACTCTGACAGCACTGCTGTGGTACTCCTCGCATCATCAGCTCACGCCTCTTCTCTTCGTCAGCTTCTGAAGAAACACACAAACGCAGAGTATGGTCCTGTGAGGGCAGCTCCTTTAGCGTGAGCAAAGGCAGGAATCCAGGAACATTCCTAAACAGAATGCTGAATGCAGTGCAACTGAACCCATCCAGCCGAACATGGTCATCGGAAATGCTCACCACTCTCTTTTTGCTTAGACAAACTATCATTACTGTAATAATAGTAATAAAAATACTTTATTAATCCCCACAGGGGAAATTCGCATCCGGCGGCACATAAAACTCACAAGACCATAAACTTAAATACACACCAAAACGCAGTACCAGTATCAGTCATACTAGTGGTATTTATAAAGTGTGAACCCCGCACAGTAATGCTGTTCCCCCAACAAACAACCCTAAAGAATACAACACTGGCCACAACAGATTGATAGAAAATGATTTTAGTTTTCTGAGAAGACAGAGTCTGCTCAGTCCTTTTTAATATCAGTCCACTTTGTTGTTGAGGTAGACTCCCAGATATTTATAGGACTCAACCACCTCCTTCAATTGTAACAGGCTGGTGTGTCAGCATTTCGGACATGCACAATGATACACAAGAGCTGATTAACAGATTCTACAGAGCAGGATCACCCCAACTATTGGTCCTAATATACTGCACTACAGAGAAAGATCCAGCCAATCAGCTGCAAACATGGCCAGACAGCCAGACATTTTTGCCATTTTCATCTTAGAATATGACTGCAGAGAGAAAATATCATCTATTGATTACAAAAAAAAAGGTTCTTAGCAAAAAGGTTGTCCATCTAGGTAGAACCACCCTGCCTTGCTGTTTTTCCTATTGCCACTTTTTTATTTTTGGTTCCAGCACCGAACAGCTTCAATCCGCTCGACCTCGTTCTACTTTGTAGAAAACCTGTTGTGTTTCCATTGACTCAGCATCTTGTGCTGTGCTTCATAACCGTGCCACCAAAACGTGTGTTGTCATTTTTTCCGAGACACCACGTAGCTGCCGCTGAATATTGTCGTCCCCTATGATGCACAGAAAAGCGCGGACCTCATTGCTGCAGCAAGGGTTAGACTTGCTGGTTGCCTGTAGTGCAGCAGGTTTGGAAAATGGTGGTTGTTTTTCTGCTCATGGACTCATATGGCTGACCCTGCCTACAGCCAATCACTGAACAGCAGTCTGTTTCATTCTGGCTCAGCCCCAAGGGGACCTGCTGCAGAACAGGTACCAAAAAAAGCCATTACGGGCCGGAAAAGCCAGTCATGGAAACAGTCGTAAAATGGGCTGAGTGAAGTGGGGACAGCCAAAGTATAGTCCATGGTAAAAGGGTTTTTGTCTTATGAAAAGTTTAATCATTATACAACCCCCAGGAAAAACATGGAATCATTTTCTTGAAGGATGTGCAGTCTGGTTGTAAAAAAAAAAAATTCTTTTGGGGAGATGATGGCTAAGGTTGTATGGGTTCATCCCGTAACCGGGGACGACTGGTGGGTTGCCGGTTTGAACCGGCAACCCACCAGTCGTTGTGTCCTGCCTTGCCAGCTGATGGTGGTCAGAGGCAGCGGTGGCTAGAATGTAGCCTACCACTGTCAGTGTGTGAATGTGTTGATGAATGGGTGGATGGCTGATTGTAGTGTAAAGCGCTTTGGGGTCCTCGGATTTGATAAAGCGCTATACAAGTGCAGGACATTTACCATTTGACGAGCAGTTTCTATTTTCAAGGCAGATTTCTTTGAGTTTTCTGTCATGATGCCTTCACTGCTCCACCTGAATGTTTCCCCTTCTACAACCAGAACATTTTGCTGAAGAATGGTTCCTCCTGTGGACCATGTTCCCTGTGAATCAGCCACATTCAAAGGCTTATTAAGGACTAGAAGCCCTCTCTTAACTGTATAATTATTTGCATAATGAGACTTGTGCATGGATCCGTCTTACAGATGCAAAAAACAGGCCGATTCCATAAATTATTCCTGAACATTAAGTGGACCCATATATGTGCTGATTTTAATTACAACACTGGCATTTCACTTTGAAGTATGTTTTGAACAGCAAGAACACTAGCTAGTGTGATTACTGATTATTCCTACTTTTTTACTAAAAGTAGAACAACTGAAGGAGCAGTGTCTCCATACGTGTTTTTCCATCGGAGACTTATTTGTAAATTAACCACATTGTCAAGTGATTTGTTCTAAAGGGCACACACATTTATATACACACAGTACTTTGGGTTCCCTACATTGTTTATTTGGACATATTCCTACTTTTCCATGAGAACAGTTATTTCAGGGAAGAAAAGCTACTCACTAATTCCCACGATGTGTAAAACAAATTTATCACTGCTGCATTTTCCAGCCTGAGGTACTTACATGCCAAGGTAAACTTGGCACGTAGCATTTTTGACCTGTGTATGTCACATCAGGCCATAATGGGTAAATAGATGAAAATTTCTAAGAAATGGTTTTATAATTATACAGGTCGAATAGCAATAACAATGAAGAATGTTCTTATTCTTAAATTGTTACCACATGTTTCTTGCTCTTGTGTTTGTGTGAATCACACGGATGGGCTAAAAAGCCCACTTTATCTATTCAAGGCCACAAAAATCAGCCAATGAGTTGCTGTCAATCACAGAGGTTCAGTTTAGAGTACAGGGTTCTGCCAGGATTTGAACCTGGAACATCTGCATGGCCAGGCAGAGGCCCCCCAGAGCACAGAACCATATGTGTACTCGCTGCAGCAACCTCGAGATTGAAGCCAAGAGACCAATTGGGTAATTAGGATCTGTTTGGATTTTTTTGGGTTAGTTTTCCCTTGGACAATAAAATCCAGTTCATGTACTGTTTATGGTACATTCAAAGCAAAAAGCTGTGTTTTGTCTTTCCAGATGGTCAGATTTTACCTTGGGCCTGGCTCACACAGGGCACAGCTTTAACCTTCTTTTGTGGTAGAGTTAGTCTGGGGTCATCCACAGTCAACCCCAGCACTGTTCCTGGGGAGAGTTCTCCAGTTGAACAGATACCTGGATGAGTTAAACCAACAAGCACAAACACACATTAAACAACCTGGTAAAATAAGCAAAAAGGGATAAAACGAGGAAAACACACACACACCTTTGAGTAAATCAAAGACACCCGTTTGTTGCTGATGAAGACTTATATTGCTCTGATCTTTGCAGTGCTGAGGCCACCAGAGGGAAGGTGACTTCAGGTCCTTAAAAACAAAAACATAAATCCTTTCAGTTTTTCAGTGAGAAGAAAAAAATTCTACTTTAGAGGCATCTGAAGCTGATTTCACCACCATGCTTGCATCACAGACTGTAGCTGCTTCCAAAGTTTCTGCCAGCACAGAATGAGACTGTGGTCCAATCAGTCGATAGCGTACAATCTCCATTGTGAGATCGCTGAAACACATTTACAGAAAAGAAAACTATTAGTCTCATCATTGATAAACATAATAATCCTAACTTTTATTTTGCATAGAATCTCCCCAGTTTAACTTTAAATCAAGCTTGAACACTTACTTTATAACTATTCCAGTTGAGCTGGACTTCCAGGTAACCGGGGTGCTGGGTAATCTGGTTCCATCTCCCAGAATCTTCTTTTCAGCAGGTTCACTGGCATCCTTACGGCTCCTCTTTCTCTTGGCTCCAGGTTTCAGCTTGTTGTCAGGGATGTTTTCAGACTTTGCTTCTACCTGTACGGTCGGATCAGCCTCTGCACATGAGACCTCCGGTTCAACTGGGGTCACCACGGCCTCAGAACATAGGCACACACTTTGTAATTCAGGGAGAAGATCCTGAGTACAAGATGCATTAAATTAAACTACCTCTATACTGACTCAATACTGGTAATACAACAACAAACACCACTTGAAGACTCATCATACCTGCTTCAGAGTGGGATGAGCCCAGATCCACAGCTGTCTGTGGGTTAACTCCGCTGTTCGGGGTCTCCAGAGGTAGGTAACAGGTCCCAGGGGCTGGGAAGGGTACTGGCCCGCTCTGTACACTGTGACGCTGCCCTGTCGGCCCCCTGATAGGCACATGGCTGCAGCAAATGTAGGACCTAGAAAGAAAAATGGCACAACGGGATCTAAACATACAAATTTAGACTAAGAAAAGATCATCAATAGGCCACCGTAATGTTCAGGAGGAAATAAGGAAAGTAAACAGATTTGATCTTACCACCTTCCTTGGATGTCAGCTGTGACAGAGCAGCCAGCAGCTTGTCTTCCTCCCCCTTTAACTCTATGCAGCAGTAATAAGAAAGATCCTGAGTTGACAAAACATAAAAGGTTAAAAATTAAATCCTCTTAAATCCACTATATAAACCAAAACGACTTGATCTTTGTGGTTACCTGTAGGAGGCAGTGGCTGCTCATTGCTCTGTAGCATGGTCGGTAGCATTTGTATGTGGGCCTGACCCCAAGGCAGTAACCCCACTTTTTAACCATGTGGAAGCGCTTGGCATGCCAAATGTGCGTCTCGAGCCAAATGTTCTTACGCTGGCGCCGGTTGAACTCCAGCAGCAGGTTCCCGTGCCGTCGGCGAGCTTTGCGACTTTTGCTCTTTGCGGGTTCCTTCTTCTTCTTAGAGCTGGCCAGGAGGCTCTTTTCCCTCTAGAGGAGAATGTTAAAAAGGATGTCAGCAAGGGGTGTTCAAACAATTTTTCTGTATATAACAGAAAGTGTAAATTAGGCCTTGGAGGTTACCATTCTGTTGGCCACGTCTCTCAGTCTGCGAGGGAGCCGCTTGGTGTTGTGGCTCATGGCCCTTCGCCTCATGTGTTTGGGAAGAGTCTGAAACACGTGGCTGCTAGCCGTTGTCTTGGTGACCGCTTTCAGCATGGCGCTCACCTCTGCAGCTCTGGCCCTGGCAAAAGCTCCAGCTAGACAGGGTGAGAGGATGGCAAAACTGATTTCTAAATAATGTGCATCCCATGATGCATTTCTGGATGATCAACATCATAATAAGGTTTTCTTTATCTCTGTGGCTCAACTTCTTCAGTCTAACAAAATAAGACATCCCCAAATGAAATTATGCAAGCTGCAATGTGATTTTCTGTTATCTGAAGCACAAAAACCCCATTAATGAAATAGTTCAATAACACAGTAAAGAGAAAGAAAGTGCGAGTTTGCAATAAGACATGTTTACCAGTGATGAACTTGGGCATCTCTCTGGCATAACCACCACCATCTTTCTGATGTCCACGAACCCATCCGCTCCTGTTGGGAGGTGTCCTCTGCCTCTTTGAGAAAGGACGCACATTCGATTGACCACCACCTAGGGAAAAAGAACGTTGTTTACTACATTTCTCAATGTCTAAGACACAGTACACCTATGAGGAGAACATTAGCTTCAGTGGTTTGTACTTTGTCTTGCTTTACGCTCTGAATCGAAACCAAGTATGGCCTTATGCATCTTTCCTGATGGGGCATATTAGAGATATTTTTTTGTTGATTTAGTTGACATTTTTTTCTTTTCATTAACAAATGCACACTGCTAATGTTATTACAGCTGGGTTAAAGACCCACATCCCTAGAGCCAGCCTAAGCATCCGGGGATCGGGCCGCCGAGGTCTCCGCCTTCTTCCGCCACCCAATCCTCTTTGCACCGGTCCCTCACGGTTCCCCCTGCAGGTGGTGGGCCCACTGGGGGATGGCCTCGCGTCTCTCGTTCGGGCTTGGAGCAACCCGGCCACCAGGCGCTCTCCGGCAAGTCCCGACCCCAGGCCTGGCTCTAGGGTGGGACCCCGGCTACGCCGTACCGGGCAACGTCACATGCCTCGATATATTAGTCGTCATGAGGGATTCTTGAACCGCTCTTTGTCTGACCCATCACCTAGAGCCTGTTTGCCATGGGAGACCCTGCCAGGGGCATTTAAGCCCCAGACAACATAGTCTGTAGGATCATTTGAGCACTCAAACCCCGTCACCACGTTAAGGTGGCGGTTCAAGGAGGGGTGTGCCGAGTGTGAAGCGGCTGGGATGAAGATCAGCTCCTCCAAGTCAGAGGCCATGGTACTCAACCGGAAAAGGGTGGCTTGTCCTCTTCAGGTTGGAGGAGAGTTCCTGCCTCAAATGGAGGAGTTCAAGTATCTCAGGGTCTTGTTCACGAGTGAGGGAAGAATGGAGCGGGAGATCAACAGACGGATCGGTGCGGCTGCCGCAGTAATGGGGGCACTGTGCCGGTCCGTTGTGGTGAAGAGAGAGCTGAGCCGAAAAGCGAAGCGCTCGATTTACCGGTCGGTCTACGTTCCTACCCTCACCTATGGCCATGAACTTTGGGTCATGACCGAAAGAACGAGATCCCGGATACAAACGGCTGAAATGAGCATCCTCCGTAGGGTGGCCGGGCACTCCCTTAGAGATAGGGTGAGGAGCTCGGCCATCCGGGAGGGGTAGAGCCGCTGCTCCTCCACATCGAGAGGAGCCAGTTGAGGTGGCTCGGGCATCTATACCGGATGTCTCCTGGACGCCTTCCTCGGGAGGTGTTCCAGGCACGTCCCACCGGGAGGAGGCCCAGGGGACGGCCCAGGACACGCTGGAGGGACTATGTCTCTCGGCTGGCCTGGGAACGCCTTGGGCTCCCCCCGGAGGAGCTAGAGGAGGTGTCTGGGGAGAGGGACGTCTGGGTGTCTCTGCTTAGTCTGCTGCCCCCGCAACCCGGTCCCGGATAAGCGGAAGATGACAAGTACGAGGTTAAAGACCCTACTTTTCAACTACTGATTTCACAAAGAGCAAAAGTATGTAAAAGCACACCAAAGGACAAAACTGTCAATTCTGCTCTGTGTGTATCAAGCGTATAAGCTGATATAACTAAACATTCAGGCAGAGGGACAACGACAGATTCTGAAGCATTCGAGTCACATTTGAGCTGTGAGGGCTTCAATCTTCAGTGTTTCAAGTGATTTGCCAGTCATTTGGCACTGCATACATGCTGAAGACAAACTGTCTTAGCTTACCATTAACGTTCTCACAGATTGTTTTTCTGACTCCTTTCTGCTGTTGACTGAAAAGATGATGATGGAGGCTGTTCTGCAGGTTCAGGCATGGTGAAGCTAACTGCTGGGATGGGCTACTTACCGCATATGCCGAGCATTTTCAGCAGTCCCTGCAGTGTGTTTTTGCTCTCATTTTACACATGAAACACTGATGCAGACTCCAGTCTGGCATAGATCGATCACATAAATTCATAAGAGAGAGACTCGTAAAGATTTAACTGGCCTCTGAGAAATGAATGGTCTGCAACAGAGATGATGGCATGCACGCAGTGAGCTGAGTGTACCAGTGACAGGATGGTCTGCGCCTCCACCATACTCTGTGCTACTTTCCGGATACTGCACGCTGGCAGGCTGGTTCCTCATCTTCTTCTCACGCATTTTGGCTTTAGCTGCTGACATTTTCTGTAGAAAACCAGAAGGCAGAGCTCAATGACTGACAAGACTGCGACTGCTTTAGCTGATTAGCTCCATTGACTCGGATAAGGTTAGCATTTTTGTTAAAACTAGAACTTCTCTCCAAAAATTAAACAAGTTACCCATAATAGTAATACTGTTACCATAGGGTTTGTATAAGTCAAACAATTCCCGAGGCCGCTCTCCTCCTGCTGGTGGCCACCATGTGAGTCTTCCTCATGCTAGTTGGCGTTCTTGTTTGCTTCCGCGTTTTCGGGGGAGGGGTCATAGCAGATGTAGCGACTAGGCGCAACAAAATAATGCCTTCGTACCCGGTACACATTTAATATGTAGTAACAATAAAATAAAATTGAAATGATTAATGGAATAACTATGCATGCGTGTACACGCATTTGTGTGGGCTACAACCACACGGTTAGTATTTGCGATTTCATGGTGCGCAGATAGCATGTTGTTTACGGTAAAGAAAAGGTGACGCTCTTGTGTCAGCTGCTCGCCTCTCGGTTCCCTGTTAAACTGCATGTTTCACTCTCTTGGTTCAGTTAATACTTTGGGAAAATGGCAGCACTGATCAGGAGGATCATCAACACAGCTAAAGCTCCGGCTGCGATCGGCCCCTACAGGTGAGAGGAGTCTGATCAGCCAGGGTTAAACTTTAGAGCTGCAGCACAACGGCCCATATGGTAGGAGAAATACATTGGAAGTTCACTGACTAGCTATTGATTTCTTATCATGTATTCTAATAGTACAGTGGGTTGCAATCACAATGCAAATAGAAGTGGTTTTTATTCATATTCCTTTAAGAAGTAGCTTTTTTGAGCAAAGTGCACGTTTTAGATTTTGCACTTTACCCCCAGAGAGTTATTTACAGGTTGAACAAGTTCTGCTCCCAGGTTTGAGTTTAACAGACTTCGTTGGGATATGTATACCCTATTACCTGATTGCCTCATTACATTCCTTGTCCTCTGCTTATCCATGGCCGGGTTGCGGGTTGGGCCACAAAAAGAAACTATTTGACGAAATGTTTTAAATAAGGTTACTGCTTCTTTTGGGTGAAATGAAATTCTTTGAAAAGCTGCAGTTTGTTGTAACTTCTCTGATCAGAACACTGCTTTGCAAAAGTATAAATACGGAGTACCGGAGTGAAATTAGTCTGAGTACCACATATTTTTTATCCATTTTAAATCCATGCATTCTCTTTCTGTTTCACATCTATGCACTAATTTATGTTGATCTGCGTCATATAATACACATATAATACAATGACGTTTGTGCTTGTTATGTGATAAAATTAGAAAAGCTAACAGTGTGTAAATACTTTTGCAAAGCATAGTATTCTAGAATGTTAGGAAGCACTAATCTTCAACAACTAGATGAAGCAGAAACAATTATTTAAATCAGAATTATTATCCAAAATTGTCAAATATTAATGGGATCAGCTGGTTACGTGGTCATTTTGACCTCAAGAAAGCGATTAGGGAGAAAAGTTGGACAGCAGGACAGTTATCCATAGCCTTTATTGCACTGCAGGTAAGTCTTATTTGTTGTTTGTGTGTTCAAGCCAAGCAGTGGTGGTTGATCGGACCATGTACATATCTGGGCAGCTGGGGATGGATCCTGCCAGTGGACAGCTGGTGGAAGGTGGTGTTCAGAGACAAACCAGACAGGTGACACCTCACAAATGTCTGCCACTTCTCATTCATTCAGTACACTGAATCACAAAGATTGCAATAGATTGGAAAGGCCCTATCAGGTAAAACATGATTATAAGCAACATCTCGATAATTCTTAGTTCTTCAATGTTTTTGGCTCTCATAATTGAGACACGTGAAAGTTGAATCAATATTTAATGTGCTTTTTTTCAGGCTCTTGTGAATATGGGTGAAATTCTTAAAGCAGCTGGCTGCAGCTATGAGAACGGTGAGAGAAACATTAGTCGAATAATAATATTTGTTTTTACCTTTGTTCAAAACCAGTTTATGCATTTCACTTGTATTCTTTTTCTTTTATTTTGCAGTTGTCAAAACCACAGTGTTGTTAGCCAACATGAACGATTTTGTAAATGTCAATGATGTTTACAAGCAGTGTAAGTATAATAATTTAGCAAACTAGCAATCATTATCTATCTCTGAAAGGTTACACCTGTGTTTAAACTCTGCAAAATGCCATCATTTCCATCTTATCAAAAGTTGGCCACTGGGTGTCAGTATAACCTAAGAGGCTGCATCACTCAGGAGGACATACTGCTTTTTTAACATGATGTCCCACTTTACAAGCTTGGTTTTACCCATTTGGTTTAATCAAATCCTTGAATAAAAGAGAATAAATAAACGCGCCACTAAGTATTCTAAATTAGTATAGGATGTTCCTAAGCAGATACATACTACATGTGAGAATGCTACTGAGAAACTGTGTGACTTTGACAGAAGATGAGTACACGGGCTGTTGAAGTTTCCTGAGTCACTTAGCTGAGTGAAATCTGAGCTGCTGCTGTCATTGGATTAAGCTTCATCTAAATACCAGACAATGTGTTACCTGTCACTGTCTAAAGACAACAAAACCTCCCCTATAGATTTCATTTAAAGAAATAAAAGTGGCATTTAACTTTCTCATTTAATGGATTTCTTTGTAAGTAGATTCTCGCTGAAGGCATCAAAACTGTGAATGAACACATATGCAATTATGTAGCAAACCAAAATTTGTATAGAACTTCAATTACGTTTTATATTTTAGATATATTTTTTAGAACTGAATTACGCACAACACCCTAATTGAGCTTCCTTCTGTAGTTTTCAGTACCAACTTCCCAGCCCGAGCCGCCTATCAGGTAGCGGCACTTCCCAGAGTGAGTATTTTTTAAACACCTTTTGTTGATTCGTGCTGATTTGAAACTGATAGCTCTCTGAAAGCCAACTGTGGTGTCTCTCTCCAGGGTGGACTGGTGGAGATCGAAGCAGTTGCTGTTTTGGGCCCTCTGAGAGATACTTCTTAACAAGTACATAAATGAAACAATACCAACAAGACAGTAACAGTTTATGTTTTGTGACCCAGGAAAGAACTGATCAAATAAACTCTATGTACAGAAGCCTCACCATTTATTGGTCCCCCTGTTAAAGTTGTGTAAAAAGCCTTGAAATAAATGAACCTTTTTATTTCAGTAGCTTAATCTCACACTGACAAAATTAGCTACTGTAAGGTTTTTGTAGCTCCCTTACCCTCCTCAGTGTGCCTGGTGGCAAGATAAACTTGGGTCCTTGTGTGGTCTTCTTCATTATAGTTCCAGTAGTAACCAGTAGTTATTATAATTCCTGACTTATGGAGATCAACACACATTTGCCTTGCTAGAATAGATGTTCTCTTACTTTTCCCATTTTGAAGAGTGGCAAAGAGAAAAAGGCCTCTGAGTTTCTAAACAGTATGATCAACTTAAAACAGTAAAGGGTGCATTAAAAAAAGCATCAGTTACATTTTTTTTCTCTGATTCAATATTTTTTTGAGGGGGTGTCACTAGATTTTTTTTAAATACAACTAAAACATTTTTTTAATTAAAGGTCGAGTTTTGCCTAAACCTGTTTGTTAATACTACTGATATTTCAGGCTTTTTACACCAGAGGTTCCAATAAATGTGGATGGTGCTGTATCTTAGTCTAATAAAAGGCCAGTAAGTGATTTATTGCTATTTTAATGATGTTGCTGCCTGACAGTCTAGCATCGCCTAAGCTTGAAGCACTTTCTCCTCATTAACGTAGATGAGACGTTACAGACAACACTGGATTCCTGCGGCTCACCTTTCACTTACAATAGTTGTTAAGCATCTAACCTTGTTTGTGTGGCTTGAATTTCACTATCAGCCTCTGTTGTCCCAATTATACCCATGACATAATGTATGTCCTCATTTATTATTGATGATGTAACTCAGCAATAAATGCTTTTAACTTTTCAATGACATGATCCTTTCTCTTGACATTTACAGTTATGGATGTTTGTGATTGCCGTTGGCGTGCATTGTGTTTTTATTCTTTGTCAGGGGATGTGTGTCTATGGCCTCAGGGAATGGTGGCATGAGCCATTATAGAGTCTATCCCAGTATGTGGTACCCAGTAAATTAAACAACAGGACCATAATAGTTTATTTTGCTTGTGTTTTCACTAGTACTTACTACTTTTGACTGCACATGGATCTAGGACATTTTCATAATTGGTTAATAAACAGTTGAGTCAAATGTAAAAGAGGGTTAGGCGAGTTAACACATCTGCAGGTATTATTCCATCACATAAGTGAATTATGAGTACTCAGAATATTGGTTGTCTGTAGATTTTGAAGCAACAGAACAAGATTTTATTGTTTTGTTTGCCTCACACTTCTAAACCAGGACAAGTTCTTCGTTCTTCTTATTCAGCTTCACCAGAGGTACTATGGGCATTTTTGCTTCTTCTCTCTTCTTGCTGGGTGTGTCAGTTTCAGTAGATGGTCATGATCTGGTAGGATTTCAGATGTGCAATGCTCTTTCTGTTTTTGAATAATAGATTGAATAGCCCTTTAGATATTCTTTTGTAGCTAATTCTGTTTTAAAGTTCTCCGCAATATTACCCCTGACCTACCTGCTGAGTTCCTTTGCCTTCATGATGCGGTTTGTTCACTAATGTTCTCTAACAAACTTCTGAGGCCTTCACAGAACAGCTGGATTTATACTGAGATTGAATTAAACACAGTTGGACTGTTCTTTACAGATCAGGTCATTTTTGATGGCATTTGGTTGCTGTTCATAAGCGGTATCAGAATAACAAGGGTCTGAATACAAATGCACTCCACACTTTGTTTTAAAAAAATCTTGAGAATGATATATCCTTTTCCTTCCACTTCACAAGTATGCCCTGCTTTGTATTGGTCTTCTGCACAGAATTACCATAAAATACATTGAAGTTTATCGTTGTAACATGACAAAAATTTTAAAAAGTCCAACTGGTATGAATACTTTTGCAAAGCACTGTAACATTGTAGTTCCTTCTCAGATGGTTCATGTTTTTGTTTCTTTGAGCATGAGTGCATATGTGCAGCTGCAGTATCTGCTATGGAAAACACAGTTCATCTCCAGCAATAAAAAGCACGTTTTTAGTAAGGGAAAGTTTATTCTGTACACTAACCAGTTACCAGAATTGTAGACAAATCAAGCTGTTTATTCCAGAGAAGGAAATAAACGATAACAAACCAAACAGAAAGGTATTCCCATTGTTTGCATTAGAGCCATTTTCTGAGCCGTACATTTTCACACAAAATGTAGAAGGCTAAAAAGAAAGCTGTGGTCTCTGACTGTGCTACTAAAACCTACAACCATATGACATCAGCACCTCACACCAGTACCTTTAAATGTATGCTGAAAAGGCTTTTATTGCCACATAAGAGGATTAATACAAATCTAACAACTACACTAGAGCTGTACAAGATGGCTTTATAGAACAATACGTGTCAGCAGTTGGTCATCTTTATCCTCAGCCTGTAGATGTCAGTATTTTCATTTGATCATCCATGTTTTTTTTTTCTTACTTTAAATAACCCGTGTTCACACAATGAGCTGTGTTAATATCAAATAGGGTTTTCTGAAGAAAGAGTAAATCTGACTATTGTGGTGATTACCACACTGTGCACTGCATTATTTAAACATATTACTATTAATAACATTTCTAATGTGTAAACATGTTTGATGGATTTTTTCCCCCAAACAATCACAGTTCAGTGTGCAGAAACAGAATCTCTTTAGATTTGTTTTGGTAAAGTACAGTTAAGCTGGTTGTGACTAGGCATGGGCCAGTTAATGATATCAAGGTTTTAAAAAACTGCTAATTTTATCTGTCACACCGTCCATACGGTTTAATGCAGAGTGACAAGTTTTCTCTGGCAGGAAAAGAGAAAAACAGCATTGCCCCTTCTACATATGTTGCTGCTCACTGCAGGTCAGCAGGTTCAAAGAAGGTGCTGACACTGCTCCCTTTTTTACAAGAAACACAACTTTTGCTGTTTGGAAGTCCTTCTGGTCCCAGCAAACATTAACAGTCATGAAAACTAAAGGAGTTTCATCCATCATTCTCATCAAGACCACATTTTAGGAGCACATTTTGCAGCTAGGAGTGGCATGTCTGTTAATTAGCCAACTGCAAGATCTACCCCAGCCAGAATCATTAACCAGCTACTAGTTTGTCATACTTGTGTTAATCTATACAGAGCACAAGACAGAGTGTAACATGAAAACTGTTAATGTCATTTGCAGCAGTTCAAATAACTGATGCTTCACTGTTAAAAATTAAAATAAGTAGATCACATTATCAAGTTTGTTTAAAATCTTTGTCTCAGTAGCATGATGCTGTCAAAGACTCTTATACCGACCCATACCTAGTTGTGGCCCCGCTTGGTGAGACACTGATAATCCGCCCCTCCAGTTTGGTGTCCTCGTCACTTGGAGCTTTGTGCATTATTTAATTCAGTCAAATTTGGCTTGTTTTCCTGAGAAAACCATAATGAAAGCTTTACGGCAAACATCCTTCATACATTTGAAATGCGTCCAGCCCAGAGTTACCAACCTTTTTAACAAGACTTCACATAGTATTGCACCCTCACATGCCATGCCACCTGAATGCTTTTGTTGCATTTTTAATGTATAAGCCTACATGTGTGGCTCCAGGCACTCGTGGTCCCAGTAGAAAAACTCTTCATTTTCTCTGCAGTAAAGGCTTAAATACAAACCTATAGGAAATCCTGATCTGTCCTGAATGAAAACTTATTAAGGCAAATTCCTTAATCATACATGCATTGTGCAGCTGATGAGACAAAAGTTAAAGGTAGATAGTTTTTTGGTTTCTCTTCTTCACGTTTTCCTCCACTTGTCATCCCATGTCCCTTTGGGCCTTTTGTTTTTTGGTGAATCTCTAATCTGTGAAAGAAAAAGAATTCAAATAATAATAAAACATGATTTGATGTTTATTTTCACCATTCTGTTCCATATTTACTCTCAAAGTATGTAATAAGTAGACATGAAACCAAATAAAGACTTTTTTTAAAGTTTTCTCAGACAAAAAAAAGATCACCATGTTTAATATGAGGTTCTGATTTTGTAGTACTCTAAAGACATCATTCCACTGTCTTTAAATGTATTTACAGGTGTCTGAAAATACAGTGAGTTTCATCCTGTAGTTTTTGTTCTGGGTAAAACATTTATGTTGTGGCTCTGCTCTTACCATCTCAGTCCTGCTTTTTGGCTATTTCACCTGCTGTGTCCTTATAGGTCTCGTTTACAGATGCCACTGCACACACACACAAAGAAACACGTACACGAGGAATGTCATTATCATACTAATTGTTTGGAGCTTGTTTGACAAGACATTACCATCACCATGTTAACAACTGTCACCACAGCTGCCGTGGGAAAACTCAAGAGCTAATAGTCCTTCATATCCACATCTGGGCCTCCTTAACCGCTCCACTGCTGATTTATTTTAACACACACTTATACACACACAGCACCCAGACAAAGTCTTGTAAAGGTTATGGAATACATCCAATCTTCCTATTCCACCTGAGTATTTCACAATGCTGCAAGAAGGAGTGTTTCTCTCAAAAGTACAAATGTTTGGAGTGTAAAGAGTGAGACACAAAGTATGCAGTTGAAATCTTATATTAACACACTGTATAAAAAGACACAATCATTTTTCTCCCACTGTTTGACGTCAAGTTAGACTCATATGTGTCATTCTGTTTCTTTAAACTAAGAATTTTCCATATTTGTCCGTAGTATTTGGTGGTATTGCCTTTAAACTGTATGACTTAGGACAAACATTTTGGGTATCACAAAACTTTTGCTGGGATTTTGACTTATTCCTCCTGACAGAACTGAAGGAACTAATGCCCAATCGACATGGAGACAAGCTGAGGTGTATCCGTCAAGGTATTTTGTCGTTTAGGCATTGAATCCAGACAGATCCGGCGTTCTGGGAGACCAACAACGATCATTTTTGAAACCGGGTCCCAGAGTGGAAACATTTTAAAACACTGGTTCTATGTTTCGTGTGGCCTTTTTGCCGCCAAGTTTCTGTGTTTATCTCACATTAGTTGTCTGCACATGCCCAGTGTTTTTGGTGTGTTTCTGTGGCAGTGTCACAGCGCCACCAATGGGCCCAGCCTATATACTACAGCATTTTAGGTGGTGGACTCGTGTGAATGCACATTTTGACTTAATTGTTTTTGATACAATACCGTTTTTGTCATCGTGTGGACTAGGTCTTAAAAAGTCAGATTTATGGGCCACAGTGGTCACCTACGCTCACCCCAGCTCGTAAAAGTCTGATGAAACTGAGACCCGGGCTGTTTGATGGGCACACTGAAACATAAACTTTGTTGTCCTTATGCCACTTTGTAACTACATTTCTGTATGGTTAAAGTCATTATCCATTTGGAAGATCCATTTTTGCCCACGCTTTGACTTCCTGGCAGATGTATCTAGATCTTCCTTCAGTATTCCCACCAAAATTGCCATTGTCAAAACAGCCACACACAATGATGTTGCCACCTCCGTAGTTCACAGTTGGGATGGTGTTTTCCTCCAAATGTAACAATGGGCATTTTGCGAAAAACTGTCTCCAAAAATTTAGGCATATCTCGATATTGGCTTCTTCCTCTCTGAATGGCCTTTTTGATGCAATGATTTCACTCCAGAAAACATTAATCTCTACGACACAGAATTACTCTACTTCCTGAATGGTGTGATGGCCAGATAATTCCCTGGTGTTTATACTTGTATTTAATTGTTCAGACATCTGGAAAATTTATCCAAGAATTAACCAGACTTGTGGAAGTCTACAGTTCTCTGCCTGATATCTTGGCTGATTTTGTTTGACTTTCACATAATATCACACTAGGCAGCAATGTGTTTGAGGTGTGCCTCCATTTCACTCAAATGTTATCAACTAGCCTTTCAGATGCTTTCAAGAATGTAAAAAAAAAAAGTATTACTGTCATTATTCTGTTATTTAGCAAATAGAAATTATTTTGGTTATCCTAAATGACCTGAAACAGCAGGTTGAGTTTGATTTAATGTCAAACACAGTGAAAAAATGGTTATGTCTTTTTCATACAATGAATGTAATTATCCTATTTTAACTGCATACTGCAAGATCGGAGTTCTGCCTTACATAGGGCATCTTACTACTTAAAACAGGTTAAATGTTAAATATAGATTTTAAAAAGAAAAACTCTGCAAACTAAACCAAAATATATTGTTCAGAATATGAAGAAATCTGTAAAGTATATTTTGAATTAGCTCTCATCTTACTGGAGTTTTCCACCAAACCTCTGCAAAGACTATTGACATTGTTGTATTTAATTTGAAGCAACAGGCCATGATCAGTCTGTTGGCAGTTCACAATGGGACACAATGAGAGAGGCCTGCCTGACTGGAGCTGTTGTGCTAACATGTTCACGCTATAACATCAACATGCAGAAGGCAAGCATTCATGTCTCTTCATGTCATTTGTCCAACATTAAGGTCCAACAATATCCCATTCAGCCTTTTCAGCACAAGAGCAGCTAAATGGCTCACTAACTACTCAGAGCTGTAAGCTACATGTGCAAGATGCTTGTAAAGTTACCACAACTATGGCCTTACCTTGATCACTTAAATGATTGAACTGATTGGCCATGTGGATGAATATTCAGTGCTTATCTGGATGTCAACAAGGTTTCATCCACTTTACT
Source organism: Crenichthys baileyi (assembly GCA_036173005.1). Classification (NCBI taxonomy): domain Eukaryota; kingdom Metazoa; phylum Chordata; class Actinopteri; order Cyprinodontiformes; family Goodeidae; genus Crenichthys; species Crenichthys baileyi. The sequence goes on from JAHHUM010001164.1 coordinate 445,801, forward strand.
GAGTCTATCTTTCCTCACCTGTTGCTCCTCCTCCAACCGTTCCTGCGTGTTTGCACATGTTTGTCCCTAACACATGCACACATTGATTTCTGACATATTCCATTACAGCATCAGTCTTGCTACAAATGACATTCATCTAAAAGCTGTCTTCTGAATCAGCATGACTTCCTGATGAGTCAGTTAGCATGACAGCTTCGTCAACAGTGTGTGTTTTATTGCATTATTCACTGAACAAAAAACCTGTCAGACAGCAATGAACAGACACCCATCATGAACTTAAAATGTTGTCATCGTGCATCGATTCTTTAGCTTTGAAGGCAGTTTGACTATTTTACTTCGCATTATGTTGCATTGTATCATTTGTCTGCTTTAAGTGGTTAAATACATATATTAATAAACCCTTTCGAGGAATGAGCTTAAGCAATAAACCATAAATACATAAAAAAAAAACAAAAGTATTGGTAAGGTGTTAGTATTTCGTACCGTCTGGTGAAGGTTCGGGAACTGGCTCATTAGCAGGTTCTGGATCTGACGGGGCTTCAGACTGTGTCGTGATTGGCTTCACCACAGGAACCTCTGCTGTGACTCCAGTATCTGTACTGGACTCTGGATTCACTCTGACTGGTGGAGCTTCAGAGGTCTTGGCTGGCTCAGAGGCTGTAGTGACCTCTATAGGACAGGACACCTCTGCTGATGAAGCAGTAACAGCAGTGGCTGTGGAAACATCTGTTTCCTCCTCAGTGGCAGAATTAGGCTTGGCTTGATCAACAGCTTTAACGGGAGTTACTGGAGTCATCTCTGGAATACTTACTTTAGCAATAGCTGTGTCTATTACAGGCTTGGCAGCCTCTGCAGGCCCTGGGGGTTTAGCCGGTGCTGCTGCTTCATGGGCTACTGAAATGGTGGTTGTTGTTGAAGCTTCACCTGCTCCTGGAGTGTCTGAGACAGTTTCTGGTGCAGTATTGCCAGTTGGGGCCTCTGCCTGTACAAGTTTCACATCTTCAGTTGGTGCTTTAAAGGCTGCTTCAGCTACAGCCTCTTCTACAGCCCCAGCTGTCCCGGCTGGGTCCTCTACAACTGGTTCAGCAGCTGGTACAGTAAGTACCTCCTCAGCTAAAACAGGGACCTCTGTCTGCACAGCTTCAACAGATTTAGCATTAGGGGTCTCCTCTGTGTCCTTGACTTCAGAGGGGGCTTCTGCTGGTACAGTTTCTAAAGGGAGTGCCTCCTCCACTGGGGGTGCTACCTCAGTTACTACGACAGCAACTTCTGGCTCAGCAGAATCTTCTACTGCTGCAAAGGATTCAGGCTGTGGTGTCAGCTCCTCACTAGCTTCAGGCTCTGACTGTTGCTCAGGAGCTTCTAAGAGCTCTTCCCCAGAGCCCAGATCCTCCTGGGCCTCCATGGCCACTAACACGGCCTCCGTCTCGTCTTCAGGTCCTGCTTTAAGATTATCTGGTAAGACAGTCTGCACAGGCAGCTGCATCTGGTCCTCAATGGTTTGCACATCTTCTGTGATGTTGCCATTTCTGATTGCTATGAACACAAAGATGATGAAAAATGAAGATTATCAGCTTACAACCTGTCCATCAATTGTCCGTTAGTGACATATTTATCTGTAACACTAATATCACAATGAAAAAGATCAATGAATAACAGCATCAAAGGGAAGACTGTATGAAAATCCTATATATTGAAGTATAGTAACCACATTGTTCTGCTTATTATATGGGCCCTTCAAGTAACACTTATCCAACTACAGACACCGGTAAGTTTGTTGAAGTTGTCAAATACAGTATGTAATAAATCTATCTTCTATTACAGTAGCATTACATTGAAAAAAATCTACCTTTGATTTTAGTAAACTTATTTCACAAAGAAAAAGAAACAAACAACAACAAATAGCTGTTTTTAACGAAATTGTAGTTAGAGAAATTATTTTGTCCTGCCGTTGATACTTTTTTCAACCCATTTTTGCCAACTAAACAGCAGTTAGTTTTCTCCTGTAACATTTCTCAAGGTTTGAACCCTACAGACTTTTCCTTTTTGCACCGTTTCTCTAGACAGTCTCTATTCCTGGCTCCTCTCTAATGCTATTTTCTCTTTAGCTAATCCCACAGGTTTTTTTGTAGAATATGGGTCTGGAGACTGAAATGGCCATGGAAAAAACGTAACCGTTTCTGTGTGGGTATGCTATATGTTTTGGATCACTGTCCTGCTAAAGTCCTTTTTTATAGCCTGCCTCCCAAACTCACCATGTAGATAGTGTCTGTTGTTAAATTAATGTTTAATGAATATGGGTCATTGACCAGCCTAGTGGCCAGGGGCTTAAAGAAATGTGTTATGACATGTTTTTAACTCAGTGAAACAGAAAATGTGGCACATTGAACATTAATCAACAAAAACATGTAAATTTGAAAAATGCTTCAGTTAAATTTATCTTAAAGTGATTGTGTCACTAGTAACTTGTTAAAACAACTACTTCTGAACTTGGGATTTGTTTCTTGCATTAAATAAATGTTCTTAAATTAAAAGTTTGATTTTGATTTTTCTGCTGCAATAAAAGATTTGTCCTCGTCTGGATGTTCTGTCTAATCCCCTGTGCTTCCTTCTGTACTTTAGGACATTTTACTAAATAACATAATAGCTGTAAAGTCTTTAAATTCTATTTTAAACCTATTCAGGTTTTTAAATATAGTTAAATGTTTTCCTTTTCCAAAATACTTTTATTAATTTGTGTTCCACAGAAACTGACACGGTTTTCGTTGCTCATATACAGAACATGTAAATGACGATGTTGACGATGTTTTACACAAAATGAAATTTATTGTATTGCATATAATCTACAAATTGGCAGAGATTAGATTTTTCAACGTCTGTAACCTACATGTTTTTTTAAACAGAAGTTTGGAACACAGTAAAATGTGAGAAACTTCTGTTGTCAGGCAGACTGTAACATTCTCAGATAAATTCACAGACTTTGCATTGTTGAAAAGTAGCATTAAGGTCACGGGTAAGCCGGTCATCTGCAACAGCATCACTTATGGTGACTTGCATGTACATGTGAGTAGAGATTTTGGACATAGGATGATACCAAGACTGAAACCAGGACAGTTTTTCTGGGGATGAAATTCCAACCATCTTCTTACAACTTTTTTTTATTATTTATTTGGATAATTTTAAAGTGAATTTAGTTTTTTAGTTTCATCTGGTGTTCTACTATTTCTAGGTATATTACATGGGATTTAAAGAATTACAGCGTTTTTGGGGAAATTATATTCATTTCTTTAGTTTCAGTCAACACAGGATGCAGAAGATAATAAAAACAATAAAGGACACAAATGCTTGGAGAAAATGGCATCCTTTCATTTCCTTACTGGAAAAAAAAGATTTACTGAAGTCCTGAGGACACGCAATCTGAGGAAATTATCTTCTCTGCTTTCTACAGTCAGTTAAGGTGTGTTCACACAAACCATGCTTGGATGAATAGTGTACTTGCACATGGCAGTGATGAAGTCGTTTTTCAGGAAGATCATTATTAATCTCAGTAACCAGAATCACAACATAGTGATGGAAGCTTTTGATTGTTTTCTGTCTGTTTCGGCGTGGACGCTGCTCCCAAAAGAGACGGACCAACACGGCTCAGTTAGCTGTACGGGTGGATGGTTCTGATGCTTCAGCTTTCTGATTTCATTTGTCTGTCAGATGCAGTAAGCAGAGATCCGAGTGATGGGTGGAAGGGAATGTGTGGGCTTGGCAGCTGGTGGGAAAATGAGCCAGTGGAAAAAACACACAGAATTAAAGTAGAACAAACTAACATTTCTTTACTCTTCCTCTTCTAAAGTGAGCTTTTACACACATTCTCCGATCACTAACCGCTTTCATTAGTCTTTTAGATAATTTCCTATATTTTGATTAAAAGACGTACACTTTTCCCCACTATCACAGGACTGACAAGCTGAAGTTTGAGCAGCAGTCCAAAGTTGGTATTGAAAAGTGGGAATGAGACTGTATGAGTTGAGATAGACACCTCTACACGAGGCATCGGCAAATCATGTGTCAACAAGAATTAGCAGCCAAAGATGACACAGATCTCAGTCAAAACATCACCATGGCCCGTCTGAAGTCGAGGGACGTGAGGGAGGAGGGGACAGGACACAAATCAGGGGCCCAGACTGGGGATGGGACCAGCAGAGGCTTGGATGTCATACAGCTGGTTTGTTAGACAGACGGCACACTGTATGAATAAAAACCCTCATTCGGTCACATTTAACGTAGCCTGGCTGGGCTGAGTGTACAATTACTGATGTTCTTTGTAGGGGTGATGTAAGAGTCTGGAAGAGGACCCAAGTTTCTCCAGGTGACAACTGCTGTCTGACAGAAAAAACAATGCGGTAATACATTAATCCCACATTATCTCAGGGAAACAAAACATGGTGAACATGAACACGGAGGAGATATTATATATAGATATATATATATCAAAAAGTTTCATTTTTTCCTTTTGCTAAATACTTGTATTAACTTGTGTTCCACAGAGACTGACACAGTTTGTGTTGTTCATATGCAAAACATGAAAGTGACGGCCATGGCTTGCATATGAGCAATGTGGACACAGTGTGCATGGAGCTGTGCCTGACATGGCACAACCATGTGGCAGTGAGCTGGTTGGAACAATGAAGGGTCAATAACAGACTGTGACAGGCTTTTTGGTGGGTATCTGCATAGGCCTGAACACAGAGGTTACTAAAGTTATAGAAAGAATAATGACAGACAAAACTTGCAGTTCTTTGGTGTCACAAATGAAATAAATTATTTATCCTCCTCCGTAACATTTAAAGCACTTCTTATATGAGTGATAATTCAAGAGGAGCAGCTGGATGCATCTTTTTAACATGTTAATTTATTGTTTTAAGTGGAGCAGAAGGAAAATAAATTATGATTTTCAAAATAATAAGCAACACAGGTCAGGGATAGAGTTGAGGAAAAGTTTAAAGCAGGGTTATTCTGTTCTGTTCCTCATCTGAAAATGGAAAGAGTATGGCACGAGTGCAAACTCTGCAAAGACATACTGACAGGCCAGGCTGGGAGAACATTAATCAGAGAAGCAGCCAAGGGGCTCATGGTAACTCTGGAGGAGGCGCAGACATTTCCAGCTCAGGTGGCAGAATCATGAGAGTAACTATAAATCATGTGCCCCACAAATATGGCTTTTATGGAAGTGTGGCATAGCCATTGCTTAAAGAAAGTCACAAGATAAATAATTTCCAGTTTGCCACAAGCGATGCAGGGGACACAGCGAACACGTGGAAGAATGTTCTCTAGTCAGATCTGAACAAAACTGTATGTTGGCCAAAAAATGTCAATAGATTGCTTTTATGTGTGGCAAAAAAAATAAGATTGCACATCTCCCTCAACACACCATTCCCATGGTAAAACATGGTGGCAGCATTATGCTGTAGAAACATTTTCTTGAGCACAGACATAAAAGTTCGTCAGAGTTGATGGGAAGACTGATGGAACTAAACACAGGACATTCCTGAAAAAAAAACTTCTTTTAAACTGCAAATGAGTTGAGACTGGGATAAAGGTAGCTAGAGCTACAATGTAAACATTTAAATCCAATCATATTCATGTGTTGGTATGGTCCAAAGTACAGATTCAAATTTTAAAGAATCTGTGATAAAACTTGAATGTTACTGTTCAAAGACTCTCTCCATCAAATCTGACTGAGTTTGAGCTATTTTGCAAAGAGGAATGGGAAGTAATTTCTCTCTTAGATGCTGGTAGAGGCAAACCCTATTAGAGTTTAGTTCAGTATTTACTGCAAAGGGTTGTTCTGACACAGGGGGGTCTGAATACCAATGCACGCCAAACTTTCTGCTTATTGTTTGTGAAAAGAAAGTAAACCATACTTCATCTTCCTTCCACTTCACAACTATGCACTATTTTGTGTTGGTCTATCATCTAAAGACCCAATGAACCATGTTAGGTTTGTGGTTGTAGATGTTTTGTAGTTCAAGGTATACGAGCATTTTGCAATGCACAGTAACAGGGCTTGTTTTCCAGAACAATCTGAAGTCAGTGTATCAGAACAGTGGATTGGTGACAAACTGGTTAGACTGCAAATCTTGCCTTAGTGTGCAAATAGATTTCTTTACATCCCAGCTGCTCTCATGCAGAGTTATTGTCCTAGATAAAATGCTCAGTTTACTTTATAGGAAGAGACTGAGAGACCTCGACATGTCCATAGAGTAGGAAAGCTCTTCTCAGGTCTCATTTCATCAATAAATCATTGAAGTTTTTATCTGCCCCCATCCCAGCAGTAACCAAGCTTGAAAGGGGTGGACAAAAAAAACAGCAATGACTTGTGGGATTTAATGAAAAAATGAGACAGCAAAAATATTTCTGCTCCCGAGGAATTGTTGCTGTGCAGGAGAGTGTAAGTAAGAAAGCACACAGTGTACTGCACCAGTCGGTTGCAAACAGCCTTCAGCAAAACTTAGATGAATTGCAGAAAGAGAGTTAAGAGAAGCAGCTACACACCCTTCTGACAATGCATGAAAAACATGCCATTCTCAAGTTAAAAAAGCACACAAATGAAAGGCAAACTGCACTTTCAACATTCACACAGATGGGCATTACTTACCCACTGTGTCTCCATTGCTCTCCTCAGGCTTTGTGCCTGGTCTTTTCTCCTGTTCCACAGTCTGTGCACTGGATGATGAGCACCCCATACTTCGAAGCAAAAGGTGACAAATATAAAAAGCAGGAACCTACTTCAGAAACAAGCAATCACAAGTCTCAGTGTGGCCTGCTTTTAAAGCTAGAGGCTGTCTTTCTGGGCAAACATGAGCATCTAAACTCTCTTCAAGTCCTTAAACTAGATGGGAACCATTATCTCCTCTATACTGACTGACCATTCATGCTCTGCTGTCCTTTTGCCTGAGACAACAATCTGTTCCCTGCATGCAACAAAGCAATGCAGGCTGTAAGGTTGAGTGTTCCCCTAACCACCTCCAGCTCACAGTATAACTATGCCTGCAGGAGGAGGCGGAAAACTCATCTGTAGAAGGTGTCCTCCCCTCTAAGGCTTGTGTGGTGGAGATCCACCACCTGGTGGTGAAATGGAAATCAGCACATTTAACAAACCACAAAAGAAGAATTTTGAATTTACTAGTGAATCAATGTCACATTTTTCTTTTGTGGCATAAGGATAATTGACATAATATAAAATAAAATAAAGGCACACAAAGATATTGAGATATTTAAATGTTTATTCATCAGTAAGGTGTACCATCAATAAGGTAGTCAACTTTCTACACAATTAATGTATTGTTTAACAGTGAGGGAGCACTTAAGTTGATAGGCCATGCCAACCTGACTTTCTGCCCAGGGTGGCATGTGGTGGGGGGATTTCCCATAACAGAGAAATGTCTCTGTTATGTGTTGTGTTCTAAACTAGTGTTCTACTGCTTATTTGCATTTCCAGACAGTGGGGAAGGTTTAGTCTAAGCACTGTAAGATACACCATGGATGGCTGATGAGCTGATGTGATTTGATGCTTATCGTTCTCTGCTAAATTAAAGAACTATTTAAGTGTTTTTTCTAAGCGTCTGGACTGCTTTTGAACATCTCCAGTCCAAAATTACTGGACTGGTCTGAACTCAACCAGTTTGTTCGACACTGAATATGGATTCTTTAAAAAATACAATTTATTTATTTGTGAAACTATGCAAAAAAGAACATTTTAAACATGAACTTTGGTGCCATTAATGTTAGAACCCCCACTGATGACCACTATTAGTAAGAGATAAAATTATCCCATAAAACGTCAAATAAAGACAGTTGTCAGTAATTGTCATTTGGTCATTCAGGGTATCTTGCATACTAGATTAATGCTGTTTTTTGTGACTTTTGTAGGACAGCTTAATTTTAACAAAAGTTGAACTGAATATAAACAGCCTAATTATCACATGATTTATAATTGTTCCCTGTGGTCATGTTTGCTTTCCTTAAGATGTCTTGTGCAGACTTATTAATAAAGGAGAATCAAGAAAAAGGTTATGAGTTTGTCATTTGTTTGAGCTTATATATCTTAAATGTAATGTTTTTATAGCTATTATAGCTTTCTTTGCATCAGGTAAAATTGAAGTTTTGAGGAAGCTTTGCTGTGTAGCAGTAACAAAATCATATTTTAAAAAGATTTCATAATGAAATGTGATTTCATCTAAAATATGTTTCTATTCATTACAGAGTTGCATTTTAAAAGGCTTGTTTCATGAAGATGAGCCATTTATTTTTACTCATGTATGACCCCCAACTGCAGAAATCACAGACTTGCTGACATATGGTAATTAAAACGGTATCACTCAACGAATAATGTAAATAAAAGTTTGCACTATATTGTAAAACAATAAACAGCAAAAACAGTCCCAGTTGAGTATGATCCTGAAGAGCCAGGGAGTGTCAGCCTTTCATTTATGTACGACTTGATTCTCCAGAGTCTCCAGCTTCTTTGACATCGCTTCAAGTATTTCGGTTAAAGAGATTTACAAGAAACAATGTACTCAAACAAGAGGACAGAAGCATTTTTATAAATCTTGCTTTTCTTCTAAACAATCACCAAAATAGATGTTAGGAAACAGCTTATAAATGCAGCACTGAATAAATGTACCATTGAGAAATGTACAAAAACTGCTGTTGAAGATTCCAATGCATAGACAGATGCTTCACGGCCCTGACTAAGACTGTGAATATGATAAAATGTTTAAAATATTTAGTGAAATTCAAATGTGCTTGACTTTTCTGCTAAGGTTAAAACTCAGAAAGCAGATGGCAACCTCGTCTCTTCCCTGCTCAGAATATTTCAGTTCAGTCCTCAGAATATTTCAGTTCAGTCCTTGATGTCAACTTCCAGCCGTTTTTTTATTTTTGGAACGCTATCTCTCCCTGGACAGGTGAACAAACAAATTCGGAAGCATAACATTTCTCATTTGGGTCTTGGTATGATAACATTTGGCGAATGCTACTGGACTTTTGTGAGCGCATAGAACAGACAGAAAAAAAGAACATTACTTTTACGTTTACTTTTACGAACATTACGTTTGTTTTTATTCACCTGTGCATCTACAATCTTAAAGATATATATTTTTCAAGAATTACAATTCAGTTCTTATTTGCAAAGAGAGGAGCTGCTGAACATCCTAAATCCTCCGAGCCTTAAAGTAACCACCTATGGCACAGAACAGCTGTGACCAAAGATCACAAACTTTCCCACCTAGAGAGTAGACTGGAGAACCTGGAGCTGAAGCCCAAGCTGGTTCTGAGAAAGTGTACAACTAAGTACTCCCTTCCTGTCCTATGATAAGGCTGTTTTCTGCCCCCCCACCTCCAGCTTTTCCTCTTTTCAGACCCCTGTCCTGACCCCAATAAATCACAATTTTTCATTCAAGCTGTAACTGTACCCTCCAGGGAGATACACCACCAAAGTTAAATCATTACCAACTACTCAAAATTGTTCATTTCCAGTCCCTTTCAGGATCCCCTTTAAGTAGCTTGATTTCATGTTTGTTTGTTTGTTTCATTAATTTATCTTTCATTATATTAGTACAATTATTAGTTTAATTATTGATTATTATAGTGACTCGGTGCAATATAATATTTCAATTCCCAACTGAAGTGTTACTTTTGTGATACTGAGATCAAATTATTTTCCAAAATACTTTCCTCTCATTTCTGTCAAGAAGTGCGTTTTCTACCTATGCATCGTATATATACTTTAATAGGATTTTATCCATATTCCATTTTCTACATAAACATGCAGAAAAATAAAACTCCTGCAAACCAATTGGACTCAACATGGTGCAGAATTACCCTGTGAGGTAAAAATGTTGAGGTCCCACTTATAGATCTTTTTCCTCATAGAAACTTTAATAGTCGAATTTCCTTCAACATCTTCAGTTTGGAAATACTCAGCTTATCAGGGATGTTTTTTTTTAATCAAGTCATGTTACGGTGTCAGATTCGTTTCCTGATCACTGTATTTTTTATGACTCTCCAACTAAACTCAACTCCAGTACAACAGCTGTTTCTGCTTTTATATCAGCCACATCCCCAGCAAGACACGTAGCTGCAGTTTTTGCAGTCTGTTTTTTAAATCCTGGTCTGTTTTTGTGTGCATGGCTAGTACTTATTCTGTTGCTCTAACTGGTAAGTGCTGTACTGGGGAAAAAAATCAGGACATCCCAGTTACAGACATGTTTAAATTTACCTTACAGGTAGCTGTGACTGTAAAACATAACAACCTCTTTGGGTGTGGGCTATGAGATCTTTCAAATACTCCCGTAATTACAGTAAAGTATTTTTGTGATCTTTCCTTGCAGAATAAATATGACATTGGCGTCATTCTTATGAAGGCACGCAGTTAAGATGTTTCACACCTTCAATTTTGTTACTGTTATAAAGGTAAATTATGTGGCAGATACTTAAGCATTGTTAAATATACAATAGAAATATATTGCTACAAAATTGAGAGCCAATTAGGTCCGATTAAAAATAAAAATGAGCATCCCTTTTAGTTCTGATACCCTTTTTGTGCACCAAATAAAGGCTATTTTGTCCTACTGAGACTCCGTTTCATCCTTGTACCTCCCTCCTGAAAAAAGTAGTTTCAAGTAAATATCCAAACTGTTCATTTTTTTTTCTACCTGATTAGTTTTACTGTAAGTAAATCCAGCCATCTCCACTGTGGAGGAAACAGAGTGACTAGTAATAAAAGGATATTAATCTGAGCCAGGTTCTTCAGCTTCTCTGTGACTTGGTTCTGAAACATGATCACGTTCTCACATCGACACATGTTTTCATCTGCTGGTTTGTCTGTAGGAGCAAAATAAAAAGGGTTATCAATTTCTTCTAGTCTTAGATTAATTCCATTTGTTGTCATGATTTCACTTCATTTCTAACTTCCTTTCCTTTCTCAGCCCTGAGACATTCCTGTTCCTGATTTAGAAAAGATGAATTTATGTTTTAGGAAAAGGTCTTCTTGTTTGCTGGTATTCTGTCAGGACTCAGAGCACCAAATCTCCTGCTGTACTGAGCAGTGGTTGTATGGAAGTAAAATAGTCTCATTAGAGTCAGACATTTTTTAGACATTGAATTTATGTCAATAAATTTTCATCCTGTGCGAGTATGTATGTGAATTTTTTTTGGTACTTAAAATTTGCCAGCAAAAATTCAATTCAGTTTTCAGTCAGTCAGTCATTTTCTACCACTTATTCCATAGTGGGTCGCGGGGGAGCTGGTGCCTATCTCCAGCAGTCTATGGGCGAGAGGCGGGGTCCACCCTGGACAGGTCGCCAGTCCATCGCAGGGCAACACACAAACAACCATGCACACACTCATTCATACACTTAAGGGCAATTTAGAGTGACCAATTAACCTAACAGGCATGTTTTTGGACTGTGGGAGGAAGCCGGAGTACCCGGTGAGAACCCACGCATGCACGGGGAGAACATGCAAACTCCATGGCACTTCACAAAACTCAGGTACATACATTCCAATTAGTCCTAACCATTGAACAGTGCAGCCAGATTCATTTATTTATTCAAATTGGATAAAAAGTTTTTCTGTCTAAGGAAACCCAGCAGATTGCATCCAGTCAGTGACTTGTAGCATTCACTCCTCCTGGATGAACATGCAGAGACAGTGGACAGTCACTGGCGTTGACTTTGCAGCAATCCCTCATACTGAGCATGCATGTAGCGACAGTGGAGAGGAAAAACTCCCTTTTAACAGGAAGAAACCTCCAGCAGAACCAGGCTCAGTGTGAGCGGCCATCTGCCACGACCGACTGGGGGTTTGAGAGAACAAAGAAGCACTGATCCAGGAGTACTTTCTATGGGAAGGAAAAGTAAATGTTAATGGATGTAGCTCCTTTAGTCGTTTTATCTAGAAAGAAAGAACAGATAAACTCTGAGCCAGTTTTCAATGTTAGAGTCTGAAGAGAGCACATAGAGTTAGTTACAGTAAAAGCTCAGTCAGTAGCTATGTCTAGGAGAGAGAAAGGGTTAAACACTGAAAGACAGGGCCATGTGGATCATCGGTAGAGGGTGAGCATTAAGTTGTTGCCAGCAGAAGCTTGGACGATGCCCCTCTCCAGAAAGGTGTCACAGGTAGATACAGAGTCAGGCCAGGTGTAGCTTCTAGGAAGAGAAAAGAGAGAGAACAAAGTTAAAAGCTGAAATAACAGCAAATAATACAAAATTGAAGAGTAGTGTGAGAAAGTAGCGAAGAGGGTGAAAGTGGTCATTATGTCCTCCAGCAGCCTAAGCCTATAGCAGCATAACTACAGAGATAGCTCAGGATAACTTAAGCCACTCTAACTATAAGCTTTATCAAAAAGGAAAGTTTTAAACCTAGCCTTAAAAGTAGACAGTTTGTCCATCTAGAGCCCACTGATGGCCATTGTTATACTAAAAACCACAACGATTGGGATACCTCTCTCTTTCAGATTGATTCTAACTATTGGAAAAGAGAAGGGGTCATACAGGTAGCACAAATGGAGGGTGTGTTTGCACCTCAACCATAACTGAGCCGGTTTAGGCTAATCCTGATTCTCCCTTACTCCATCCAACAGGGAGGAAATAAGGCGGAGGTAAAAATAAGGAAGATAACTCAGGATAACCTAAGCCACTCTAACTATAAGCTTTATCAAAAAGGAAAGTTTTAAGCCTAGCCTTAAAAGTAGACAGGGTGTCCACCTCACGGACTAAAACTGGGAGCTGGTTCCACAGGAGAGGAGCCTGATAACTATAGGATCTGCCTCCCATTCTACTTCTAGAGACTCTAGGAACCACCAGTAAACCTGCAGTCTGAGAACAAAGTGCTCTGTTAGGAACGTATGGAACAATCAGATCTCTGATGTATGATGGAGCTAAATCATTAAGGGCTTTATATGTGAGGAGGAGAATTTTAAATTCTATTCTGGATTTAACAGGGAGCCAATGAAGGGAATCTAAAATAAGAGAAATATGATCTCTCTTTTTAATTTTCATCAGAACTCTTGCTGCAGCATTTGGAATCAACTGAAGGCTTTTAACTGCATTTTGTGGACATCCTGATAGTAAAGAATTACAATAGTCCAGCCTTGAAGTAACAAATGCATGGACTAGTTTTTCAGGGTCACTTCTGGACAGGATATTTCTAATTTTGGCAATGTTCCGGAAATGAAAGCAGGAAATCCTAGAAACCTGTTTAATATGGGATTTAAATGACAAGTCCTGGTCAAAAATGACACCAAGGTTTTTTACTTTATTACCGGAGGTCAATTTAATGCCATCCAGGTTAAGTGATTGACTAAGCAGTTTCTTTTTTAAAGACTCCGGTCCAAAGACGACAACTTCTGTCTTGCCTGAATTTAGAAAAGCAGAAAATTTAAAGGCATTCCAAGTTTTATGTCGTCACGACTTGCTTGTAGTCTGTCTAACTGGTTGGGTTCATCAGGATTTATGGATAAGTAAAGCTGAGTATCATCAGCGTAACAGTGAAAATTTATTCTATGCTGCCTGATAATTTTACCTATTGGAAGCAAATATATAGTAAAGAGAATTGGCCCAAGTACTGAACCCTGTGGTACGCCACAATTAACCCTGGAGTTTAAAGATGATTTATCATTTACATGAACAAACTGGAATCTGTCAGACAAATAAGATTTAAACCAGCCTACTGCTGTTCCCCTGATCCCTACAGCATATTCCAGCCTTTCTAAGAGAATATTGTGATCGACTGTATCAAATGCAGCACTGAGATCTAACAGGACCAGTACAGACACAAGTCCATTATCTGAGGCAATAAGAATATCATTAGTGACTTTCAGCAGAGCTGTTTCAGTGCTATGATGAGCTCTGAAACCTGACTGAAAATCTTCAAACAGGTCATTGCTGTGTAAATGCTCACACATTTGATTAGCAACTATTTTCTCAAGAATTTTAGATAAGAATGGAAGATTGGATATAGGTCTGTAATTTATTAAGTCATCTCGATCAAGTGAAGGTTTCTTAAGCAAAGGTTTAATTACAGCTACCTTAAAAGCTTGTGGTACATATCCATTTACTAAGGATAAATTAATCATATCCAAAATGGGGCTGGTAATTAGAGGAAACACTTCCTTAAATAATTTGGTTGGGATTGGGTCTAACATATAAGTTGAAGGTTTAGATGAAGCTAATATTTCTGATAACTCAGGAAGCTCCACAGGATCAAAGCAGTCCAAGCACAGATCAGGTTCTACAGTTACTTTCAATGTTGTCTCACTTGCTAAGGAAGAAGTAATCATCTTCGGGAGTATATCAAAGATTTTCTTTTCAATAGAATCAATTTTATTTAAAAAAAATCCCATAAACTCATGACTGCTAAGAGCTAAGGAAATAGATGGCTCAACAGAGCTATGACTCTGTGTAAGTTTAGCAACTGTACTAAATAGAAACCTAGGATTATTCTTGTTCTCTTCTATTAATGATGAGAAATAAGCTGTTCTGGCTTGGCGAAGTGTCTTTTTATACAACAGTAGGCTATTTTTCCAGATTAAGTAGGAATCCTCTAGGTGTGTAGAGCGCCATTTCCTCTCCAATTTTCTAACATTGTGCTTTAAAGTACGCAGCTCTGAATTAAACCAGGGAGCCTGCCTCCTATGAATAATTACCTTCTTTTTCAAGGGGGCTGCATTGTCTAATGCACCACGCAATGATGAAGTAACACTATGAACAAGAGAATCAATTTGTGAAGGGGAAGAAACAAAATTATTGCCCTCCACTGTGTTTTTCTGTGATAATGAGGAAATCAAAAGTGGAACAGATTCTTTAAAGGTTGTTACAGCATCGTCTGATAATGATCTACTATAATGAAATTTTCTTTCAGGTGTGGAGTACTCAGTTAAATTAAACTCAAAGGTTATTAAAAATGGTCAGACAGGACAGGCTTATGAGAAAATATTGTTATGTCTTTACACTCAATGCCATATGTCAGCACAAGGTCCAGAGAATGAAGACAAAGGTGGGTAGGTTTGTTAATGTTTTGAGCAAAGCCAATTGAGTCTAAGATAGCCTAAATATAGCCTTTAATGCTATCACTTTCAGTATCAACATCAATGTTAAAATCCCCCACTATAATAACGTTATCTGTATTTAACACTAAATCAGATAAAAGGTCTGAAAACTGATCTAAAAATTGAGAGTAAGGGGCTGGTGGACGGTACAAAACAACAAACAGAAGTGGTTTTAGTGCTTTGCAATTTGGATGAGGAAAACTGAGGATTAAATGAACTGAAGAGTTGTAGAGTTGTAGCTATTGATTGGTCTGGGACTGGTCAATAAATCGGACTGAAAGATGGTTGCTACTCCTCCTCGCCAAGTATTTCGAGGAATGTGAAAATTTAAATAATTAGTAGGAGTTGACTCATTTATAGTAACATAATCCTCTTGCTGCAGCCAGGTTTCTGTGAGACAAAATAAATCAATCTGATTGTCACAAATCAGGTCATTAACTAGCAATGTCTTTGAAGAGAGAGATCTTATGTTCAGTAAGCCACATTTAATTGTTTTATTTTTCTTCTTAGTCGTGTTTATTTTTATTAGATTTTCCTGATTTTCTCGTTTTAGATTATTTTTTAATCTATTCAATTTTGGCCATGGGCGAGACACTGTCTCAATAGGGTAATGGGTGGGTAGCAGTACAGAAGCTGCAGAGAGGAGTGTTAAACTACGACCCTGCTTCCTGGTCTGAATCCTGGGTTGTCAGAGTTTTGGACAACTAATAAATTCGGCCAGATTCCTAGAAAGAAGAGCTGCTCCATCCAAAGTGGGATGGATGCCATCTCTCCGGATCAGACCAGGTTTTCCCCAAAAGGTTCGCCAATTATCAATGTAACCCACATTGTTTTCTGGACACCACCTAGACACCCAGCGGTTGAATGACAGGTAGGGGACCAGAGAAAATTACGGAGTCCGACATTGTTTTGGCAAACTTACAAATTGAAGCAACACTAACTTTGGGGACCTCCGATTGACGTAACCGGGTGTCATTACCACCAGCGTGAATAACAATCTTACTGTATTTAGGCTTATCCTTAGCCAGCAGTTTCAGGTAGGATTTGATGTCGCCCGATCTGGCCCCTGGCAGACTTTTGACTGCCAGGGGCCAGGGGCTGGTGTCTCTAGTGCCACGTTTCTGACTATTGAGCTGCCAATTACCAGAGTTGGCTTTTCAGCGGGTGTGTCGCTGAGCGAGGAAAATCTGTTAGAAACGTAGACGGTTGGTGGTGATCTGTGGGCTGGGATCTAGGACTATGCTTCCTACGTACCGTCACCCAGCCCCGGCCTGAGATCCCGGCTGCACGGGCTCTGCTGGAGGACTGCTACGGGGAGCTACCCTCGGTGGCTCCCCGTAGCCGGGCCTCCAATTCCGACACCCTCGCCTCCAAAGCTACAAAAATGCTACATTTATTACATGTATCATTATCACTAAAGGAGGAAGAGGAGTAACTGAACATCTGACAGAGAGAGGAGGAGACTCAGATAAAGAAACAGCTGAACGGGTAGCCATGGTGGGGCTAAAGCTAACGCTAAGCTAGCAACCCCTTGCCACTAGAACCACTACAAAACCGTGTAAAACACGGAGAGTCCCCAAACGTTAAATACAGCAACAGAAAGTATGTGTTTTAACGTGCCTATTTATTGGAACAAGTAAGAGATATCACAGTAGAGAGAAATCAGATCAAACGAGAGAGCCTTCACACACCAAACAATCCACCAAGTGCAAACAGGAAGTGACGAATACGCCTTACCACGCCTGTCCAGCAGAGGCACAGGCGTGGTAATTCACCTGCAAGAATTAGCCTGAAAAAAATTCACCTGCAGAAATTCACCTGCAAAAATTCACCTGCAGAAATTCGCCTGCAGAAATTCACCAGCAGAAATTCACCAGCAGAAATTCGCCTGCAAATGTGTTGCCGCTTCTTCTGGGGTGTTAATGGGTGTTGAAGTAATCAGCACACGATCGAGTCAAGCGTCTTTTAGCCAATCAGATTACGCTTGTTTGATCACGTGACACACCATTGCCTTGGGCAGAGGCGAGTCTCTTAACAGTTTGCTGGATAGTGACTTAATGAAGATCAGTGATGAGATTTTTCTGCCAAAAATGTATTATTACAAAACGCCAGATAATTAACACCCATTTGAGATTTGGTATTTTTTTTCATCTAATGGAACTGAATGAAATGTTTGACTGACCTGATGACAGCTAGTCCCCCAACCCTGTCCGCAGATGCTCTTGTTTTGAAGTGACCGGAAGAAGCGGCAAAACATTTGCAGGCAAATTTTTGCAGGTGAATTCCTGCAGGTGAATTTTTGCAGGTGAATTTTTGTAGGCGAATTTCTGCAGGTGAATTTTTTCAGGTGAATTTCTGCAGGTGAACTTCTGCAGGTGAATTTTTGCAGGCGAATTT
Organism: Crenichthys baileyi; assembly: GCA_036173005.1. Taxonomy (NCBI): domain Eukaryota; kingdom Metazoa; phylum Chordata; class Actinopteri; order Cyprinodontiformes; family Goodeidae; genus Crenichthys; species Crenichthys baileyi. The sequence continues at coordinate 463,301 of JAHHUM010001164.1, forward strand.
CTGCAGGTGAATTTGTGCAGGTGAATTTTTTCTGGCAAATTTCTGCAGGTGAATTTCTGCAGGTGAATTTCTGCAGGTGAATTTTTTTCAGGCGATTTCTTGCAGGTGAATTTTTGCTGGCAAATTTTAAGTACAAAAAAAAATTCACATTCATAATTCTCGTACTCGTCGTCTTCCGTTTTATCTGGGACCGGGTCGCAGGGGCAGCAGACTCAGCAGAGGCCCCTCCCGAATGGGCGAGCCCCTCCCCCTATCTCTAAGGGAGTGCCCGGCACCCTACGGAGGAAGCTCATTTCAGCCGCTTGTATCCGGGATCTCGTTCTTTCGGTCATGACCCAAAGTTCATGGCCATAGGTGAGGGTAGGAACGTAGACCGACCGGTAAATCGAGAGCTTCGCTTTTCGGCTCAGCTCTCTCTTCACCACAACGGACCGGCACAGTGCCCTCATTACTGTGGCAGCCGCACCGATCTGTCTGTCGATCTCCCGCTCCATTCTTCCCTCACTCGTGAACAAGACCCCGAGATACTTGAACTCCTCCACTTGAGCCAGGAACTCCCCTCCAACCTGAAGAGGACAAGCCACCCTTTTCCGGTCGAGTACCATGGCCTCTGACTTGGAGGAGCTGATCTTCATCCCAGCCGCTTCACACTCGGCTGCAAACCGCCCCAGCGCATGCTGTAGGTCTTGGCTAGAGGGGGCCAGCAGGACCACGTCATCTGCAAAAAGAAGAGACGAAATCCACTGGTCCCCAAACCAGACCCCCTCCGGCCCTTGGCTGCGTCTAGAAATCCTGTTCTTAAAAGTTATGAACAGGACCGGTGATAAAGGGCAGCCCTGCCGGAGTCCAACATGCACCGGGAACAGGTCCGACTTAGTGCCGGTAATGCGGACCATACTCTTGCTCCGCTCGTACAGGGACCGGATGGCCCCTAATAAAGGGCCCCCGATTCCATACTCCTGGAGCACCCCCAACTAGGCATCACGAGGGACACAGTCAAATGCTTTCTCCAGGTCCACAAAACACATGTGAACCGGTTGGGCAAACTCCCGTGAACCCTCGAGTACCCTGTAGCGGGTATAGAGCTGGTCCACTGTTCAACGGCCGGGACAAAAACCACACTGCTCCTCTTGAAGCCGAGGTTCGACTATCGGCCGGACTCTCCTCTCCAATACCCTGGCGTAGGCCTTACCAGGGAGGCTGAGGAGTGTGATCCCCCTGTAGTTGGAACACACCCTCCGGTCACCCTTCTTATGAAGGGGGACCCTCACCCCAGTCTGCCAGTCCAGGGGCACTGTCCCCGACCGCCATGAAATGTTGAAGAGGCGTGTCAACCATGACAGCCCCACAACATCCAGAGATTTGAGGTACTCAGGGCGGATCTCATCCACCCCCGAAGCCTTGCCACCGCGGAGCTTTTTAACCACCTCGGTGACTTCAGTTTGGGTGATGAAAGAGTCCAACCCCGAGTCCCCAGCCTCTGTTTCCACCAGGGAATGCGTGATGGCAGGATTGAGGAGATCCTCAAAGTACTCCTTCCACCGCCCGATGTCCCCAGTCGAGGTCAGCAGCCTCCCACCCCCACAGCCCGGGCCACAGCACGCTTGGCCTCACGGTACCCGTCAGCCGCCTCAGGAGTCCCACAAGCCAACCACAGCCGATAGGACTCCTTCTTCAGCTTGACAGCATCCCTAACTGCTGGTGTCCACCACCGGGTTCTTGGATTGCCGCCGCGACAGGCACCGCAGACCTTACGGCCGCAGCTACAGGCAGCAGCCTCGACAATAGATGCGGATAACATGGTCCACTCGGACTCTATGTCTCCAACATCCCCCGGAATCTGGATGAAGCTCTCCCGGAGGTGGGAGTTGAATACATCCCTGGCCGAGGGCTCCACCAGGCGTTCCCAGCAGATCCTCACTATGCGCTTGGGCCTGCCAAGTCTGTCCAGCTTTCTCCTCCTCCAGCGGATCCAACTCACCACCAGGTGGTGATCAGTGGACAGCTCAGCCCCTCTCTTCACCAGAGTGTCCAAAACATGCGGCCGAAGGTCTGATGATACGACAACAAAGTCGACCATTGACCTCCTGCCTAGGGTGTCCTGGTGCCAAGTGCACTGATGGACACCCTTATGCTTGAACATGGTGTTCATTATGGACAATCCGTGACTAGCACAGAAGTCCAATAACAAAACACCACTCGGATTCAGATCGGGGAGGCCATTCCTCCTGATCACGCCTCTCCAGGTGTGACTGTCGTTTCCCACGTGGGCGTTGAAGTCCCCAGCAGAATAATGGAGTCCCCGGGAGGGGCACTATCCAGCACTTCAGACAGGGACACCAAGAAGGCCGGATACTCCGCAATACCGCTCAGCCCGTAGGCCGAAACAACAGTCAGAGACCTATCCCCAACCCGAAGGCGCAGGGATGCGACCCTCTCATCCACTGGGGTAAACCCCAACACGAGACGGCTGAGCTGGGGGGCAACAAGCATACCCACACCAGCCCGCCGCCTCTCCCCGTGGGCCACTCCAGAGTAGAAGAGAGTCCAGCCCCTCTCCAGGAGATGGGTTCCAGAGCCCACACTGTGCGTGGAGGTGAGCCCGACTATTACTAGTCGATATCTCTCGTACCGGGCGACGTCACGTGCCTCGATATTCTAGTCCTCATGAAGGATTCTTGAATCCTTCATGAATCCTTCACATACCTTGTGTGAATCCTTCACATACATAATTGCACAGGATAAAAATTCAGTGTTATAAATTCAATGTCTAAAAAATGTCTGATTCTAATGAGACTATTTTACTTCCATATGGTTGCTTCAGTGGCAGCAGGTGGCAGTAATGCTCTGCTGATATGAAAGAAAGTTTTTTACTGACCTTTTTCTAGAAACTGCTGTAGTGGAAACTCTACCTTTCCTTAAATAACACAGAAAGAGGGTTTCTTTTCTTCCTGTTCTCATTCTGTTCTTACAGATTTTTAGCAAGACCACAATTTTCTAAGAATGAGTTCATCCTCACCCATAAATATTGACAAACTTAGTACCTTTACATATTTTTGATTTCAGTTTCTTTGTAATTTCTCCCATTTTTTCAAAGTCCTCTGCATAATACTGGTGCATCTCAGCAGGCTCTGATGCTATTTCTCTCAGCTCCTGCTCAATGGCCTTCCCAACACCCAACGCGTATATTGTGACCCCTAAAAGTGGCAGAAAATAGAGTGGTGACATAAAACTAATATCAGAAAGAAAATGCTTTAGTCAGAAACTATAATATTTGGGGATCAAGAGAAAGTAACACATATTACCAGAGTTCTTTGCTTTATTGGCCCACTCAGAAACGTCATCCTGTGATCTTCCATCAGTGAACACGATGCACACTCGTGGGATGTTCGACCTGGCGCCTTCTTTCTCTGAAAAGCTGTACTGAAAAATGTGACGCAAGGCAGAGCCAGTCATGGAGCCCCTCCCCATGTACTGCATCTGGGTCACAGCCCGCTTGATGTCCTGCGCTGTGATGTGTTGCCCCAAAGTGAACTCTGTGCGCACCTTGGTGGAGAACTGAATAAGTCCTACATGTGTGCCCGTCCTGGAGATGTCCAGTGAGTCAACAATGCTGTTTACAAACTGCTTAACCAGCTCAAAGTTGGCATGGCCCAGACTCTTGGAGCCATCGATCACAAACACTAAATCCATGACTCCATCGTGACATCCTGGCTCTGTTAGATGCAAAGACATGAAAAATGCATGTTGATGTGGAGTTTTTTTTATCTTAATTTGTCGGCGCATCTAGGATATTTATAGCTAAGATCATACTTTCACAGCTTTTTCCATCTTCAGCCAGGATGAATCCCTCATAGCATTTACAGATGTAAGAGTCAGTGGTGTTGGCGCACAGATGTTCACAGCCATGGTCCAGTGTCTGACACAGATCCACACCTGGTAGTTTAGCACATATTACTGATGCTGCTGTGGCACAATGAACCTGTTTATTGAAACTGTATTTTACTATACATTATATGTATTACATTACTGGCATTTTAAGCTGAAGGCATCAAAGAAGAAGAAAACAAATAGACAAATAGCAAAACCACTCATAACTACTGACCTTTGCCACATTTTGTCCCATTACAACCACAGCTTTAATTCTTTTATTTGGATTATTTGTAATATTCCATCTACCCATCAACTCTGAAAAGCTTTTCTGTTCTTCCAAAGGAAAATCTTCCCCAGTGCATAATGCTGCCACCACCACGTTTTACTGTGGGGATGGTATCCTTAGTTTCCTCATGTGCAGTGTTAGTTTCCCCACCTATACAGTAAAGGCCTGGCATGTCCCTTAGGATGGTCTTCATAATGTTGTTTGTTTAGTAATGTTCTCTAATAAACCTCTGAGGCCTTCAGAAATCTTCTGGATTTATACTGAGATTAAATTACATGCACAGATGGACTCATCTCTGCTACTGAGATTAAATGCATCCTGCAATTCTGAAGACAACATTATATAAGAGTCAGTATTTTATTCAGGGTATCAGTGTAAGGGGGGCTGAATTCAATTGCACACATGTTTCAGGTTTTTCTTTGTAAAGTTTGTGGTTGCAGTGTGAAAAAAGTTTAAGAGGTATAAATAATCATTAAAAGGCACTACACCTAACAGAAATTAATAAAACAAAATGGCTGAAACCTAGAATGTCTGGAAGAGCAGTACTGGAGTATTTTGAGACAGCATTTGGATGTGACATTTATTCTGACATCGCAGTCGATCCAGAGTTAATTCTGGGTTATGTAACATCAACAAATACTTGAACTAAAGCGAAAAAAGAGCCAAATCTGAAAACATGCTGGCTAATGAAGGCTAAATGAAAGCTAATAAGTAAAATACATCTTTGCACAGATTCTTTGATTTATATTTATTCCAATGCATTTCTTAGCTCACCTCTATATATGTATTGCATTTGTGTATCCTATACTTCCTCCACACTTTATTAAAGTCATTCTAGTGAATTCATTAATACTCACGCTGACATGTCTTTCCATCAGCACGCAGCATGTATCCTTCTTTGCATTTACATACACAGGAATCTTCCGTATTCATAAACTCCTGTTCACAGCCATGATTCCCATCAACACAATGGTCTATCTCTGTAGAGCATATAAATAGTTAGTCAGTCAGTCAGTCATTTTCTACCGATTATTCCATAGTAGGTCGCGGGGAAGCTGGTGCCTATCTCCAGCAGTCTATGGACGAGAGGCGGGGTACACCCTGGACAGGTCGCCAGTCCATCACAACACACAAACAACCATGCACACACTCATTCATACACCTAAGGGCAATTTAGAGTGACCAATTACCCTGCATATATATATGTATATATATATATATGTATGTATATATATATATATTTATCCATACATGCATCACTTACAAACGATCAAAAATAGGAAAGCATGTGGACAGTATAACAAAATGCATTTAAAATGATTGAATAATGGAAGGATTTAAAGTGGACTGCCATGGGAAAGATTCTGTGATACAAAGGTCTTTTAAATGCAACAGTACAAAGGTACAGATGAGAAAGATGAGGATTAAGGTACTGGAATGATCTGACTGCAATGCTGACTTTTAGGCATAAATTAGCTCCTCTGAGCTCCCTCTAAACTTTTCCACATTTTGTTGTTTAGGGGGGATTACATGATAGATCAACACAAAGTATTGTATAATTGTGAAGTAAAAGGAAAAACAAATTTCAAAATATAATAAAAACATCTCCAACACATTGTTGGAATGGTCCAGTCAAAGTTCAGACCTAAATCCAGTTGAGAATCTGACGCAAGATGTGAAGGTTGCTATTCACAGATGATTCCCTTCCTTTCTGACCCAGTTTAAGCAGTTTGTCTTAGAATAGGTAACAACGTTAGAGTCTCGATGTGTGAAGATGATACTTTGTAAATCCATGTTTCCCTGTGATTACAGCTGCAGATCTTCTGGTTACAAAATATTGACTCAAAGGAAGTAAATATAAATACACACAACGCTTTTCTGATTTTTCTTTCTAAAAAAGCTTGAAAACCATGAAACAGAAGCACCAGCGTTCTCAAAACCTCTTTTAAAAGTTACACCTTTTGTTGAATCATAACAGTAAAATAAAATCCACTTACTTTTACAGGATTTCCCATCTGGTCTGAGTGTGAAGCCTTTCCTGCATCGACACACACAGGAGTTTTCTGTGCTCACAAAGTCCTGTTCACACCCATGGGTATCATCAGCACAGGGATCCACCTCTGCATGTGAGAGACTGTGGGTCAGCTCATATAAACAAGTTTCATTGGTGCATCAGCAACATTTTTCCTTAAGATGTGTCAGCTTACTTGAAAAAAGCCAAATATTAGAACCATGGGCATTCATTTGACCAGTTTTTATGAGAAAACAAAGGGATTTTTAAAGAAAGTCATTAAAAAGCTCAACAAGGTAATAAAGAAGACTGGCTCTGTTCTGGGGACTCCTCTGGAACCTCTGGAGATGTAAAGAAGGATTCTTCATATAATGAAGAACATTATGGAGAACCCTGAGCATCCTCCTCATGAGACTGTTGTACAACAACAGAGTGTCTTCAGTCAGAGGCGTCTTCAGATCTGCTGTAAGACAGACTGCTACAGGAGATCCTTCCTGCCCACAACCAATAAGCATCTACAACGGCTCTTTGAAGAAACCTACAGAGCTACAACATCTATTTGCATCTATTAAAATGATTTAGACTCTTACTTTTGCAGGTTTTCCCATCTGGTCTGAGTGTGAAGCCTTTCCTGCATCGACACACACAGGAGTCTTCAGTGCTCACAAAGTCCTGTTCACACCCATGGGTGCCATCAGCACAGGGATCCACCTCTGCATGTGAGAGACTGTGTCTCAGTGTTTTTGAAAAGCTCAATTGGTGCTTCAGCAACATCTTTCTTAAGATTTGTCAGCTTACTTGAAAAGAGCAAGTACGTGTATTTTGAATAATGATTTCCCTGAATTTTGTTCTTGCTTTTAATTTTGGGTAAATGGGTTAAAATCTACAGACAGCAAAGATCTAACCATGGGCATTCATTTAACCTGGTTTTATGAGAAAACAAAGTCATAAAAAAAAGTCATAAACTAAACAGGTGTCTTCTCGGTTACTTAAAGTTTTGGTAAAAATCTGTTTTTGTTCAGAATTTATTGTAGCAAATGGAAGGGTGATGTCTCACTAAAGCTTACACATGATGCATGGGTAGTGTGAGTTTGTATTAAAAATTATATCAGTCTTAATAAATAAAAAAGTAATATTTTTATCAATCTGAAATTATAAAATCTGTCTGAGCAGTAAATTCTTTTCAACAGGGAGCCTGAAGTCTGAACATTATAAAAGGAATGAGAGAAATATTTCTGAAAATATATTTATTCTCAGAATCCACATGTTCACACATTACTTGTAAATTTGTTGATTATATTGCATCTAGTCCCTAAAGGGTTTGGAGAATGAATGTTCAGATTTCCTTTAACAGATTTAGCTTTATCAAATTATCTCCATGCACATAATGCACATAATTTTTATGTCCAAAACCTGTCCAGAGTCTGTAGGAAAGTTTAGAAAAGAAAATAGAGGAATTAAGTCTAAGTCAGCCACCTTCATCAGCTCTGACCACCATGAACCCTGGCTAAGAAGGGTCTTGTGTGTCCTGATATCATACTGGTGTACTCGTACTCGTCGTCTTCCGCTTATCCGGGACCGGGTCGCGGGGGCAGGAGACTAAGCAGAAACACCCAGACGTCCCTCTCCCCAGACACCTCCTCCAGCTCCTCCGGGGGGAGCCCAAGGCGTTACCAGGCCAGCCGAGAGACATAGTCCCTCCAGCATGTCCTGGGCCGTCCCCTGGGCCTCCTCCCGGTGGGACGTGCCTGGAACACCTCCTGAGGAAGGCGTCCAGGAGGCATCCAATATAGATGCCCGAGCCACCTCAACTGGCTCCTCTCGATGTTGAGGAGCAGCGGCTCTACTCCGAGCCCCTCCTGGATGGCCGAGCTCCTCACCCTACCTCTAAGGGAGTGCCCGGCCACCCTACGGAGGAAGCTCATTTCAGCCGCTTGCATCCGGGATCTCGTTCTTTCGGTCATGACCCAAAGTTCATGGCCATAGGTGAGGGTAGGAACGTAGACCGACCGGTAAATCGAGAGCTTCGCTTTTCGGCTCAGCTCTCTCTTCACCCAAAACCAGACCGGCACAGTGCCCCATTACTGCGGCAGCCCCCACCGATCCGTCTGCCCGATCTCCCGCTCCATTCTTCCCTCACTCGTGAACAAGACCCCGAGATACTTGAACTCCCCCAACTTGAGAAGGAACTCTCCTCCAAAACCTGAAGAGGACAAGCCACCCTTTTTCCCGGTCGAGTAACATGGCCTCTGACTTGGAGGAGCTGATCTTCATCCCAGCCGCTTCACACTCGGCTGCGAACCGCCCCAGCGCATGCTGTAGGTCTTGGCTAGAGGGGGCCAGCAAGACCACGTCATCTGCAAAATGAAGAGACGAAATCCACTGGTCCCCAAACCAGACCCCCTCCGGCCCTTGGCTGCGTCTAGAAATCCTGTCCATAAAAGTTATGAATAGGACCGGTGACAAAGGGCAGCCCTGCCGGAGTCCAACATGCACCAGGAACAGGTCCAACTTAGCACCGGCAATGTGGACCAAAACTCCTGTTTCCGCTCGTACAGGGAACGGATGGCCCCAATAAAAGGGCCCCCAATTTCCATACTCCTGGAGCACCCCCACAGGGCATCACGAGGGACACAGTCGAATGCTTTCTCCAGGTCCACAAAACACATGTGGACCGGTTGGGCAAACCCCCATGAGCCCTCGAGTACGCTGTAGAGGGTATAGAGCTGGTCCAGGTGTTCTAACGGCCGGACGAAAACCACACTGCTCCTCCTGAAGCCGAGGTTCGACTATCGGCCGGACTCTCCTCTCCAATACCCTGGCGTAGGCCTTACCAGGGAGGCTGAGGAGTGTGATCCCCCTGTAGTTGGAACACACCCTCCCGGTCACCCTTCATTATGAAGGGGGACCACCACCCCAGTCTGCCAGTCCAGGATGCACTGTCCCGACCACCATGCAATGTTGAAGAGGCGTGTCAACCATGACAGCCCTACAACATCCAGAGATTGAGGTACTCAGGGCGGATCTCATCCACCCCGAACCCTGGCCACCGCGGAGCTTTTTAACTACCTCGGTGACTTCAGCCTGGGTGATGAAAGAGTCCAACCCCGAGTCCCCAGCCTCTGTTTCCACCAGGGAATGCGTGATGGCAGGATTGAGGAGATCCTCGAAGTACCCCTTTCCCACCGCCCGATAATGTCCTACAGTCGAGGTCAGCAGCCTCCCACCCCCCACTATAAACGAGTGTTGGCGAAGCCAATGTTTCCCTCCTCCGAGGGGGCCGGACGGTTTGCCAGAATCGCTTCGGGGGCAACCGGTAGTCCTTCTCCATGGCCCTCACCAAACTCCCAGGCCCGGGTTTTTTGCCTCTGCCACAGCCCGGGCCGCAGCACGCTTGGCCTCACGGTACCCGTCAGCCGCCTCAGGAGTCCCACAAGCCAACCACAGCCGATAGGACTCCTTCTTCAGCTTGACAGCATCCCTTACTGCCAGTGTCCACCACTCGGTTCTGGGATTGCCGCCACGACAGGCACCGCAGACCTTACGGCCGCAGCTACGAGCAGCAGCATCCACAATTGATGTGGAGAACATGGTCCACTCGGACTATATGTCTCCAACATCCCCTTGAATCTGGTCAAAGCTCTCCCGGAGGTGGGAGTTGAATACATCCCTGGCCGAGGGCTCCACCCGGCGTTCCCAGCAGATCCTCACTATGCGCTTGGGCCTGCCAAGTCTGTCCAGCTTTCTCCTCCTCCAGCGGATCCAACTCACCACCAGGTGGTGATCAGTGGACAGCTCAGCCCCTCTCTTCACCAGAGTGAAGTGTAGCACAGAAGTCCAATAACAAAACACCACTCGGATTCAGATCGGGGAGGCCATTCCTCCTGATCATGCCTCTCCAGGTGTGACTGTCGTTTCCCACGTGGGCGTTGAAGTCCCCAGCAGAATAATGGAGTCCCCGGGAGGGGCACTATCCAGCACTTCCGACAGGGACACCAAGAAGGCCGGGTACTCCGCACTACCGCTTGGCCCGTAGGCCGAAACGACAGTCAGAGACCTATCCCAAACACGAAGGCACAGGGATGCGACCCTCTCATCCACTGGGGTAAACCCCAACATGAGACGGCTGAGGTGGAGGGCAACAAGCAAACCCACACCAGCCCGCCGCCTCTCCCCGTGGGCCACTCCAGAGTAGAAGAGAGTCCAGCCCCTCTCACGGAGATGGGTTCCAGAGCCTACGCTTTGCGTGGAGGTGAGCCCGACTATTTCTAGTCGATATCTCTCGACCTCCCGCACAAGCTCAGGCTCCTTCCCCACCAGCGAGGTGACATTCCACGTCCCTAGAGCCAGCCTAAGCATCCGGGGATCGGGCCGCCGAGGTCTCCGCCTTCGTCCGCCACCCAATCCTCTTTGCACCGGTCCCTCACGGTTCCCCCTGCAGGTGGTGGGCCCACTGGGGGATGGCCTTGCGTCTCTCGTTCGGGCTTGGCCCGGCCAGGTCCCGCGAGGAGCAACCCGGCCACCAGGGGCTCTCCCGAACCCAGGCCTGGCTCCAGGGTGGGACCCCGGCTCCGCCGTACCGGGCGACGTCACGTGCTTCGATATATTAGTCGTCATGAAGGATTCTTGAACCGCTCTTTGTCTGACCCATCACCTAGAGCCTGTTTGCCATGGGAGACCCTGCCAGGGGCATTTAAGCCCCAGACAACATAGCCCTCACACCAGACAACATACTGGTGTTTCATCTCTTTTTGGGGACGAAGTTTGGACGTCAGGAGGTGAAGGTACCATTTTCCCATTCCTCTGATGCTACCAATAAAAAAATCTCTTAACACACGGCAGTTTGGTATAGATCGCCCTCGGATTGACTGCCTTTATCTCTCCTGGCACTACCTCAAAATGTTGAGAGGGATCAGTCACTTAAACTCCTGAGCTGAATTGTTACCAATTAAAAAACAATCTTGCTGAAAGATTAAAGAATGTTGTATACTTTTTCAAACTCTTTGGGTCCTCTTTCAAATGAAAAACCCTTTCAAAACATGCCTAGACAAGATAATATCACACTATCTGGAGCCCGTGTATTCCTTCAAGGTCTCACATGCACTGAAATATTCTTAGGAGCGGAAAGCACAAGGTTGTTTTCCACTGAGTTTTAAACTTTCAGGTCATTAAAGCTCATTTACATTGTACAAAATGTTCAAACATTTAATGAGACTAGCTTCATGGTCATTGCATTTCAGACAGATCATTCCAATGAAGGTTGTTTTCAACATTCTAGGTCAGAAAAGTGATGCATTCACATCTGTCTATGCATAAAGATATTTACTGAGATTTTCTTAACACTATAACATAAATATCATTAAGCATGTTTTATGAAAAAAATCCAAAATGCATCTATTAAAATGAAAGGTAAAATTGCATTTAGTCTCTTACTTTCACAGGTTTTCCCATCTAGTCTGAGTGTGAAACCTTTCCTGCATCGACACACACAGGAGTCTTCTGTGCTCACAAAGTCCTGTTCACATCCATGGGTGCCATCAGCACAGGGATCCACCTCTGCATGTGAGAGACTGTGTGTCAGCTCATATAAACAAGACTGTCAGTGTTTTTTAGAAATTTTATTGGTGCATCTCATTCTCAACATTTGTAAGGTTACTAAACCAAAAGCAAGTACATTTTAAGTACAGGCTTCTTTGAGTTCTGTTGCATTCTTTATTTTGAGTAAAGTGTCAAAATCCCTAAACAGCAAAACTTTGCCTGTTAGAGCCAAATGCTTTAATTTGACCTGGCTATTATAAGTAAATTGAGCTTTTTTTTAAAGAAAGTCATTAACTATTCAGGTATTTTCCTGCATTTTACAGTTAAAGTAGTTCAACTTGACTCTGCACATTTGGCTTGTTTTCAGTTACAATTTGGTAAGCACCTCAGTCTAAACAAGTAAAGTGATATGATTTGTATATGACTCAAACACAACAATGGAGGACCTGCTGCTTGGTCTCTAGCTTTTCAAGACTCAGAATGAAAGAAGATAGCCAGAGAAGGCTGCAGGCAGCAAGACGAGGCACCCTGGGTTAGTACAGGAGAGAGGGGAGCCACATGGCTCCCCTCTCTCCTGTACTAACCCAGAGGACGTGTGTGGGTAAGCTAACACTACCTAATGCTAGCTTGCTACAGTGGTCATATACACAATAAGCCCAGCGGGCTGTGACTAGTGAAGCTGCCACCTACCCAATCAGTGATTGAAAGTATTCTGACACCGCATTTTCAGTACCATTTGGAACAATTGGACCGACAAGCAAGCAAACATTACTAAAAATAGTAATGCTCTAGCTAAACGTTTTAATGGAAAACCCTAATAAGAACGAACCACGCCGAGTAGGGACTACTGGAAAATAGGCATAAATGTAGAAGACAAATATTTTCATATAAAGTCAGAACTACAATTTAAATTTTAATTTTCATTTAAAACTGTATGATTTGGGGCATGGCGCTGGTGGTGTAGGGGTTAGGCGCCCAACGATGTGCGGAGGCTGTGGTCCGCAATGCGGCTGTCCTGGGTTCTAGTCCCGGACCTGGTGACTTTTGCCGAATCTCTCCCCCTCTCTTTGCCCTCTTTCCTGTCTACCTACTGTCAAAAAAGGAAAAATTGAGGCCTCTAGTGCTGCAAAAAATTAAAAAAAAACTGTATGAGGACATCCAGTTTGCCATGAGGACAGGGTAGACGTTGCGACGGAGGGCTCCGAACAAAATCAATCTTTTTATTAAATTCACCCAACAGACTGCTACTCTTTCGCCATTCGTCTTTACAATAATATCTTGGCTGTTTTTTGAGCATAATTATCCACCAGTGATGGCTTGCAAAAAAACCCCGGGGGAAAGTAGGAAGGAGGACGCTAGCTTAACGCTAGAGGCTACCACCGTACTGCTTCAGCAGCCCCCGGGGGAGGCTCTGACCTCTGAGTTTAAATCCTCAGCAACATGCTTAGCTCCAAGCTAGACCAGGTACAGCTGTCCCGGAGGAACAGCCGGAGTGGGTCTCCTCTTTGGAGCTTGCAACAGAGGATCTGAGCCAACGAGTAGCTAGCCTCGAAGACTCATACGCGGCACTCCGTGAAGATAACGTCCAGCTAAAAGACAAAGTGACCGACCTGGAGAGCCGCAGCAGGCGTAAAAAAATATCCCACCCCTTGGCCTGCCGAGGCCCCAAAAAGCGGGCGCCTCTCTAATTTTTTCCCCCAACCTACTCTGCGAGGTGTTGGGAAGGAGATCCCCCAACCCCACCAGAGCTGGATAGAGCGCACCGCTCTCTCGCAGCGAAGCGGCGGGGGGGTGTCCGCCTCGTCGGTGATCCTTCGCCTACATCGAAACCGACCAAAGACCTCATCATCCGGGGGGCCCAGGAGGAGAGGGAGGCTCGACTCCCCAAGGCGCGTCCCTTCGCATAGTGGGGACTACAGCCCAGACGTCCTGGCCCGACGTGCGGGAGTACAAGGCCCACCATGGCGGAGCTCTACAGGGGGGGCCAAAAGCGGCTCTCCTTTTCCCCGGCCGGCTTCGCAAAATGCAAACCCAGGGGTGCCAAAAAAAGTTTTTGGCTCGGTAAGGGGGCGCAACAGTTCATCAAAAGCCCCCCTAAAACCATTGGAGGACCCATCAATAAAACAGCGTTGCTACTTAAAGGGGATGCTGTATGTGAGGTAACAAACCACGCGTGTTTTGAGGGTTTGCTCCAAGAGCATGCAGGTGGCTGTTCTTTCCCCCTCGATGTGCAGCTGATGTTGCTGATGTGCCACGCTACCTTATCCCCGGAAGATCTACCTTTCCCGTTTTTTTGGTTTCGTATCGATCTTTATTTTTGGGGGGGTATCTTAAAAATATCTTTTTTGTGTCCCAGCAACAGCTAAATAAGGGATGAAGGCCTTTTTTCATTTTATTTTCCATTGTTTTTTTTTATTTTCCAACAGTACTACTCTTCTAGGGTGATCATGGTGACCATTAAAGGGTACCTCAGAATGAATTTTTACTGTGGGGGGTTCACACCTATTTGTGCCCATAGGAGCAGTGGAAGTTTGCGATAGGCAGTTTGGTTTTTTTGAAGCAAGGTTATTAGTTTTTCGCAAGATTAAAAATAGAATACTAAGTTTGGAAATCTTGCTGCCATTTTGTTTTTTTTATTTTGCTTGGGCAGCCATTTTATTTTTATTTGGAGGGATGTTTGGGGGGGGTTAAGGTCGCTGCCAGGGTTCTTGCACTGTACCAAAAAACTTTTTTTTACCTTTTTCGCTTTCGATCTCGGCCCTCAGTAACTTCCATGTCATACGTTGCACAGTAAAGTTGCACACAGACTTTGCTTTTGAAACTATATGATTCAGTCTTTAAACTTTTGAACTGGAATGTTAAAAGGTTTAAATCCCCCAGTGAAGAGAAGGAAGGTCTTCTCACATATTAAACGATTCATTGCAGATGTGGTGTTTCTGCAGGAGACTCATATCGGGGAGTTCTGATGGTGGGCGCCTCTTGTCATGCTGGAGGGGACAACGTTTCCATTCCCCACTTTCAGGTTTAAGGCACAGGGGTTCTCCATACTGATCACCCAGAATGTCCCATTTGAAGCAGATGAGGTGGTAGCTGATAAACATGGCAGATTTGTTATAGTGAGTGGAAATTGTACGGTTACTCAGGTCGCCCTGGTAAATGTCTACGCCCTAATACAGATGATGAGAACTTTTTTTTAAAACAACTATTCTCTTCCCTACCAGATATTAATAAATACTCACCTGTCCTGGGGGGAGATTTGAACTGCTGGCTGGACCAGCTTTGGACCATTCATCCTTTAAAGCAGTATCACAAGCAAGTCAGCATCAGTTATCCAAAACTTCTATCTGAATTCGGACTGTGTGATGTGTGACGCGTTTTAAACCCCCGACAAGAGGGACTACTCATACTTCTCAAATGTACACAAAACGTCCCAAATTGATTATTTTTCATTGATACTAAAGTCTACCACAGGTCAGTACTTGTGACTATCAAAGCATAGCATTTCAGACATGCTCCAATTAAATGTCCCTGTCTCTTCCTCACCTTTTTTCCCTAAGAGCTGGACCGTGGCGTTTAAATAACATTGCTGTCAGACGAAAAAATTTTCGGAAAATTCATTCAAGATGAGATAAGTTTTTTTTTTCTACCAACCCTCCAAGAGACGTCCAGCCTTGGTTTTTGGGATGCCTTTAAGGGCCCTTATTAGGGGCCAAAATTTTCCTATTCAGCAAAATTAAGAAGCAATCACCTACGAACAGAATAACCTATTGCAACAAAATCAAAGAGATTGATGTAAAATACTCTCAAAAATCAATGTCTGGAACTTTCCAGAAAACGCGACGAACTTAAAGCAAGGTTGACCTGTTGACAACACACTCAGCTGAACGTTTGCCCCTACATGACAGATCCAAAATTTTTGTGCACCGGTGACAAGTCTGACAAAGTATTGGCAACTCTGCTCAGGGGTCGAGAGCAAGGCAGACCATTTCTAAGATTCGAAAACAGATGGCAGTTACAGTCACTGATCACGGGAAGATTTAAAACACAATGAGGGACTTTTAAGGAGCTATACTGCTCAGAATCAGATTGATTCCAGCATGATTGATGATTCCTAGCGAAACTTCACGTTCCTGTAATCTCACCAGAACTCAAAAAATAGGCTAGATGAAACCATCTCTCAGTCAGAGTCCCCTAGCAATAGCCCCAATGCAATCGGGAAATGCCCAGGCCCGGATGGTTTCCCTCAGAATTTTTTTAAAAACAGTTCTCAAATATACTTTCAGTTCATTTTAGTTCCCCCTTACCCATTGTTCTAAGCAAGGTTCTCTCCCTAAGTCATTCTATGAAGCCTGTATCACACTTATTGCAAAAAAAGGGGAAGGACCCATTGGAATGCACCTCATACAGACCTATTTCTCTCCTGAATACAGATGTCAAAATCTTGGCCAAGATTCTTACTCATAGGCTTGAAACCGTTTTACCAACAGTTATTTCAAAAGATCAAACAGGTTTCATTAAAGGTAGGCACTCATATTTTAATGTTAGAAGGCTGCTTAACATTGTTTATTCCAGTGCCACAGACTCGGCTGAGTGTGTTGTCTCTTTAGACGCCGAAAAAGCATTCGACAGAGTTGAGTTTTATTAATTTTTTGCAGTCCGGGTAGATTTTTGGCTTTGGGGGAAAATTCATCTCATGGATTAAGCTGTTGTACCAGCAGCCATCTGCTACAGTCCGTACCCAACTCTCAGACCTCAAAGCCATTTAAAAGTTACAAAGGGGCACCCCCAGGGTTGTCCTCTAAGCCCCCCCCTTTTTGATCTGGCCATAGAGCCCCTCGCCATTGCGTTTGGGGCCAGTGGGGAGTTTCTGGTATTTGGAGAAATAACATGGAACATAAGGTGTCGCTTTATGCAGATGATCTTCTACTTTTCATTTCCAAACCATCAACCTCATTACCTTTCGCTCTCGATCTGCTTGGCCAATTCGGTCGGCTCTCCGGGTATAAGCTGAACCTCACCAAGAGTGAGCTTTTCCCTCTGGGCGATAATACAACTATATCAGACTTTGCCAACTTGCCATTCAGAATTGAAAGACAAAAATTCACATATTTGGGTGTCACAGTGACAAAGAAATATAAAAACTTATTTAAAGAGAATCTGATTCCCCTGCTGAACCAAGTGAAGGGATCCCTCACAAAGTGGACGCCACTCTCCATGTCCCTTGTGGGACGTATCAACTCAATTAAAATGACTATACTACCCAAATTTTTATATCTCTTCCAGGCAATACCCATTTTTATCCCCAATGTGTTTTTCAATGAGTTGGACTCAATTTGTACATCTTATATATGGCAGGGTAAACGCCCAAGGCTCAACAAGTGGCAACTTCAAAAATCTAAAGAGGAGGGGGGGTTTGCCCTTCCCAACTGTCGATTCTATTACTGAGCTGTCAACCTTAAATGCCTGGTATTCTGGTATTTTTATCATCACTCAAGTGACCATCCTGATTGGGTGACTATGGAATTACGCAGTGACAACACCATATGCATCCCAGCCATACTTTGTTCCCCACTTCCACTCTCTTCATTTAACTCTATTCCAAATCCAGTAGTGAAACACTCACTGAAAATATGGGGCCAGTTTAGGAAATACTTTAAACTCCACAATTTTTCCCTCTTGAGTCCAATCGAATTAATCATTTTTTAAAACCATCTGTCCAGGACGGAGTGTTTTTGGAGTGGCGCAGGAAGGGACTTACCCATTTTAAGGACCTTTACATAGAGAAGAAACTGGCGTCATTTGAACAACTTAGCAGTAAATACGACTTGCCTCAGTCTCATTTTTTTAGATATTTGAAAACCAGAAACTTTATTCAATCTCATCTCCCAGGCTCAATTTCATTGCCAGATGGCACACTTTTGGAAACCATCCTATTACTGAACCCGACACGTAAAGGGCTGGTTTCATGGCTTTATAATAAAATGCTGAACATGACAGAGACCTCCTCACTCAGACGTAAAGCTTCATGGGAAGAGGACTTGAATCTGGCTATACCAGATGAGACATGGGCCTCTATACTCAAACTTGTGAACACATCATCTCTGTGTGCGAGCCACTGTCTCATTCAATTCAAAGTGGTACACAGAGCCCACTTCTCCAAAAGTAAACTGTCTCGTATCTATCCAGAGATCTCCCCATACTGTGACAAATGCAAAACTGCCGAAGCCACACTCATTCACATGTATTGGTCCTGCGCCAGACTCGGCCGGTTCTGGACGGATATTTTTTACACCATGTCCAAGTTCCTCAGAGCACCAATAACACCTCAATCGGGAAATTTGAAAAAACATGGGGCCCCTTTCTTGACACACTCCAAAATGTATAATAATGTTTCAGGCTAATTAACTTTTACTAAAACGTGCTTGGCCCCTTTCAGGGGTAGAGATGCGGAGCGTGCAACCACCGGGCAGCAACATGGGGAGTGAATGGGATTGCTTTGTAGGGATTACTTTTCTGAATTGTATTTTATTTATTGTAATTTTGTTTTATTGTTTTATTTTTGTTGAATTAATATTCCCTTGTATTCACAAATTGTATGTACAAAAGTAAACATTTCAATAAAAAGACAGTGGTTAAAAACCACAAGGAAAAAAAAAAACTGTATGATTTGGGCCAAACATTCTGGGTGTCTTTCCACAAACCTCAATTTTGGCCCATTCCTTCTAACAGAACTGGTGGAACTGAGTCGGATTTGTAGGCAGCCTTGCTCATCCACACCCTTTCAGTTCTGCTATGGGCCTAAGATCAGGGCTTTGTGATGACCACTCCAAAACATGTCCTTTGTTCCTTTGCTGTCCTTAAGCCACTTTGTGCCTAATTGGGTGGTATGTTTGAATCATTGTACTTTTTGAAGATCCTATGTTTTATCTTCCTGGTTGAGGTCTTCCTGGCACCGATCTTGCATCAGTATTTCCACATAATATTCCTACCTCATGATGCCATATATTTTATAAAGTCCACTCCCATACTTTACAGGGGGGATGGTGTTCTTGGGGGGTTTCTTCCCCCTTCTTCCTCCATATGTAAAGACAGTCAATATGGCCAAATGTCTTTGGCCCATGTTAGCACAAGACTCATTCATCTCTGGGAAACACATCTCCTTCCTGAACAGAATGATGCTTTGACATTGCCATGCTATTTGAACTTGCATAAAATTATTTGAACAAATGATCTTGGTACTTTCAGGTATCTGAAGGATGAACCAGAACCAGGGGCTCCACATTTCTGTTCCTGATGCCTTGCTTGATCTCTTTTCATTTTTCCATCATGTCACACAAGGAAGTAGTTTTGCTTAGATGTTGCCTTAAAATACACCCGTGTGTGCCTTTAATTCAAATGTTGTGAACCAACTTGTCAGAAGCTTTTAAAGCCATGATATCATCATCTGGGCTTTGACAAATAGTTTAAAGCAAACGTAATCTCAGTTTGTAAACTGAATTTAAAGAAAGTACTTTATTAAAGTTTTTCCAATAAATTTATTCTTCAAATATTCTGACATTTAGCAACTAGGAATAATTTGGTAATCCCAACAGACCTAAAATAGGAAAAGTTTTGTCTAATTTAATGTCAACCAGTAAGGGGACTTTGTCTTGTTATAATGCAGAAAAGTATTTGATTGACATGTTTTATGAAGCTGTAAAAACAAATCTAAAACTGCTTTAATAAAATGACAAGTGGACCAAACAAAGCAATTAGCCCCTTACTCTTGCAGGTTTTCCCATCTGATCTGAGTGTGTAGCCATTTCTGCATTTACACACACAGGAGGTTTCTGTGTTCATAAAGTCTTGTTCACACCCATGGTTGCCATCAGCACAGTGATCGATCTCTGAGAAGAAGAAAAAAAACTGTTTAAACTTTAAATTTGGCCCCCTTTTTCCTAAGCTATTGATCATCTAATTATAACTGCAAGTTAACATATGATTTCAGGCTATCACTTTCATATGGCCTCCTCCCCTTATTGCAAAAATAAGAAAGAGCTCTTACTGCTGCAAGTCTTGCCATCTGAATTCAGGACATAGCCTTTCTTGCAGCTGCAGATGTAGGAACCCGGTAAGCTGACACAGTTATGCTCACAGCCGTGGTTTCCCAGGTCACAATAATCTATTCCTGAGGAGGGAGACTACATTATAAATGTCATAACCATACATACAGGGCTGATGCTGCCTTTAAAACATTGTTAATAAAAACACACGAATCAGACAAAGAAATAACGTATTTCTGTCTGTATCAATCCTCTCTTAAGGCACACTGGATCTGTTGTGATTGGGCAACATCATAACAGGCAGGATAAGACTCTACGTTTCAGCCGCCACTCTGATGATTGCAATAACACACATCCTTCAGGAAATCCCCCTCTAGAGCAAAGGAAAGCTTTCCCAGTAGTGGGTGGACAAGACATCAGTGGTAGAAGGGTTGCTGGCTGTCATTTCAGCCAGAAGCCAACAAAGACTACATATTTTCAACAGATACTCTTAGAGTAACCATTCAGTGTGACCTTTTTGGCCTCATTAGCCTTATATATTATATGTCTTTATTTACTGAGATCATTCGTGGTACTAATGTATAATAATTGTAATTAAAACGTTATAATATAGTCATATTTTGTGTATATGGTCTTTAAGGTGAAAACAGTAAGTTAACATTGCATGATGACCCTTGCAAAAGTATTCATGACAATTGAACATGTGTCACAATGTAACCACAGACGTTGATGTACCTTATTAGAAATTCAGGAGAAACTTGCAAAAAGCTGGTCAGCGAATACATTTTTTTAATTGCAAAGGGGTTTGACTGCTGTTAAACCAATAAAGACTTTTTCAATTGCTTATTGAGAAGGGTATGTTGGTCTGTCACATAAAATTCCAATTAAATAAACTGACATACGTGACGTGCAGGATAAAAAGAGTTTTGTGTAAGAGTAAGGAGAGGGTTAATACTGTTGCATGTCTTCAGGTCTATGGTGACCTCATATCCTGGACGGCAGCGACACTCATAGCCTTCAGCCACGTTAACACAGATGTGATCACAGCCATGATCCACCACAGCACACGTGTCATCAGCTACGGAGAGACACATGGAAGAAGGTCACCCACAGCTTAAACTGCAAAAGAAGACCTGCAATGACTACCCGTTGAATGAGGAACTCAGAGATTCACCTTTACACGTCTTCCCATCGGGGTTGAGAGTGAAGCCTTTCCTACACTTGCACCTGTAGGAGGAAGGACTGCTCACACAGATATGTTGGCACTGATGCTCCTCCACCTTGCACATATCTGAACCTATTGCAGGAACATCCACAAACATTCAAGTACAGGTCTGCAGTAACACATGGTAAACAAAGAGGGACACTGTAATGACAATATAAGGGATTCTTCACCTCCACACAGTTTGGACTTGAACACTGAGATCAATGTTTCCATCTGACTAAAATTGGCCACCAGGTGGACATGCTCAGAGTGGGGCTCACTTCCTATAGCCTTCAAAGTGTTCATTTCCACCCTTCCTACTCCAATAGCAAAAATCTGGATGCCAGCCTGCCTCGCCTGGGCTGCGATCTCCTCCACAGTGTCCTGAGGTCTCCCATCAGTTACAATCATAGCAATCCGTGGAATTTGCAGGCTCATTTGTCTGGCTCCCTGTTCTTCAGTGAGTGCTACCTCCATGGTGTACTGGATGGCCAAGCCAGTCATGGTCCCAGTGGCAAGATGCTGCATATTCCTCACAGCCTCCTCCACTTCAGCTCTGGTCGTGTAGGTGTTAAGGGAGAACTCAGGTTGAACAACACTCCCATACTGCAGCAGACCCACCCGGGTGGCATTGCGGCCAATTTCAAGAAATTGGAGCAGATTTATGATAAAGGTCTTGACCTTTTCATAGTCATTGGGTCTGATGCTTCTGGAGCTGTCAATGACAAAGACGAAATCCAGCATCCTGGCTTTACAAGGATTTTCTGCAATCAGGAGCAGGTCTGAGATCAGTTTTGTCCGAAAACAAAAAGAGCAGACAGACATATGCCTTCTTGTTAACACCAAATCACTTACCCACTGTAATGTTTTGAATTGTTGTATCGTTACGTCCTTTGGCAGTGATAAGTTTGGGACGACGCCTCTCTGGCTGCGCTGCGTTACAGTACAACAGGCAGAAGAAGCCCAAGGCCAGCGATCTCATTATGATGAGAGGTTACAACTGCAGCAGAGATGCAAAATAACAGGGAAAGATAAATTGAAAGAATTCAGAAAACTATCTGCTGGTACAGAGCACAAGCCAGGAACTCTGCTGTCCAAGATAGTGCCTTGCTTCAGGGCTCGTATCCCTTGGACTTCACATGTTGTCATGTTCCACAAAGACTAGTGTATTTTACTGGGAATGTTTTGTGGCCAACACAAAATAGACAAATAAAACTGTTGGGACCCACAGCCATGGAAACAACATGAAAGATGCGATACAAACTTTTCTGGAACTTTCAAGCTAAATTGCATTTAACCTACTTCCAACATTTGGAAAGGGGGGGTAGCAGCGGACTTCCCATGATGCCACTGGCTATATAAAACCACCCCCTTTCCAATGGTCCGATCTCTACCACCCGGACTCCGTGCGAGGCTGGCCGGGGAGGAGGCGCGCTAATGTCTCTTTGCGGGCAAACAGACATAAACTCTTTAAACTGGATCCAAGGATGTCATACGATCATCGATCATATGCACTGAGTTAAGTACGGATGAATTACTGTTTGTGTACCCCGTATTTATTCATAAAAAGGGGAAATTAATGCATTAGCATTGCTTTACTTTCTCTCTGAGGCCTGTAGAAGCAAACTGTTCCAGAGAATTCCCTGCAGAGACGCGGTCTCTATGAAAGCTGAGTGGAGTGTTTTTCCCAGTCTGGAAGGAGGACAACCGAGACCGCATCACCGTGGTTACGGTAACGTGCAGTTGGTTGGCGGACAGAACGAGCCGTCTTTCATCCACAGCTACGGAGGTTAGCCGAAGCTAACCGTTTGTTCACAGTGGATGTTTCTTCAAACCTCGTCGCCCCGGACAACGTTTCCTCAGCACGGTTCATGAGGTTAGGTTTGGGCAGAGAGAGAGAGAAGTAGTTTAGAATGAAATAATCTAAACGTTTTTCATTTTCTGAATTTTGGTTTTGTTTGTGTTGAACTCAGCTATCTTGGTGCTAGCAGGCTATCTGCAGCACATGTGCTCAGTTTTGTGTTCTGTGTTTTTGTTTTTAAAGTTAAGACAAACTTTATTTAAAGGGGTGATTTTAACACAGAAGATTGATCATAACGCGCCGTCTGCGCTTATGCATTTTAACCCTTTTATTGACGGTATTTTAAAAGTGTGTGTTTGATTCTGGTGCTAAGCTATCAGCTTCTTTTGTTAGCTTTCACTGCTAACAGCTAAGAACACGTGCTTGCTGCTAAAGAATATTTACCCAGAAAGGTTGTTAGCTTTCAATCCAGTAAATAATAATTGCCCCACATTATTTTACTAAATTTGATAACTAAGTAAACAGCATTAAGGCCCACTTCTCCAGAAAGATTTGGTTCTTTTCCAAAATACCTCCTTAAATATTTGACCATTTCCTTAATATTTCTTTAAATATTACTTTAATAAATAAAGGCAGCTAATGTGACACCGTTGAGAATTAGTCATCCAGAAGGTTGGTTTTATTCAGCAGATCATTCTTTAAAACATTTTATCTGATCTTGCATTGTGAATGGTTGTCTAAAGGTATGCTGATTATTGCCTTAGTTGGTTCCAAGACTAACTTAACTTCATTTCCAGATTCTTCAAGATAATCCTTGGTTCTCAAACATAAATAACATTGCATGGTAATGTTGCATCACTCTTTTGGTCATGATTTTCAACTATCTTTGAAAAACTTGTTTATATTGTACATAGCCCATTAGTCTTCCCTATTCTTTAATTCTGCTTGGTAGTTTAGTTGGATTGTTTTAGCAAAGTAAAGAGTTTGTTGATTGAAATATGTTTGACTTTGAGTTAACTTATTTTTGTTAATAAATTCTTGTATTTTAAGAAATTGTGTGGATTCATTCCATGTCTGTGCAGAGTTGTGCTGTTCAATAATGCTTGGCTCAACCTTTTGATTTTGGCCTAATACCACCGCCTTATTGGGCTGGTATTCACAGGACAACCCTTAACAGACTGAAATATTATTTGATAAAATATTAATATTAAATAATTTCAGATTCAGATTCATAGTCACAACAAAACCTAAGTAAAATCTATTCTATAGTTAAAATGTGAAGAACTGTAAAAAAGGTTTAAGGGATATGAATACTTTTTAAAGCCACTGTAAATCGGGTTGTACCAATTATGCTTTTAATTGCAAGTCCAAGATATAGATACAAAAAAGGACACGGGGCATTTATCATTTATTTGAATCAAAATAGGCCAGATTTCATAGATTTTGTCATTAACATATTTTACTGCGTATGAAAAACTTTATTTCATATTCTGATTTGTTTTACCATCTATACACACATGCACTTCACATGCAAGAGACATAATGCTCTGCAAATTAGGTCTAGAAACATAAAATCCAAAAGAGTTCTTACTGTCCAAATTGATATACAAGTACACTACAAGATCAAATGTCAGTACTGGAGTCAGAATTTTCTCACTGAGAGAAACAAACTCCATCACTCTGAACATTCCTGTTCACACCGTTAAGCGTTGTGCATTCACACATGAGCATAACCTGAGCATTAACGGGTTGCATTTCTCAAAAACAAATATTTGCTATGTATTTTGGGGACTGAAGCTAATATCGATGTCAATGTGTAATATATATTTCTATGACGGTCTTTATTTGAGATTCTTTTTCAGATTCAGACGACTCTATTAATCTCAAAGGCGCAGTTCATTTGTAGCCTACCAGTCCTTACATTCACTTCTAACATGCGTCTACTAACCAAAATCTTTAAATAAATAAACAAAAACACGGTATGAGTACAACAAAAGGTAAACATACACCACATACAAAAAAAAACTAGGTGTGCTGTCCATATTTGCTAAAAGCAGAGGGAACAAATGATTTAGAGCAGCGATTAGTTCTGGACTCGGGGACAATA
This sequence comes from Crenichthys baileyi, assembly GCA_036173005.1. Classification (NCBI taxonomy): domain Eukaryota; kingdom Metazoa; phylum Chordata; class Actinopteri; order Cyprinodontiformes; family Goodeidae; genus Crenichthys; species Crenichthys baileyi. Next base: position 488,163 of record JAHHUM010001164.1, read on the forward strand.
CATAGTTTACCTCAAGGCAATGGTAGAAATTCTGCTAAAAGGATATGACCTGCCTGATCTTTTCTTTTCCAGCCACCATTTTTCTTCCACAGAGTGCCCAAGTCTCTGTGCTGAAGTCCAATAATCTTGGAGCAAACATTCACAATACTATTATGCTGTTTATGTCCTTTCCTGACAATGCATTAAACCAGCAGAAAATGAAAAAGTTCAAATTCTTCCAGTACTCTCTGACTCTGTCTAAAATCAATAATGAGCTCTTTTATTTTTGACCCAATAAGATCCAGGAAGTTATTGTCTCACCATTTAACAAAAACAGGTAAGGTCTCACAATGACCTGATTCTGAACCCTAAAAAGGGGCAGCAGGGCTGTGTCATCAGAAAATTTTACAATATTGCTGGAATCCTGAGAAGTTCTGCAGTTATCTGTGTACATTATATAAAGCAAGGGGGACAAGACACAACCTTGTGGTGACTGAACTGTAGCTAGACCTAATAAGCACACAGTATAAGTACAAATCGGTCCATTTGCATGAACTCGCTGGACTCTGAGAAAATCTAAAGCAAAACAGTAAAAGCTGCTCTATTAATTTAAAATAAGATAAAAGACGATTAATTAAAACGTGCTGCTGCATTTTGTTAAAAGCAAAACAAAACTACATCAACAAATAAAATCCTTGCATACAGCTTTGGTTTCTCCAAGTGCTTGTACAACCTATGTAAAATGAAACACTGTGCATCTTCAACACCTTTATCAGACTGGTAACCAAAATGTAAGGGGTCTAGTTGCCACCTATACAGGTAAGCAACCTGTCCTTTTTAACATTTTCATAAACCTTCATAACCAGTGATGTAACTGCAACTGATCTGGTCACAATTTAGATTTAGTAATAGGTATGATGGTAGATGTTTTCCAGATAATGGGTAATTGTCGAAGTATGAAGCATATTTCAAAGAGTTATGTAAAAATGACACTGAGCTGGTTAGCACAGTGACCCAATGTGGGCCCACAAATAGCATCAGAGCCTGTTAATCATGTTAATCAGCCTCATTAAGGATGTAACACAATACTGCAGCACTTTAATGTTGTTCTTGTCCACCTTGTAGGTCTGGGTCCCTTACCCTGTACACCATGAAAACATGTTTCTGCTTCCTCAAAAAATTCATAGATTAGTCATTTCTTTAACTCCTTGCCAGGCAGCACGAAGATCACCACTAGCTCTATTTTTTTCCCGTGTCTTTCTTTTTTTTTTTTTTTGGCTTATTTAATTTCTCACATTTTTAGAAACATTGTTTCTGTCCTCAGCATTGCCTGTAAAATAATTATGTTCCTTAAGGACTGATTTCAGCTCTTTTGTTAGCCAAGGCTTATTGTTGGGGTAAGTAACTACTTTTTTTGGGTTGGAATAACAGAATGAACACAGAATGTGGTATAAGATGAAACTGCATCACACAGGTCATCCATGTCTCCAGTAGTATCAAAGAAACAACTCTAATCTGTACACAGTTTGTATACAGGCACCAAAAACACACTGTTATGGTATAATGCACCAAATGAGAATGTAGGCAAATTCTTATAAGCACCACCTTTGTGCACAAAGTTAGTTACCTGGCTTATCGAAAGGTTTGTAAAACATCGGCAGCTGTTCAAAGCACTCCAAAGCTGCCTGGATGTTTGAAGGGATCTTTAAAGCTCTCAGCACTCAGACTGATATGTTGCAAGCTGGACACGATCCGCACAGAATCGCAGGCTGGGTCCGTTTTCCGGACTCAAAGGTGATATGATTTAATCTTGGAGGAAGTTGTTTGCTCAGGATCTACTGAAAGTACCAGAAATGTGGCTATTTGGATTTGAAATTGAGAATGCCAGGAAGACTTTGAAGGCAGGCGGAAAATCACAGCCGGCCAGAACCAAAACATTTATTGTTTGTCTAATCAGGCGCCCCGATATGACCTTCACTGGCTACTCATCAAAACATTTCTCCTGGATGTTCTGTAAATACGACGCTCTGCCCCAGCAACCCCCCTCATCTGTGAACTGAACTGTGTGGCCGTTGGATAAAACTTCCATCTCTTTTTCAAGGACATGGCACCTTCGTCAGTGTTGACAGTCTAATTCTTTGCACACATGATCATACTTAAATATTGGCACCCTCACGAGTCCACCATGCCCCTGCAAAACCTTTGCTTATATGTGTTGCTTTCCCATGCTCCTTATTTTTTACCTAAATGTGGATTTCATTTCTTCATTTCTTCTCCTTTTCATAGATTTTTAGATTTACCAGTGAAAGGAAAATAATACTAGTTTCTTAAAAATTTGAACAAAAGCTGTTTTTACACCAGTGACTTCGCTTCCTTAGTACTACAACTGCATTATACCAGCGAACTCAAGGATTATTTTCTCTTAGCACAAGATGCTTTCCCCTACATAGAGGACTTAATGATATAATTACCTCTTTAGAAAGATTGGTTTAGAACCAGCTCTTACCAGTAAAAATAAAGGGATTATTAATCTGTATTAGTTATCTGTATCATTGTAATGTTGGCCAGAGATTTTTAGATTTCTCAGAAGGATTCATAGATTTTTAGATTTCTTGGAAGGATTGTAGTATCATTTGATTAGTTTTTCTGTGTCTGTATCTGTGTTTATTTTCTTTGTGATTGTATTGTAATTGTATGTACAGCGCTTTGAGTGTCTCGTTACTAAAAAGCGCTACATAAATAAACTTACTTTACCTTACCTTACAAAGCAAAAAATGTGACATTTAAATTTAAATCTGACACTACACAAAGATGTTGCTTTATATTGATACTAACAGGCTCCGATAATCCCATCCTCGCAAAGATTGTTTTTCACATTTGTTATGGAAAAACATTTCTTTTTTGTGTTTTTGGTCTTATTTTGAAATCAAGGTCTAATTACAAAAACTGGAACCAAAGGGATTCAATCTCAGAAAACCAATGAATATTTACAATAATTGGGGAGTCCTGAAGGTAATTATAGTTTCTAATAAAAAATGGAATCATGTACTAATTTACAATATTTCCATGGCAGTCTTTGTTGAAACATTTTTTGTTCACTGGGGCGAACTGTGTGACACATCTGCAGTTGTCACAGTATTGGGACTATTTCATGTGAATTTCAATTTCATCTGGACTCAGTGTCCAGGGAGAAAGTCAGATAGTTAAAGGGCTGGTGCAGAGACATCAGCCTGGTGTTCAGCCTGAACAAATGATGAACATTAAGTTTTCGAGGTCCTGACTTGATCACATGACTCTCAGAATCAGCAACAGTGCATTGTAGAGAGAGGATAGATTCACTTGAATAAAAAACACCGCTGGGATCGTGAAATAGGCTCAGTAGAGTCTGCACATTCTGAGGAACCACTCCCTACTAGCATCCTCACAACGTTCTACAGAGCTGTGGCTGAGAGAGCGTTGACACATGAGGACCATATGTATCAAGCTGCAGCATATGGGGTCAGCAAGCTCCATATGAATGACCTCCTGGATGCTTTGCTTCACAGAGGGTTTAAAGTGATAATTTAAGAGACTGAAAGGTACCACAGACTGTTTCCCTATCCAGCTACCAGGAGAGCTATGCTTTACCTACCACATTCAGACTGTAAGGCTTGCCCCTCTATAAAAGACATCCACAATCAGTGCAGAGCCACAAATGAAGCCAAACTGAAAGACAGAACTGTGGCAAATTTAGTTTTTAGATTGTTGAGACCTCCTTCCTGTATGAGGCAGGAGAAGCTGGCTCGGGTCACAGTCTGCTGAAAGCATGGGCGGTTAAACGAAGAAACGCGGTTGTTTATACGATAGCTGCTGACCTGGGACATCCAGAGGTCACATGTTCACATTACGTACCACACTGAGAAGCTGACCTCTGAAGTCACATTTGTTTGGTGTCTCTTTGCCAATGTTCTGACACCATCATTGTCGTCTGTTCAACAGTAAAACAATGTTTATGTTTCAGGTTATTTCAACATATTAATAAGGAGGAGACTGAATGTATCTAAGATGTCTATTATCACTAAAAAGATCCTTCATTAAAATGTTGTCCTATTCTGGCATGTTAGTAAATGCTGCAAAAATGTTGGAAATTACTTACATTAAGCCATCAATACCAAAATAATGTCGCTCTAAACTGTTTTTTCTGTTGTCAAATTCAATGAACTTCCATTTATGATTACGCTTCCTGCTTGATAAAGTGAAATTAAGGTAGTATGTTTACTATAAAACAAACAAAAAAAAAAACAACAATGAACTGAACAGCTTTATCAGACCTGATCTCTGTTTTGGACATTCAAATGTGCTTAATGGTTTTTCCTGATACAGGTGATGGGAGCCCAGTTTTCTGTCTCAGACCTGAAGTAAACACACAACAGGTCACTAAAATGCACAAATAATTGGTTTCTTGGTTTAACCTTAGCTAGAACATAACAGAACCATGTTCTAACATGAAAGGTTATGAAGTTTACTCACCTTTGTGGGAGCTGAGCTAGTTTTACGTTCCTTGAAACAAAGTTATTCAATATCTCCCAAAACTGAAGAAAAAAAAATTGCTCCACTGGAAATAATTTTTCCATCTTGTTGCCTCCCCTGTAAATATTCACATATCCCAGAGCTCTGTCATTCTGCTTTACTCAACCCTTTACTCCATCTGCTTCACTTCTGTGTTTACACCCCCTCTGACTCTAACTTTAGAGACGCCTCTCTGTACAGCTCAGTCTGCTGGTAAACAAGTACCTACAGTATGTGTCTTATTCCCAATGACACTTTGTTAGTTTCTAACAAGTAAGTAGAACACAATTACAAGCATTACATTTTATGCACCTTTTAAATATTTCAATAATAGTCCTGAAAATGAGGAAAAATAGAGGTCTCTTTTTTATCACATGCAGTATGCTCTTTGTCAAAGTAAAAGTAAAAATTTACTTTAATATCTTTAGATCTAGAGAAACTCTCCACACCACTACAGTTTAACAGATCAACAGAGAGACCTGTTGATAAGAAGACTCGTGACCATTCTAACAACTCCCAACTCATTCATCTTTCACACCAGTTATCAAATAGTTTCCAGAGGAACATCTAACATTCAGACTGGAAAGTCAGTCACAGAAAGCACCTGCAACCATATTCATTTGACATAGTAAAGGCATTCGTAACCCTGGAATGTTTCACAATGTTTCACAAACTATATTTTTATGTTATTAAGAATTTGTGTGATAGACCAACACAAAGTCATGCATAACTGTGAAATGAAAGGAAAATTATACATGGTGTACATTTTTTTGCGAATAGAAATCTGAAAATCATTGCATGGGTTTGAATTCAGCCCCTGAGTCAATCAATCATAAGGCCACAGTTAAAGCTGAAGGTCTTGTGGTATACGTATGTGGCTAGGAGCTTTGGACATCTGGAGGTTCAAATTTTCACTTAGAAATTTCAGAGCTCATGCTCATTCACAGATTGGATGGAATGATTGAATTTTTATCTCTTGCCACATACTCTCAATTGGATTTAGATAAATACAAAAACATACTTTGGTAAATGGCCTGCACTTGAATAGCGTTTTATCAAGTCCCCAGAGACCCCAAAGCGCTTTACACTACAATTAGTCATCCACCCATTCACACACTGACAGTGGTAAGCTTGTACATTGTAGCCACAGCTGCCCTGGGGCAGACTAACAGAAGTGAGGCCATATGATATGGCACCACCGACCCCTCTGACCAGAGACCACCATCAGCAGGCAACGGGGTTCGAACTCGCAACCCACCGGTTATGGGACGAACCCCTACCACTGCCGCCGCTGAAGATAAGTATACACATATGCACACTTCCAATTTCAATTATTCAATTGTGAGATATTTTTAAAACTCATTGTCTTTTCCCTTCACAGTTGTGTGATACTTTACATGAGTCTATTGCATATAATCCCAGAAAAATACAATGAAGTTATGTAAAAAAAGTTAACAAGGTATGCTGGTACACCTGAATTTCCCCACTGAGGGACCATAAAGGATTCTATTCTATTCTATTTCAGTCACATTCATGCTTGATGCAAGAAGACACACAAATCCCAATTTTAAAATAAGGAAAATTTGATTTTAATAGACAAAAATGTCACATCAGTTATTTCTGTACAACAGTGCCTTGTGCATCCTTGCAAAATGTTTTGTTTTCAGGCAGCAACAAGCCAATAAGTCCATCTGGTGGAGTAGGGTTGTGTAATGTTTACACAGACCAAAAAGCTTTCTTTTCCTTGATTGAAATAACACAACCAGGACCTGCTTTTCCAAAGCTCCAGGTTCTCCTTATTCACAGAGCAAACTGATTCCAGATCAGAGCTGCTAGTGTGCTTTAAAATAGAAATACAGCATCCTAAGACATTTCTTGCCAGTCAGTAGAAACACAGAAGTTCACCAGCACAACTCTACACTCCTAATACGATAACATAATTATGTTTGCAGTCAAATCTAACAAGGAAAAAAGGTGATATGCTGGACATACATTAGGGCTGCTCTTTGATCATGTCAGAATACAGGCAGATACATCTCTTTAGGAAACTTCAAGTGAAGGTGACACTTCATACATGAGGCTATAAAGTGAAACCCAATAGTGTGAGACTTGTGAAAGAAGGCAATCCAACCCTGATCATGAACAGAGACAAGACCAATACATGAAAACGACGTACCCATTCCTACACTGATCCATACTGTGGCCAGCATGTTGCCTTTATGCATAATATAAATATGTCCATAGAAACTAAGATCCACATAATAAATATAATTAATAAACATATAAGTAATCTATCCAACTTTCTACAGCTTTCATGTCATTTCAGCCAGATTCTCGTGGATAAAAAAGCAAATAATTTCTGGAATTAACCTAAAAGGAAGAGAACAGATAAATTACAGGGAAAATATAAATTCACTGGTAATAGCAAGATAGAATGGGAGCTCACGGTGGTGGTGAGCCCTTGTGCATATGTGAATTGGAGGCTTTTGTACTTATGATGGAAATTTATGAATGTAATGTTTACTGGAGAGACAGTGTGGTGCATAATTTTGTTCGAGTATATTGTATCGAGTATTAACAGCATCCATACAGCGGAACGTTTTCATGCCGTAGCTTCAGCAGAGATGTAGGACAGAGGAGCCTGTTTGCAAGGGATGCTTCCACTGTCATCATACGGAGGCAGCAGCACCTGCACATAAAAATAAATCACAAAAACAGAGTACTTCTCTTAGCTTTGCATTTTCACTTATTATTTTAAATAGATCTCAGAAAAATATAATGCATGCGGTACAATGGGTAGGGAGCATTTATATAGAAAAACTTAACTAAACAAGAAAGTGAAAACTTTAATGTGGATGTAGAGGATTCTGTGACAGTCAATACAATAAATCAGCTTAACTGGCCAAGACTGTGGCACAAACAAAACATTAAGCATAAATATATAAGCTTTAGAGCAAATAAAATATAAAAAAACAAAATGTGAATATATATGTATGTGCACCAAATCTATTTAAAATAAATATAACTAAACTAGGATTTCAGCTTAATATGACTGTAAATCCTAAAATTAATTGGCAGATAAACCTAGGGGCTAAATCATAAGTATGGCTTGAACACTTAAAAATAACATAATGAGCAAATTTACTAACTATGTGAGCATACAATATACTAGAACCCTACTAGCAGTGAAACTAGTTTGGGTCTCAAGACTGTTTTAAGACTACATTTACAAAGTCTTGGTCTTTTCTCGGTCACAACTACATTTTTACTCTGTCCAGTCTTAGTTTGGGACATTCTGGACAAGACAAGACCACAGTTGCAACATCTTTTTTTTTTTGTTAAGTGCAACCAAAATGTTTTATTATTATTAAAACGTCAAGGCTGCTACCAGTTTCCCTACATGCAGAGGATGAGACATACAATGAAGGCAGGGACATTATCCAGGATGTTTTTTCTGTCTGTACAACACACAGAAAGAAAAACAGCTAAATAAGGTCAGTGCTTCACCCAACTCCTCACCTCAACTCACTCTGCCTTTAGCTTATGTCAAGTCAGCAAACGTTTAGCTGGATCTATGCTCTCTTCTCTGGTTTGGTTTGCTCAGGTTAACTTGGTCTTCATGGTCTTCAGAATGGTCTTGCATTGGTTTGGTCTTGAACTTGGTCCCACCTGCCTCAAAGTCATTTATTATTATGCTAAAATAATAATAAATGTTTATTTAGGTGTTTTTTGAACTTGAAATATTAAGTTTTCCTTTTGTATTGTAACTTTTGAATTTTCATCTTCAAACTCAAACAAAAAAAGTGCTGGCAGGTTATGCGTCTTAGACCATTATCCTTAACCCGTAAAAATCAGTCCATTTTATTGTAATACCAGCAACAAAGGACAGTTTGTTTTTAAGAGATAACAGAAGAAAACTTGAGATTTCATCAAAAGAAAATGTACAAATTGACAGAATTGCATGTTCTAATGATCCACTCCCATACAACATAAATACAAATGTAAGATCAGATCTTTCTTTGTAAAATTCATTATTCACTTCTTTCCTCTTTTTATCTAAACAGTCACTTTAACCATCCTCTTTGCTTACCCATTCTCCAGCTGAGTAACTCTAGATTTGTCTATGTTCCGTGTAGCCCAACACCCACCGAGGTCGCTTTCCACCATGTGGCCAACAAAAATGTAAGCTCCCTGAACGGTTCAGGTGATTTCATATACAACGCCATGTGTCTGACTTCTGGGTCCCATGTTTTAAACAATAAGCTATTGAAAAAAGTCAGTTCCAACAGACATGAACTGTCCTGGCACTGAAACATGTAACTTTATTGGTTTTGAAGGAACCCACAGCGTCTTTTAGCCATGAAAGAGCTAATTTTTTTTACTTACCTGAATAACAGCAGACACTTTAATCGTGATTTGGACGCTGAGCTGATAAAGTACTTTCTGACAGTTATTCTGCTTTATTTGTGTTGTAATGTATTTCTTACAATGGGTAATTAAAGTAAGGGGATAACTTGCTGACCTGCAGTAGCTGCTAATTAAGTCTTCCAACCAAAGATGTACCATATGTGACATATGTGATTTCATTTTTCAGATGCTGCATTGCAAATTTAATAAGCCATACTGCCATATTCATTTTATCATCCCAAAGAATACTTTTTCTTCTGTTTTGTGGCTTGTACAGCTTGTGGGTTCTTTGCCATTTCTCAAATTTGCAGACTGGTCCACTGCTGGGAAGACTGGCAGCTGTCTGAAATGGTTTCTACTGCTGCAAAAACGTTCTTACTGCTGAATGATAGACTTACATTTATTTAGGAGGGACCCATTAGAAACTAATGTGATCATTTGTGCTGGACACAGCACTTTAGGAACCAATCAGCAATCTGCAAATATATTGCTACAAATGGATAGAATTTAGAGGAAGAGGAAAGGGTCTTAGCGAATGTCGTCCCCCACACCAACCTCATAAAGAAATTACTCTCATTTCCTGCTCTGATGCATTTTAAGGGTGACTTACTGCTTCTGTGTGGGAGTAAACCACTTATGCGTGTCCAGGAATTTGTCTCATATGGACTGCATTTCTGCACTTTTGACCTAAACCAGCACATTACTTATATTTTACCACTCAAGCTGTTAATGAAAAATTGAATATGCCTCCTTTTAACTGAAGGAGCACACCTGAAGCTTTGCAGCTGATGTTAGGAAATACATTGTCAGGTTCCTGTGTTCCAGCATGTTTTTCCCTTATGTGAGCTAGAGAGAGGGATCATACCACCCTTCTTTACAGGCCAGGTGTTTAACTAATCAGGAACCTATAGATGTCCCTGTTTCCTTAAAGTCCACAACGCCACATAAAACCACACAATGTATTAAGATGTGGAGTGTTGCTTGAAATGGTGCACAGTTATACACTCTGATGGGTGTTAGGTTGCAGACTGGAAGCACATGTTCCTCAGAATATGTGTGAAACCAAACAAGTGGGAAGTCAAATGTTAGTCTGCAAGGAGATAGGTATTAAGAGCTTCCCTTGTGTTTCAGCTGATAATCGAAATAAGTCACATGCGTTTCCACAGCCTCATTTCCCTTCTCCCTTCTGCCATTGTATAAGTGGTTATAATTAGTGTGTGGGTAGCAGCAGTAGAGAACAGGACTCCAACAAGTGTCCCTGAAATGCAAAGACAGCTCTCCTTTATAGTATGGAGGGATCATTCTAATGGCTTTGGCAGAACAGAGCTTCATCTCTCCACCTTAGTCTGTTCATCCATGCTACTGTAGCTCCTACCAAAACTGCCTACTATAACAGACCAGCTTTATATTTCCTTCCTCCCTTCAACATGTTGGCTTTGCAGCTGCCAGACTGGCTCAACCAGAAGGAAACCTTCGCAGATGAACAAAACATGAGCACAGACCTGGACTGAATGAAAGAAAATCTGTTTTTCCACAGCTGTGAGCTGGGTTGTTGAATTTAGATATGGAAGAAAGAAACTAATCAACATTAAACACTGTTCCCTGCTGGATCACAAGATGCTTATGCAAACACAAAGGATTATCAAAAGGCTCCTGGCTTTGCAGAGTCTTTATATGCCTTGAATTTGTCCACATTTTGTCACGTCACAACCACAAACCTCTATTTTATTTAATTGGAAATACATGCAACTGATTAACACAAAATAGTGGATGATTGAGAAGTGGAAAAAAAAGGATGAAAGGTAAATGCAACTCTGTAAACAACGTAAATCTGTGTGTAATGTCATTTCAGTGTAAATACAGAAAAGACAGCATTGAAGACCAAGGAACACAATAGACGGGTCAGACGAAAGTTGTAAGGTTATTTAAAGCAGGTTTAGGATAGAAAACAATACCCCAAATTTCAAAGCTCCAAAAGAGCTATGTTCAGTCCCTCATCAGAAACTGTTCATGTAGCGACAAAGCAAACACATAGAAGGTGCTCTGGTCAGAACCAAATTTATACTTTTGGGAACACATGCATCCCCCTACAGACACTGTCCCAAAGTGCAAAAACATGATGCTGGCAAAATCATGCTGTGGGGATGCTTCCCTTCAGGAGACAGGGAAGCTGGTCAGAGTTGGTGGGAAGATGAATGAAGAAAAATAAAGCATAATCCTGGAAGAACACCTGCAGCAAAAGATCATTCTATAAAGTACTGACTGAGGAGGACTGAATAATAAAAAATGCAACTCTTCTGAAATTTATTTGTCTTCCACTCCTACAATCTTTTGCTTATTGTTTGTCTTTCCTATAAAATTATAATAAAAACAGTGACGTTGGTGGTTGATATGTGAAAACGTGAAGAAATTCAATGGGGATTAATACTTTTGCAAAGAGCTGTTAGTACTGCACATATTTATGGTCATACAGTTTATACGTCCCCTGATATGCATCTGTTTTCCAGATATTCTGATCTGATGTGGAAACATTTTTCACAGGTATTGTTAATAAAAGTTGTTTGTGCAGCGGTGAACGGGACATGAGGAATGACAGCAATATTAGTGTTGAAGTAAAGCCACTCAGATGGCCACTGGAAAACCTTAAACACAGTCTGTAGCTTTTGTCTAAAGTTAATGTTCTCGCTAGTAAAATGGGAATAAATGTGCTTGATGCATAGTATCACAGAACGACAGTGAAACTAGTGAGAGAACAAGGCATATAAAGAATTCACAGCCTTATCCATTACAAAAAGTGGTTTAAAGTTTAAAAGTCATTCCAAGTACAAAATACAGATGATCTAAAGCAACTCACCGTGGTGTCATTGGTGGTAATGTACAGCAGGATTTCAGAACCCCCTCTGCCACTCACGTATCTGTAGCAGTTCCACACACATGCTATCAGATAGGCCTGGGACCAAACAATGACAAAACAGAGAGAACAGAAAAACAAGTAAGAACCATGGATCGCCTCATACCAACTTTACTTGCTGAAAAACACTTTAAAAGGTTTAGCCAATAATAAATGAGAATCTACAATTCTAAGCAAACCTGTTTATGTTCACTTGACAGCAACTTCGCAGGACAGTGTCCCGATCCTGAGGTGTTTGGGTTTTGATTTTCTTTTGTGTGTATTTTGACCATTTCTTTACTATTTGTTTTGTTCTTAAGGTCTTGCTTTCTTTTTTTATATATATTTTTTTTATTTTCCGGGACTAGTGGCCTTTATTTTGCAAACTGGCCAACAGGAAATTAGGTGGAGAGAGAATAGAAGACATGCAGCAAAGGTCAACAGTCCAGGACTCGAACCTGTGACGGCTCCTTTGAGGACTGTAGCCTCTGTACATGGGTACGATTTACCCTGGTGCCACCGCTGCACCCAGGTCTTGTTTCTTAAGTTCATTTCACTATGCTTATTATTGTTTGGCGTTTTCCTTATTAGTTGGTTCTTGTGTTCTTTATATATTTTGTATTATTTCTGTTAGATTCTTCCTATTGTTTCTATGTATCTCTGTTGAGCTCTCGTGTTCATTAGTCTCCTCGCCTCAGCTCCCTGCTTTCATTCTCTCTAGCTGTTTCTCCTATCCTCGGATTGTTCAAACCTGCATTCTATGCTTTCTCCCCTGGTATTTACAAATGCAGATCTATAAAGCTAATGCCTTCTTCATAAGACTCATCTGTATTTCATGTTTTGAACCTATTATTTTGTGAACACATTATACTGAAATCAAACTCCGAGTGAATATCAGGCCTTCTGCTGTGAGCGGTCTAAAGTTCGTTATCGCCATGAGTTGGAAGCACTGCTGGCAAACAAATACTCATTTTTTCATATTCATGTAAATTTACATGGCTGCAATTAGGTCATCTCATCCCCAGAGAAGCTGTGTTAATTGATTTATTTACTGCATGCACCGATGCATATAGCATTGCACCTACATGATCAGAACGCCCCATGGTGCATGAAGGGCTGACATTCTCACTCATGTTGAGTTCAGTCTCTGCATAGAAGATCTGTCTAAGACCTATTCACCATTTCACAGTTGTGATAAACAAGCTCCTGTTGTGTTTTTTTATCCACAAAATCCTTTTGATCCCAGCAGACAGCTTGCTACAGGAACTCCTATGTTTAAAAAAAACCATCTCCTTGTCCATCTATTTGTCCATCTGCTTCACAGCCCAAAGCCACTCTGAACTCTCTTACTTTCCTTCTATCATAACCCAATTAGACGGGCTCGTTAATGCCCTGGCGGTTCTGTGATTTAAAAAAAACCTCCACAGGAATCCAAAAATCTATTTCCTGGAACAGAGGTAGCTCATTTTACCTCAAAGTCTCCTACAGAGGATAATCAACGTGTGATAAGGATGCTGATTGTATAAAGAGAATTATTTCACTAAACAGATTTCTAATCTGAAAAGCGTCAAGAATTTTAAATTTAACTTAATTATTTTCAGTACAAGAGTGACAACTAGATCAAGTGACATGACTGGTTCACTGGATCCTGTATGGAGAGTAAGCATGTTATTAGGACAGTGATTAGCATGAAGATATACTGAGGTTTTAAACTGCTACAATTACAGAATCACAAAAAATGTCCAGCATAACAAGAAAGAGCCGGAGTGACCAGAGTTTTCTCGGGCTATGGAGCTCAGTAAGTGAGGCTGCTCCTCTGGCTGTTGCTTCACAATGCCTGTCAGGTGGCTGAATAAAGGCTGCTACACTTGTCCCTTGCTTACAAGAAAGAAGACTTTAGCTGTTTGGAAAGTTTTGGGGTTGAAAAATGCCTAGTGACCGGTATATCTGCTAAGCAACAGAAGGCAGGCTGTCAACCTGAACAGAAACCCTGACTAGCCAGCTTCAATTAGCTTGTGTTACAAGAGCACAGTGGCAAAAGGGATAGTATTCTGCACATTAAGCTCTTGAAAATGACTTCATTTAGCAGGTATTTTCTCTACATTTTTGCTTACAAATACAAATAAATGTTATAGATAACATCATTAAATCAGTAATAATCAATAATTTGCATTATTTTAGCAACACTTAAGAGTAATTGTTTTTTTTCTGAATAAAAGCAATAAAATCATGTTACAGATTGAATTGTGGACACCTGGGACAGATCCCACACAAACTATTAAATACACAAGTTTTGCCAGTAATTTTCATGGTGTTGACTTCTTTTTGCCAAATATTAACTAATGACTGAGTATATCTATGCCTGAATTATTACATACATGTTATTAAATGTGTATCTTAGTATTGTATTATATGTCAAAACCGCCTATTAAAAAAAACATCTAAATGGTGTTCAACTAGACACCCAAGGGAGGGTATTTAAAAGAAAGGTTATAAAAAAGATGTTTGCTGTTCAAAAAAAAACCTGTGAGGAATAAATGCCAAAATTCTTGCAGTAAAGTCAGAGAACATTACCTTGAAGCAGATGATGCAGCCAATGAAGAGCAACACACTAAGGACCAGGCAGATGTTACTGAGAGCAGTGACCTCCTCTTTGTAAGGGAAATTATCAGGCTGCACAGGAGTCAGAAAAACAACCATCATTATACATCAGAGAGGTGAAGTTAAAGAAGCATCCCTCATTTTTTGATTACATTACTTGAATCTTACCAGCTGCTGTAGGTAATCCTGTATTGTGTTTGGGTACACAACAATGCTAACAGCCACCAGGGTGTTAAGAGCAAAGTCAAATATTTGATAGCAGAAAAAGGGGATAATCCATGCGGCACGCAGCTGCAACAAAGCCATTTGTGAGACAGAAAGTTTGAATTCGTTTACAGAGTTAGGGGGAAAAAATTACAAGAAATCATAGTTTACCTTGTATGCACCATATGTTGCCATGCCACATATAAGTATCATCAGCAGGGAGATTGCTGAGGCAATGCACATGTCTGCAATAGCAAAAGCAAAAGTCAATTTAGAATTTCAAACTGCACACATTTCTGCTGTGAACATACATATTTTCATGCAGTCAGTGTGGCTCAAAAGGTTTATATGTAAGCAGAAAAGTATGTGTTGAAACAATAAACAATATGCTGCATCTGTCAACCAGAAAAGGGATAAACCTCAGTATTTGGATCACTCAATGTTCACCTTACCTCACATCAGCTCTGTGTAACAGAGGAAATCCAATAACTC
This sequence comes from Crenichthys baileyi, assembly GCA_036173005.1. Classification (NCBI taxonomy): domain Eukaryota; kingdom Metazoa; phylum Chordata; class Actinopteri; order Cyprinodontiformes; family Goodeidae; genus Crenichthys; species Crenichthys baileyi. The sequence continues at coordinate 503,284 of JAHHUM010001164.1, forward strand.
TGTTACCTAAAATAAGGGTTTGGCACAATCAGATAAAAAACTGGTGGCAGTACTGGAACATTTCAATGAAAGAACATTTTGTTTCTAATGTGAATCAATAATTTGCATTATAAAATTTTTTTTTATAAACTACCGTCTCCCTTTTGATCTCACACAGGAACACTTTTTAGTACGACTTTTCACTTTATTTCCAGGGTCTCATTTTGCTAAATGTCAAGAGAGCTGAAAGAATTAGAAGATGAGACTTTTGAACACAAAAAATTAAAAGCTGATTAACCAAAAGACTCAGGCAATGCAGACTTAATTTAAAGCTCTGCAATAATCTCATTTGTATTTTGATTCTGGCCCCAAACAAACACAAAAACAAAGCAAATTACCAAACAAAGCTATTCTTATCAAATGTATTTTCCCACATTCTGTTTTGCAACTATATCCTATATTTTCTTTAAGTAATATAAGTTCAGGAAAATATTTTTTAAAATCTACAACATAAGTCGGGAAAACCGAAAAGCTTTTTCAAATGTTTTTTTTCGGAAATTTTAGTTTCTCATATTGGTAGGGTTTAAAAGACCATCCAAATCGTATGCAGAAAAAAAAGGGAACCCCTACATTGTCACACTGTGACACTTCACGTACATCTACTATTTGTCCAATATTGACACGGAAAACTCCTAAGATAAATAAATCACATTAAAGTGTTCTAGTTTTAGTGTGTGTGAAGAAGTGGGGGTTCTGCACCAGCGTTACAGTCAATCCCAGTTAGGGAATCTCAATGCCATGTGGCATGGTTCACCTCCAGCCAAACCGCTCAAGAGCACTCCTGGACTAAGACGGATTTTTCTAATTCTTTGGACAGATGGAAAGTAGGTTTGCATGACTGTGCTTTTGGGTCTTAAATTCACACAAAGGTGTCGACTGTCCACTAGTTAAGCATGAGAGGTTTTGTAATCACACAGTCAAGTATTACATTACCTATGTGATAGCGGGGTTTGGTCTATGACAAATAGTGCAACACAAGGAAAACATTAAGTAATCTCTCACAGTCAGCAATAAATCTAGTCTCAAACATAGCAGAAACAAAAGTTAGTTTACATTCATCACATTTGTCAATTAATCACACAATTCATCTTACGGCAATAGCATCAACAGCCCACTAGGTACAGCGACTTGCATATTATTTATACCCATTAAATTTTCCAAATTTTGTTATTTTACAATTACAAAGCCAAATTTTGTGACTTTCAACTTTTTTAAACATAAAAATCCATAAAATGTGTCATGGATTTGTATTCAGTCCCTCTGAGTAAAGACGTTGTAAAATTGTCCTTTAAGGTATGTCTCTATCAGCTTTGCAGATCCAGACGGAAATGTTTGAACATTCTTCTATGCAAAATAGCTCAAATTTAGTCAGACTTTCTGTGAGCCGTTTCAAGTCTTTCCACAGATTCTCAGTTGGATTCAGTTCTGTAGTTTGACTAGGCCATTCTAACAGATAAGTATGCTTTGATATAAACCATTCCATTGTAGTTCTCCCTGTATGTTTAAGGTCATCATCCCGCTGGAAGGAAAACCTCTGTCCCATTAATAATGCTATTACAGCCTCCAGCATTTCATTCCCTCTTCTCTTTCCCCGCTAAAGAAAAGAATTCCCACACCATGATGCTACCTCCACTGTATTTCACAGTTTAGTTGTTGTGTTCAGTTCTGTCACACCTTGATATGTTCAAAGTTTGAAATATTGTTTTATAAATGAACCCTGCTTTAAATTTCCCTGACCTGCTTCCTGTGGTCCCTGGTCTTCATGAAGCTGCTTGTTCACTAATGTTCTCTAACAAACCTCTGAGGCCTTCATAAAATAGCTGTATTAATACTGAGATTCAATTATACACAACTGGAGTGTATTTTCTAATAAGGTGACTTCTGAAAGCAATTAGACACATTGGATTTTATTTAGGGGTATCCATGTAAAAGGAATTTGAATAAAAATGTCCACCACACTTTAAAGATGTTTATTTGTAAAAGACCTTGAAAACAAAATCATGTGTGTCTTTTCAATTCAATTCAATTTCAATTCAGCTTATTTATATAGCGACCAGTTCACAACTTTTCTTTCTTTTTGCAATTATTACCTACTTTGTGTTTGGCACGTCAAATCCCAATATAACACAATGAAGCTTGTGGTTGTAATTTGACATAATGGGAAAAGGTTCAACAATCCTCATGAAAGGCACAGTGTCTCTGCAGTTCCACTTCATGGGCTAGTCATGATAAAGCCCTGTTGTTTTTTTTGGGGATACTTACTGGCATCATCCATGACATCTAGGTCATTAGCCAACTCAGCACTGGTCAGGTGGTACTTCTCAGGATCACTTAGCGCTGTGAGCAGGATGAGTAACACCACGGCATTGATGAGCTTAGGAACAGAGGACATATGGGCAGGTGAACCCAACAATATGGACAGTCAGGCGGACGGTAACATAAGTAAATTAGAGTAAACCAGTGGGTCAGTAGAAAGTAAAATCCATACATGCATAAACTCAGTATTTTGTGCATATGTAAAATAGATCCCAAGACATGAACGTTAAAGCGTTGTTTGTAAATTCATGTTGAGCTATGTATTACAACACAAGCTCTACTGAGCCTTTATTTTGCTCTGGCCTGTGTAGCTCATTATGCTGATGACTCATTCATCTCATGGATGGGGTGAAGCAATGGAACATTCTCTGCATTCAATAGGCAACCTGACACAAAACCTGCTACCTGAAGAGACCCGCTGCTAATTAATTCATAGAAGGTAGAGAGAGGATTTTTCCACAAGTGGCATTTGGTTCAGTTAACCCTTTCTTTTACATTTACTTAGAATGACTGCTGGATTCAGCAGATGACTTAAAACATATTCATTTAGTACAAATAGCCTGTAATAAACTGTGATAGTTGCATACTGAGCTGCACATCTCTGCAGACATCTGCTAGTCTATTATAACTATAGGACCTTGGAAGTAAACAATAACAAACATCAAATTAGCAGGATACCCTGAAAGAATTTTCCATCCTTATTTGGAGGGGTTGATGCTCTTAACAGAGCAAGTATCCAACCTGAATTCCCCAATGAGGCCATGCTTCCCTGCTGCTGTTGTTCTGGAATGTCTCCATGGATGAAGTGGGTGACAGACAGATGCTCACCATGTACCAGACCCCCAGGATGATGGTTCCTGTTCGGACATGGCAGCACAGGCAGCAGCTTGTGGAGTACCGGCGGTCCCACGGGGACATCATCATCTTGTCTGTGAACATTTACTCGCAGGGTTGGTGATGGGTTGGCCGTGGGGGGGGGGGGGGGGGGGGGGGGGAGCCTCGTTGTCCGACGCACGTCCGCTGAGCGCTGAGTCTCACCGAGAAATGTCGAGATATAAACCCATCCGCTGTTTACTCATTGCCTGAGCGGATAAAGCACAGCTGCGTCAAGTTCGACACACTTTAAGGCGGAAATGTAACATCGTATTTCAAATTAAAAGCTTAATTTCGCAGCAAGACAAAACATAATTTAAGAAATTAATCTAATTGGGATTATTTGAAGTTTATAACAAATACAGATTCAGTAAATACCAAGTTTGTTATGTACCACCATCTTGTAAGACATTTAAAAATCATATTAGGGCAGGATCTTTTCAGTTTAGTGTGACATTGGCACTGCATGAAAAGCTGAAGGAAAGGAAACTGTTTATATCATCAGTTTAATTGTCAACTTTACTCAGAAGCTGATATTTCTAATTTTGAAGTGGGAAAATTAACATAAAGGGACCCAGAGGGGCCATGTGGGAAAATCTGAGGTTTCTCCCCAACATTTAAAATCCACTATGGCTGACATCCATATGTAATTTAGTGATAGACAGTACTTTATTTGTACTATGCAGACATCATGTGTAAGTGGCCCCCATATGGATTTTTGTTCAGGTTGGATGGTTATTAACTGGGCCTGGGGTCACAATGGACTTCTTATATGGGACCCACATGGGCTGAACAAACACAACACGTATTGCCAGAACCAGTTAGGCACTATACACTCGCCGGCCACTTTATTAGGTACACCTGTCCAACTGCTCGTTAACCCAAATTTCTAATCAGCCAATCACATGGCAGCAACTCAATGCATTTAGGCATGTAAACATGGTCAAGACGATCTGCTGCAGTTCAAACCGAGCATCAGAATGGGGAAGAAAGGTGATTTAAGTGACTTTGAACGTGGCATGGTTGTTGGTGCCAGACGGGCTGGTCTGAGTATTTCAGAAACTGCTGATCTACTGGGATTTTCACGCACTACCATCTCTAAGGTTTACAGAGAATGGTCCGAAAAGAGAAAATATCCAGTGAGCGGCAGTTTCTGTGGGCCCCAAATGCCTTGTTGAGGTCAGAGGAGAAGGCCAGACTGGTTCGAGCTGATAGAAAAGGGAACAGTAACTCAAAAATAACCACTCGTTACAACCCAAAACATGCAGAAGAGCATCTCTGAACGCACAACATTCGAACCTTGAGGCGGATGGGGTACGCGCAGAAGACCACACTGGTGCCACTCCTGTCAGCTAAGAACAGGAAACTGAGGGTACATTCGCACAGACTCACCCAACATTGGACATAGAAAATTGGAAAAACGTTCCTGGTCTGATGAGTCTTGATTTCTGCTGCGACATTCAGATGGTAGGGTCAGAATTTGGCGTCAACAACATGAAAGCAAAAGATCCTCCTGCCTTGTATAAACGTTCAGGTTGGTGTGGTGTAATGGGGTTGGGGGATATTTTCTTGAAAAAAACACTTTGGGCCCCTTAGTACCAATTGAGCATCGTGTCAACGCCACAGCCTACCTCAGTATTGTTGCTGACCATGTCCATCCCTTTATGACCACAGTGTACCCATCTTCTGATGGTTACATCCAGCAGGATGACGCGTCATGTCATAAAGGACGAATCATCTCAGACTGGTTTCTTGAACATGACAATGAGTTCACTGGACTCAAATGGCCTCCACAGTCACCAGATCTCAATCCAATAGAGCACCTTTGGGATGTGGTGGAACGGGAGATTTGCATCATGGATGGCAGCCGACAAATCTGCAGCATTTGTGTGATGCTATCATGTCAATATGGATCAAACTCTGAGGAATGTTTCCAGTACCTTGTTGAATCTATGCCATGAAGGATTAGGGCAGTTCTAAAGGCAAAAGGGGGTCCAGCCTGGTACTAGCAAGGTGTACCAAATAAAGTGCCTGGTGAGTGTATGTAGAGTAGATCCAAACTGGGTCTCAATAGGGTGTCGGAGGAGAATCTGTTCAAATTGTGCAACACATGTAGGAACACTTGACCCCCATATTTTACCGAGAGGTGTACTGCATCAAAACTATATGCGCAGATAACTTAAATTACATTTTGTACCCATGATAATCCCATCTGGGCCCTGTTGTTCAGTCAAGTCCCTTCCCATATTGGACCCTATAATAAACGTTGACTGAGGGTGGACATTTTGTATCTCATTAAACCTGCTTTAGATACATTTTGCTACAGTGTTAGAAAGTACAAAGGCTGGGAAATATATTGTTTTTAGGTAGTATTGCTAAAAGCAGTTAACCTGGTCACTTACATCAATGAGCAAATCTCACTGGTTTCTAAATAGGACCAATCAGGTTTTGTCTGATATCATTACCAGATCACAACATGGATAGTTTTCTCCACTGCAGTCTTGTTTGAGAAGCTTCTGATGAAACGATATATGTGTTACTTAACTACTCATCCATTATGGTTGTTGGAGCTAATTAGCTCTGCATCAAAGTTAATTCATCAAATTTAACAAGCAAAATATTATCTCTATAGTATCACTAAAGACAGATGTATTGGGCTTTGCTTGTAAAGTTACACACTCAGAAATTAACATCCATATTTTGAAACATTTAGGCTATCATAACAAGAAAAATCATTAAATGTGATAATATTCTGATTGATTATTTAACTAAATTAAATAGCTAAATCATTTAGTTGAATATATAATTTAGCAAAATTACACCGTTATGATTATAGGAAAAAGTAGTTGTCATGCTATCAGAAAGTCATGGGTGGATAAGGACATGTTCCTCTCCAGTTACTTGTCAATGTCCCCTTGAGCAAAGCATTCAACCCAATATTAATGGTCTGCGTTTGCAATATATAAATCGATTTCCACAGTTTGAGGACCAGAGATTTAGAAATCATGTTTATTTACTAATATACCTTTTGAAATTTTTACCTACTATTTCTGAGACCTTTTTTTTAACCCATCATTTATTCTAAGGGATTATACAGAATATTTTTTTTACCCTAAAATTAACAAGACTGAAGCTTCAGAAGAAATTAACCAGTTTTAAGACCCCATTCACATATTAATTACCTTAGCTAAAATTATTTTACAGCAGTACTTTCCCGACTACCAGTTAATCTGTGCTATCTTGAGAAAACTACAAGTTCGCCTTACTCCTGCTCATGATAAACACCCAAGAAAAGATTCACTCACATCCGATGACGTGATTTCTAGAAAGTTACCCAGCGGATTAAATTTAAAACTGGAATTTACGGGTCTTTTCTCTACACAGATCCGTGAGTTTTCCCAACACAGTTGTGTTCAAAATAGCAGCAGATTAACATCACTAACCAGATTAGTGATGTTTATACTTGGTAAATAATTGATTGCTTTAGAAGAGTGATAGACAACCAACAACCATCACATGCATTCAGCTGATTCTGTGTAATTAAATCATTAAATGAAAGGGACGTGTTCAAAGTTAATAAACGTGAGGTCAGTCCGGGCTGTTATGGGTGTTACAAGAGAGCGACCAGACTTGTAAGTGAGCAGCCTATTGGTTCCAGGTCAACAGGATTAACTTTATGGAGTAGTCTTCCAATCCCCACAGCTTAATCCAACAGAAAACATTTGGTGTAACATCAAGCATCTGATTTCTGAGGCAAAACCAAGGAATGCAGCAGAGGAATAGCAAAATGCCTTCTAACAGTCCTGGGCTGGGATACATGTTTTCAGGTGCCAGAAGTTGGTCAACTCACCTCAGCTCTAAAACATTTTCAGAATAAACTGCAATTATACAATTAAATAGTTCAGTGAGGCACTGCAAATTTCAGTCTATACAGTAAAAGTTGGGAGTTTGTAAAGAAAAAGTATACTTTTTCCTGACTGGATTTAATTTATGCATTGTTTTTGGAATAGAATGTGCAATTTTAAATTTTACTAATTGTTTTGAATCAAAACAGTTTTGAATACAGCCAACAACATATATTTATCATAAAACTGTTAAAGCAGTGGTAATTAGACCAAAGATAGAAAAACTGGCCTTTATTTAGTCTTTTTACATATGGCTTTAGCTTTTCTTTTATTACAAACAAGTTTTACAAAAAGATTCTGAGGACTTCTGAATCAAGCAGAGGTGGAAAACAAAAAAAGAACGAGAGGCCGATGACACAGCAATGACATGTTTGCCATCAGAGGCTCCAACATGGCCGCAGCTGAAAAAACAGCCACAGGCCGTTAAAAAGAATATATCAGCAAGAGAACATTTGTCGACACACGCAGCAAAACAGACGAGACGAACCAGATGGACAGAGGTGACGTTTTCAGAATCACCGAACAAAAAGCAAAACTATCGAGCCAACATGAGTCCGTTTCTTGCGCCTGACAAGGCTCATTTACATCACAATAGTTTACACCTTGTTGAGCTCCAACCGTTAGTCTGAAATCAACATCAGAGCAAGTTAAGAGAAGGCCAGTTCATCCATTTGGCCCAGTGTTGCATGACCATTATTCTCTACACAGTAAACACCATTCGTCGTCCACCACCACAACACATTTCTAAACTTAATCAGTATTTCTCTACAAGTCTAAGGACTACATTACAGTTCCTTCAGTTATTTGATTCAGTGGAATTAGAGAACATTATCAGACGATCAAATGCATACGTAGAAATCATTAACACCTCATCACAATGGATTGCACTGCATTTAATTTCGGTTTTCAAGGATCCACCAACTGGCACATGATGTGTATAAAAGCTGTTTAATTTTCAGACATGTTTTCTGGTCAAGTCCATCAACAGCGACTGTCGTTCCAAATCCCTGTCAAAGAAGGTGTTGCATAAACAGGATATGAAGTCTCTTGCATACAGAGATGTCTCATGTCTCTCTTCTTGCCTTCTTCTTCTTAGCTGGTTTGGGCACTTGGCTCTCCTCAGTTTTTTCTGTGGAAACAGAAGAAAGAATAACCTTTAACTGCGAGCAAGCAAAACATTTAAAACTTATTTAAAAAACAAATGCTGCCTGAGGGACAGATCCAATATTGAGGCCTACTAATCAATGTGTCTTGGGCATTTTTTTTTATTTGTTTACTATTTTGCAGTGAACAAATTAATTAAAATATAATCTATTGCCTTAATACAAGCTTCCTTCCCACATGGCTCTGGTGACATCACATCAGACAACGAATCAACGTTTTTTTTCTATTGTTATTTATTTCCATGTTTTAATCAAATTCTTCATTCCTAATGTGCTTACTTGTATTCTGTTTGCCTGCAGCTCAATGTCTGAACAGACTGTGAGAACACGGCAAGGGTGTCAAGACAATTTGGGAAGAAGAAAAACAGACTGAAGCATTTTGTGACGAGCTTGAGCACAGATAGGTATTGCCAGATCTTCAGAGATCATTTCGAGCCAAGTTGTTTTACGAACCATATATGGTCTGGTCAATATCCTTCATTGAGATGATTGTGCACCATCTACCATGACTTGGAGGTCATCAGAGTCAAACTACTCACATCTCAAGTCTATCTCCTTTCAGATCAAATTATGCATTTCAGCCGACAAAATCTGTCAGAAGTTGCTAAGTGGCCATACTTTTTAACAATGCTACCTATGAACTCAACTTGTGTGCCTCTTGTGATGTCATCAACCCAAAGACAATCAAAGTAATTCAATTTTTTCCCCTTTCATTGCAGTTTTTAAAAACTGTGGAATCCTGTAGTGGAAATCATCACTGACCTACCACTGTTTTATTGTCAGTTTACACTTGACAATGAAAAAATATACACCACTGGTTCTTAAAAAAAAACAATTAATAATATATCACTACTAACAGCCCTAAGAATTGAATTAGCTTGGATACAAACATCAGCAGAAAACAACTACAGAACTCTAGGTTTAAAGACACCATGCTCCATTTTCAACACTGTGAAGTTCTCTTATTTGTTTAACATATTTACTTTGCAGTCTGTTTTTGTCATTTTGGTAAGAAGTCTGACTTTTTAGGAAATTAAAAATTTGCGATCTAATCCAAGACATTTTTACTGGCCCGACCAAATTACCCTGAATTGGCCTAATTTACAAGGATTTCTTCGATTACTGGGAGACTTTCAGTTGTTCTTTTTGACTGAATGATACACATGAAGAATTACTTTTTAAGTACTCATGTAAAGTTTTTTTGTTGTTGATTGTATTGATAGTCAATTAAACCTTATTTATTAATGTGTTTATTTAGAAAAGGTATGACTACCCTGCGAGATAAAAGGAAAATAAATGGATCGACCGTTTTCATCCAAATGCCTCAATGGCACCCCTTTGAGAACCTTTAGAGTGACAATGATGTTCTTACTTTGCTGTGTTGGAGCAGGAAGGTTGTTCTGGTTGGCAGCAGGCTCTCCATCAGTTGGCTTCTGTGGCACTTGTGTGACAGGGGGTTTCTGGGATATCATGTCCTTCACTGGTCGATCTCTCGCCTGTTAAGAGAAGAGAGAGAAAAACTCTGACATCTTTGTTGGGGAAAAGGCTGGAAAAAAACCCATCTGCACAGAATAAAGATGCACCGAGGAATCTGCTTGTGACGGCCAGGGCGGTGGGGGTAACCTAATCTTTTCTCCAATCATATTAAGCCACAGGTCAGCCTGACAACAACACTCTTCGGTGTGGATGCTGTTACTGAGAGAAGAAGCTCAAAGGTTTTTTTTCTGTATAAGCGAGATGTATTAAATTAGGTCAAAGGAAACAGAAAATATAAGACGCTTTTAAAAGGAAATATTCGAGCTGCTAGAGAGAGTATGACTTTCAGTAAATAACAGGAAGGCTGAACCATGTACAGCAAAGATGACACTTCATCCTTCTGAGCTTTCAACTTCTGTCATGGAAAATGATTGATTTGGAAATATTAACCTTTTGTAAGAATACACACACTAACAGTGCTAATTGGCAATGCTAAAGACACATGTCAACACCATACTCATTTGGTCTTTAAAATATTAATAAAAGCCCATTTTACAGCAACTGCTCTCACAGCTTCCCAGCAGGACACAGTTTTTAATACTGTCATATAATAAAGTTCTTTAAAAGGAATCGTAATCAGCTAAAATCTGTATTAACAGGTCAAAATTCGACAAAGAAAAAACTGCAAATTGGCCACAAAATTCTGTTTAGTGCATATCAAGCACATAATTATCACAAAGGCTCCTCTGAATAAACTAGCTCAACATTGTCAGACATGATAAACAGACTTTATAATGGCACCGAGGGTCAGAACCTTAACCTGCAGCCTGGAGGACTGGTGGATTGGCTTCTAAAATGCAAAAGAGTTTGGATCCCAGCACACTGAGGTGTACTGCTTCTGATGCTCACCGTTAGTGATCGGGAGGAAAACTACGACATGGGAGGAGTGAGAATAAGCTACATACCAACTTTAGGCTTTACATATATGAGAAACAATACCACTGCTTTGTAGAACCGAGATAAGCTTAAGAGAGAATGAACCACAGCCTATCAGATCCTGTGTCCTGTCCATTAGCCCCACAGACCTCGACAGCAGCTGCTTTGACAGGCTGGACGGCAGCAGCGTTCTCCTGAACAGGTGGCTGCTTCTTCACTGAAACAGCAGGTGCCACCTCCTTCACCAGCTCCTCAACCTTCACAGGACACAGACGAAGGAGGAAAGTAAGACTATTTGGGAAATTTAGAAATTCAAGCGGAAACAAACTCAATGACTGTCTCGTTGATTTCATGACCACAGATAAAATAACCTCAAGACATTCTTAATTCCTCTGGGATAGACAGTGTCCAAATTCAGGGGCTGCATCCTTTGAAGGGCTGGTCTACGCAGGCCTGGTCCTTCCATGGCTGCACAAACCGCCAAGACCGGAAGTGAGTGGCTGTGAATTTGGACCGTCTAGCCTTCACCAGCTGTTCCTGCCTTTACCGCAGCGTACTTTCTGTCGCCTAGCAACCGTGACAGCGTGAAGCACGGAGCTGTGAAGCCGTAAAAATGGAGCTCGAAGGATAGCTAACCCCGCGGTCTCCACTATGTATAACTGATCATGGTTTTTATTTAGCCCTGATTTCTTATAAGCTTGTTTTCTTCAAATGTTCTTGCTTTATTAACTTCTCATTGTATTTTCATTAATTATTCTGCCATTTAAAATGTTCAAAATGATTTTTATGTTCACGGATATGAAAAAAATAGCATAGTCAAAGTATATTGATGATGACAAATACCATTTAATTTAATTTGTTGGTAAAACTTTTAACTTAAACACCAACAGAATAACTTTCTATACAAAGTTAGAATCAATTTAATACTGAGCTAGCAAGCAATGCTAGCTAAATCAATAATAATAGTAATAATAAATAAACCAAACATTAACCGTTAAATACCATGTGACTGAATTATATCTGTGTTTAACTTCTACCCATTGGGGAAGTATGAAAACGATGCGCCAGTTGTCAGGTGTCCTCTCCCAGGATAGCGAGCCTCGACGGGTGCGAACACGTCGCAGCACCTTTGCAACTAAATATTTTGGTAAACCGAGCAGATATTTCAGGTTTACACAACTACATTCTCGCCTAAAAACACTGTAAAAGTTAATTTTGTTTAACAGAAAGCGCAATTTACCCAACTTTATTTACAGCTATTCTCTCTCCTCTGGCCATTACTCCTTCCATTTCAACAATCCACTTCGACCCACAATGCATCATGGGATAGGGTGGGCCAAGAAGGATACACTGATACAGCCTTCAAATTTGGGGAAAAGAAGGACGTATTTGTCGGCTGTATTTGGAGGAGCCTTTGAATTTGGACAGCCTTCGTTGCATCACTGTGACGTAATGGGCCTAAAATGTGACCTTCAAAGGATGCAACCCCTGAATTTAGGCACATCTAGTATTACAGCTGCCATTCGTGCTACGTTTTTATCCTTACCTGGCCAAGTGTTCCTCCCTCCTCGGGAGTCTTCTTCTTCTTCTTTTTCTTCTTTTTAGTTTTAGCGGCTCCATCAGTAGTGGCATCACCCTTGTCCTTGTCGTCTTCATTATCCTCCTGTAAACCATGAAAGGGACAAACAACACAAAAAAGGCTGAGAACAAAAAGAACGTCAACAGTTACGGATGCAGCTCTGTATTATATGCAACCATAGACCTAACCCAACGCTATAAATAAGGACATATACAGCACCATGCAAAGGTACTTAGAACTTGAACTTTTTCCAATATTAAAAACGTTACAACCACTGGCTTCAATGTTTTTATTGCTAATTGTTTGGTGACAGACCAACACAAATAGTGCTTAATTGTGAAGTTGGAGTAGTTGAACAAAAAATTATGGGTTTCAGTTGATTTATTTTTTCCAGTTAAACGTCTGGAAGGTGTGGACTGAAGACACTTTAAGCTTCTCCACAACTTTAGGTAGGTTGTGGCAAACGTAATCTAAGGGTATCCGAATTAAGGGGACTGAATAAAATTGCACATTTCATTTTTATATGTAAAGAAATGTTCAACACTATGAATAATTTTCCATTCACTTAATTACTTTGTGTTGGTTTATCACCTAAAATCCCAATAAAATACAAAGAAGCTTACTATTGTAACATGGCAAAATGGGAAAAGGTGAACCCATCCTTTAAAGGCTTAAGTTCCTGCTTACAGCTAACTTCCATCATTTAAATGTTAATGAGAAGCCTGTGTGGACTTATAGCTGCTCCAATCAGATTAACCTTGGCTGGCTCAGGGAGGGGCAGCTTCTCAGTCTGAGGAGGCTCAGGGGTGGGTTCCTCATAGTTGCCCCAGGCCTCCGAGGGGGCGTTCCAATCAGAGCTGGGGTCGGCTGAACTACCATCTGAAAAACACAAGACCGGCTGTATCATTACCATGACGGTACATTAGTTCAACAGAAAGGCTTCAAAAGGAACAAATAGATATTGCATACTGAGTCCAGACCACTCATCGTCCACTCTGGGCTGACTGAGCCAGGACAGGTCGCTCACAGGTTGGGGCTCTACAAACACAACCAGTTGCTCAAATAAGTAGAGCAAAATATGCCTTGGAAGACTGTGCCATCTAGTGATGGGTCATTTAAAAACCCAGAAAAACTAAGTATGAACAGCAAACTTACGAGCAACTCCAAGTCCGGCTAGAGACACCAGATTGAGCTCTGCTGAGGGTACTGGCACAGCCCATGACTCTGAAACACACACGTTTTCACACATCTAGTGAAACTGCAGCTGAACACAAATGACAAATGAACACAAACTGAACCAAGAATTCAGTTTGCATTTATACTTTCCTGTGGGTCTCATCAGGACAATCTCTCTACAGGCAAATACTCAAGAATCCGAGAGGCTTAAAGAGCCTAACAGAGATTCTGATGCTCTTTGCTCTACTATATGGCTCAACTTGGTACAGCTCTTCAGTTTCATTTCCACCAAAGACACAACCCTCCCAATGTGGAAGCCACTGAGCCGTTTAAAACCGCAGCTTTTGGGGAAGCAGCTTTGGCACAGACACACACAACTCCCCTGTTGGTGAGTTTATTCCATGACACTAACTTAGCAGGCGTTCATCTAAAGTAGCCAACAACTGATGAGTAAAGAGGAGCGGAAAAGTGTTTTAATCTAGATAAGCTTGCAACAACAAAACTTCAGCTTCAATGATTTTTGGGGGATTTCATGATATCGAACACAAAACAGCAGATAATTGTGGAGTGGAAGGAAAATGAGGGTTGGTTTTCAACCATTTGAAAAAAGTGACATGAGTTGTATTCAAAGCTTGGGATATTGTTTCATAACCTAACCCTGTATATTCACTAATGATCACTGAAGTCTAACAAACCTCTGAGGTATTCACAGAACAGCTGGGTTTATATTTAAATGACAACACACACACACTCCATTTACTAACCAGGTTCCTTCTAAGGGTAGTTGGCTGAATTTTATCTAGGCTTATAAGAATAAAGGAAACTAAACAGAAATGCATAAGAAACTTTTCACATATTTATAAAAATGTTAGAAACCATAACTTTCTGTCCACCTAACACAGAACGTTTTTAGTCTATCACAGGAAATGTCAAAAATAAATATTTGACTTTGTGGAGATCTAAACACTTTTGCATTACTTTGATTAAAGGTCTCAGTCTCATTAATATCCTGCTGAAAGAATGTCATACTAACTAAAAAGAAATGTTTTTACCATCAACACCTGCTCTCCAAAGTGAAGCTGTTTGCCTCTGGGTTGTCCAGGAGCTCGTCTTTGGAGCAGCGCTCTGTGGTGCAGCCTTGACTGCCACGTCAGCAGCAGTGGCCACCACCTCTGATGCCGCGCTGCTGATAGCTAACGGCAAAGGAAACAGCATTTCAAACTAAGACAACAATCAGATCAAGCTGACAAGACATCAGATGTTGAGTAGTTGCCTGTAATCTACATAAAGCTGAGCTCCCACTGCCAACGCTGAGGGCTGACTCTGAATCAATCAGTCAAAGTGGGGCCTTTCTGCTGGTGATTACCTTGAGAGACAACAGCTCCAGTCTTCTCTGCCTTCACTTTTGCAGATTCTCCTGAGAAGATAAAAGGTCAATTAATGCCATGAGCACCATCCACATGAGGCTGTTTTTCAAGACAAACGGGCCAACACACTCGCTTCAGGGAAAGCTCACGGAAGATTTTATTCCCATAGTGCTTATATTTTTAGTACGTCTGATCATCAGGAGACCAGGGAGAGGGAACAACAAGAACAGAAACAACAACTACACTTATCTAGCCAGACTGGCTCACATGGTTTGTTAATGCAAGTGTATGCTGGATTTTTTTAAATAAAAAAAAATAAAAAACTCTGATCTAATAACAAATGTAACCTTTTTTCTTCTTCTGGCTGGCAGGTGCAGGCGGTGCCACCAAGGCCTTGGGCTGATCTGGGGGAGTGTTCACAGGTGTCTCCCCTCCTCTAGGACTGGCTGAGCTGTCGCTGGAGTTCTTATCTTTCTTGCGCTGCTCACGTTTCTCCTTGTTGCTGACCTTGGTCTCCCATGTGCCTGAAACACACGCCACTCAGTGTTAAAGGACTGGTTATGACTTAGAAGGAAAATGTGGTTCAGGGTAGGGAAGAAGAGGCTGTTGAAACCTACTGGCTTCAACCTTTTATTTAATACAAAAGATAAAAACAAACTACCTCAAATGATACAGATTACTCCCGTTTATCCCTGATTAAACAGAGTTTGTTTTTTAAGAATTTCATATATTTCACCTTCTTCCGGTTCTTTGCCATCTCCCGTTGTTGCCTTGGTCTCCTTTACAGCTGGTTTAACCTTCTTCTTGGACTTCTTTGTCTGCAAATATACAACATGAATAGGGTCAAAATGTAGAGGAACAAGGAAAAGAAGAAATTATGTCAAAGATATATTTTTAGTGTGAAGAGCACCAAGGGGACACGATAAAGCTTCAGCTTGGAATCTCTTAATGACCCCCATGTCTGTTGATAAAGACTGTCCTAAATCAATCAATCAATCAATATACCGAATCTCATATTTAGGTGGGAGCATGTTTCTGTCTGCTGTACTTCAGGTGCAGGATCTTAATCTATGGGCTTTCACACTGTGGAATGGACTTTACTGCATCGCGTTTATATACAATTACCAGAAATCATACTGTTGTTCGTGGTAGGGTGCAATCTTTAAGGCAGATGTAATCAGGGAAGAGAAATCTTCCCCATTCAGCTTTACCTCTGCAAGCTTTTCAGGCTTGACTTGCGGTGGGGGTGGCTGGTGATGTGGCACTCTCTCCTCACACGATGCGGCTCCTTCCTGTGCTTCAGAAACAGCCCTCCCATTCGGCTGAGCTTTCTGACAATGTGTAGAGATTAAGCATAAGAATATATTTTTAAAAAGCCAGAAAATCTGTTTAACAGCTAAATTAACGTTCAGTCGAAAATGAGATCTTCTGACATAACTTACTCCCTATTTAGCCAGAGGCTAGCCACAATGTTAGCCGTCACATATGCTGCAACTGTCAGAGTGGCGTTAGCCTGTCAACTAGCCCTGCTAACAGCGCGGTTTCAGCGTCCATTTCCATTGACCTACCTTTTCTGTCTTCTTTTTCTTTTTCTTCGGTTCTTCTGGTTTTACAGTCTTATTGGCTCCTCGTTTTCCTTCAACCCCGTCGTCCACATGGCTTACAGCGGGACGCTTCCTGAAAATAGTCCGACAGACTGAGGCCCACAGGGCGATCATCAGCAGCAGCCCGCTGCATGCCGCAAGGAGGATTATCCATGGCGGAATAAGCTCAGGCTTCAGTCCCAGATCCACACCGAGCTCGGAACGGAGCCACTCCAGGCCTTTGGTCAACAGTTCATTCAGACGACTTGTAAGCAGCCTGAGCTGCTGCGAGGCCGCGTCCTGCCACTGCTCCATCCCTCTTTATGTCAGACAACAGACTGATTATTCACGCTGCGCTCACCGCTACTCACTGAGCTAGCAAGCAATGCTAGCTAAAAATAACGGAACGACTCCGACATGATGGCAAACAATGAAATCATGAGGCAGCAGCATCGGCCAAGATAGGTACACTGCTGACTCACAGAACCTTGACCACAATGCCGAGAAAAACTAGATCAGCTAACTGGCTAGTAAGCCAAAAGTTATCATTATTAGATTATGTTTCACTAATCTGAGCAGCACAATATATCTAATGTGACCGCGCGTACAGCAAGTTCACCTCATTTGGCTCCGTTATGACTGGAGGAAATGTTGCGTTCAAGGCTGTAGGAAAATCAACATTCCAGGCTGTACGTTGCTTCTACGAGTCGTAGAAGTCAGTGACTGCATTCCAAAATAGTATTTAAGTTCCAGATGTTACTTTAAATAAACTTCACGAAAATGTTTCTATAGAAAGATACAGGGAAAGATGTGCATGACAGACAAGTCCTAATTGTTCTTCTCGTTAAGATGATTCCCTTTTATCGGTACAAAATTATCTGAATGTAACCAAACTGTAATATGCTGGTTTCATTTTCGTATATATTCATTTGTCCCCTGTAGACAATTTTGAATTTGATGAGCTACTTGGATATAAAAGGGCTACAACAGTTCTTGACGACGACCTGATTGGTCGAAGCACCCTAAAAAAAAAGCTTTCTAATAATCCACGATTTTTAAAGATTTAAGACAATCGCTACGACGCTTTCCTTCAGTTTTGGTGTTTACGACTTTTGTGATATAGAAAAAAGGTATATTACAATTAAATACAATGTGCATTCTAAATTAACCCAAAAACAGGCTGAAAATTTAGAAAAAGGGTCAATATGCAATGGAACCTTTTAAACAAAAAAGAAAAAGACCACAAAAGACAACTTATTTACATCCAAGTTTATTTTGAAATTCCCTACTCCCCCTGTACAAGAAAAAAAAAACTTTCCACAAAGGCAGCAGTGATCTGTCAGAGATAGTACTTTCATAGGGAAGGAAAAAAGTCGTAACCACAGTGTGTCTTTTTAATGTCTACAGCTGTCATCTTTGGCTAGAATGTTCGGCTGACAGCTTCCTGGCAAACCCAGTTCCTGGGAAGCAAAGGTTTAAGCCAATAGAACAGAGCGGTGGGCTTTACATTTTACAGTGCCAATGCAGGAATGTTATGGACCTCTTCATTACTACGAAAGAAAAACTATTAAAAATTCAAATAAAAAGATGCAGTTTGTGTTCACAACACAAACAAATATTAACTGATGGGGAGACAGAGACCATATGTTGAATTTCATAAAACTGGACAAAAAAAATGACTACAAAAATTTAACTAGGTAACTATTGAACAGTAAACCTTTTTTTCTTTTTTACTCCAAGTCTTTCACTTGAACCTCTACACAAAACCAAAATTCTTGGTCTTAATGGCTAGCAGGAGTTTCTGTTTAAGGATCTGTTTTGAAGAGTAGAGTGGCACGTAGAGACGCGAGATGCAGGTATTGGCTGTGGGGAGGTGCTGGTCGTCTGGAGGCCGAATGGTGATGGAGGGCATTGGCTGGAAGCCCTCCTCACTGGCTGGCAGAGAGGGGCTGGACGTCCAGAAGTACACCTGAGAAGCAAACAAATGTGTTACACTTTTATGGACTGGTTAAATCAAGATTGCTCTTTTTGGGTTTCACAGATAACCCTCAAACACTGAATTCAAGCTACAGTACGCTGAGGCATGGTGGCACAGGCATCATGCTGTGAGGATGTTTCTCATACTATGGTGTAGGGAATATTTGTCATATACCAGAGATAATTGATCAATTTGAATTAGAGCTGTTTAATATCAACAGAAATGATATCAATATTTTTTCCCCCATTGATCTGAGAATACAAAAAATGCCTAATTTCAAGCCTTTTTTAGATATTGCCATTAAAGTTCAACAAATGATCTTTGATGAATATCCTACTCGCTTCAGTGGTTAGAATACATGTTAGGTAATTGGCTTGTAACAGTCCTTTTATTCAACCCAACGTTCACATTTGTTGCTGTATAGTATAAAATTCATTACAAATGAAAATGATCTTGAATTAAAAGACATTCTGATTACATTAGTTGTCAAAGTAAACATAGTTTAATTCTGAGATTTATATAATGGTTATTTCCGATTTAAACGGAAACCAGACGTTATTTTTTATATGAAGTATCAGAAGATTTGATTCATGTTTGGTATGCTGTATTTGAAAACATTATCCTGTTCAACCTATATGAAATTAAATACACAGCAAAGACAAGGAATGTAATGTTCGAACAAAAAAAACCCCAACATTTTTCATATTCACTTATTCTGAATTTGATGCTTGCGACACATTCTAAAAAGGCTGGGACCTTTTCTTTTAACACCACTCAATAAGCGATTAGGAACAGAGGACAGTCTAGCACCCCCCCTCTTACTATAAAGCCACGCTTGTTGTGCCACAGGATGTTGCTTGGCGTTGTCTCGCTAAAATAAGCAGAACGTCCCTGAAGAAGACGTTGCCCGGATGGCAGCAGATGTTGCTCCAAAACCTGTATGGTCCTTGCAGCATTAATGGGGCCTTCACAGATGTGCACGTTACCCATGATGCCATGGGCACGAACACACCCCCATACCATCACAGATGTTGGATTTTAAACTTTGCGATGATAACAATCCAAATAGTCCTTTTACTCCTTGGTCAGGAGGACACGACGTCCATGATTTCCAAAAACAAATGTGGACTCGTCAGACCAAAGCACACTTTTCCAGGTGGCGTCAGTCGATCTCAGATGAGCTCAGGTCCAGAGAAGCCGGTGGTGTTTCTGGGTGTTGTAATATACGGCTTTCACTTTGCACTGTAGAGTTTTAACTGTAGATATAGCGATAAACTGTGCTAACTGACAATGGTTTTCTGAAGGGTTCCTGAGCCCACATGGTAATATCCGGGTTTTAATACAGCGCCTCCTGAGGGGATCAAAGGTCACGGACATTGAATGATGATTTCTCCAGATTCTCTTTTGATAATGTTATGGACTGTAGATAACGAAATCCCTACATTCCTTGCAATGGTACATTGAGAAACGTTGTTTCCAAACTGTTGGACTATTTGCTCACACAGTGGACCACTAAGTGGTGAACCTCGTCCCATCCTTGCTTGTGAACGACTGCGCCTTTTGGTGATGCTCCTTTTATTTCCAACCATGACCCTCATCTATTTCCATTGAACCTGCTCACCTGTGGAATGTTCCAAACAGGTGTTTTTGAAGCATTCCTCAACTTTCCCAATGTGTTTTAATGTGCTGCAAGCATCAAATTCAAAATAACTGAAAACCCAAACAAAAACAATAACTTTTATCAGTTTGAACATTAATTGTCTCGTCTTTGTAGTGTATTTAATTGCATATAGGTTGAACAGGATTTGCAAATCATTGTATTCTGTTGTTATTTACATTTTACACAGCGTGCTAACTTCATTGGAATCGGGGCTGTAAGCACACTACTATTATTTCGAAATAATAGGACATAAAACAAATGTATGCACACTGTTTTAAGCACAATAGATTTACAAATAGGTCAAAAACACATGAAAAAGCTGCACATTCTGCTAATGAATGCAGTTAAAACAGCTTGGGAACGCTGCTTTTTGCAGTGCATCACAAAGCTCACTTGTGATACAGAAATAATACATTTGAGCAAAGTGGCTCAGCTTTATTGAGCTTGATCTTCCTTGGCATCAATCTTTTAAATCTTATAAGGCAATTTCAATTTTTTCAGAAAGCGTCTTAAAATCGCGAGAAAACCAAGCTTACTATGGTTTAGAATTTCACCAAAGAAAATCTGAAATATGTAATTATCACATTAAATCCAATTATAACCATTAATTCATTACATAAGAAGCAAAGAACTGAGGTCATAAAAGTTAATAAGGCTATTGATTTTAGGAAAAATAATAAGAACTTACCAGATCTTGCCTCTCGGTCATACTCATCTTTTCAACTATGGACCAAAACCATCGTTTAAACTGGAGTAGTTTATCTGCATTTTCCCCTGTAAGATAAACAAGTATTTGCTTAATATATCGCAGAAGAAAAACAAGGTACTCATCGTTTCAGTGGAACCAGGGACTGCACTGAGTAAGAGACCTGATTCGTCATTGAATGAAGTGAAGCTGATCAGCATCTGAACATTGACTTCTCCACAGCCGTTAACCAGCAGCCTGAAGTCTTCAGCTGTTAGGTCCTCGAGGGCGTTTTTAGGAAGAACATCCAGCAAACCTTTCCTCATTGCCTTTAAAACAAAAACCAAAATGACACTAAATACACATTTTGGAGAATCACACATTTACCCATAAAACAAAACATCGATTTCAAAGCCAACTGTAGTTTTTGACTTACATGGAGAGGCTGCTCGGCCACCACCAGCATTCTGTGCTCCGCATATTTCCTCACATACTCGTATACATTATGTGGAGTCACTGGCATGTTGACTCCACCTGACAGGAGCTCAACCTAAACAATTAAAAAAACAAAATCAATGACGTCAGATCTGTTTATTGAAAATTTACAGAAGAGAATTCAGAAAAAGGTTTTTAGTCTCCAGGTTCTGACTGTTCAGCTGTGGGTGCATTTAAAGAAGTGCTTCCCTACAGACCTGCATTCCCAGAGTAGCTATTGGTTAAAAGTCTGTAAGGTTTATGAAAGGACGGTTGCTGAATGAGCAGATCCTTTCTGTGTGCCAAGTTTAATGAAGGATTCTATTATTTTTATTGTCATCCTAGCTCACATTTACGCGTTACAGAACATAATTTGGACTCAGGTCCTGGTCAAGAAGCCTAATACTTAAGTAATAAGTTAACAGTCTACATCCAGACTTTAGGTGTCTATAATTTTAAATGAAAGACTCGTTTGTTTAATTTGATTTATAGGTTTCAAACTGACAGCATTTCTTTCATGCTTTTACTGCAATTTAAATCAATTGTTTTTATCTTTGATCACTTTGTAAATTTTGATTTTCACAGTTTTCATCTTTACTATGTTTCATTATTATCATTATTATTAGAACTAACATGATAGGAGCTTTTCTTAGCTGATTATGGGTGTTTAGACTGAGTGAAACCCATATTTGTCAGACGGTGTTTAGGTGGTGCAATTTGGCGAGTCATCAAGCAGTGATATGTAGTGAAATGAAGTTTACTCTGACTATTCAGTGGTAAACAGAGAGCCGACCAGCTCACTGGAAGCTTCTCTCCGACTCATCCCTTATGACGGCCACCTCAGCTCTGTGAAACTGTTGCACTTCCTTCCTCTTAACATCTGAATGCATTTTATCACAAACACCTTCATCTTGTTAGTCATTGTCAATGTTGAGGAAGTAAAGCTACTGCATTATCAACGTTAAGTAGACCTGAACACAGCCATTTTGTGAACGTTCAGGGTGTATTCACATCAGGAAAGTCCTCTGGTCCGGACCACAAGCAGACTTTAATCATTTAGTTTGGTGTGGTTCTCTTTCACATTACAATTTTTGCAAGAGAATTATAACTTGTAAACAAAGCCAAGCATGTGACGGTCGCTGCTCCCATTGGATAGAAATGACTAGAGCTCAGATCTGGAAATGGAGGAAAACCATCATGGACGTAATGGTGGCTGCATTTCTGTTCTGCATATTTGTGCAGTTATTACAGCTGCAAGATTACTGAGTGTCAAGGGCAGCTCATTCAACGCAGGTTTCGCAACGTTCTATTTATAATTTTGGAAAGGAGACGATGTGCTCTGCGTGACCTGACCCACAGCATGCTGGCAGCAGCGTTGCTAAGCAAATGACGACAGATCTGGTATGACTTCAGTGCATTCACTGTTCAAAACACTCACTACGGTGGCTCGCCAAGTCCACAAAAGCACGTTTCCTGTGGTTGGGTCAGATCAAGTCCGGTTCATGTTCACACCAGAGTCTATTTGGAAGTGGACCGAAACCTTCTCAAAAAGTAGGTCTTTGTCTGGTTGTTTGGACCAAAGGGGGAAACAAACTCTGTTCCATTTAAAGCGGACCAAACCCGGCACGTGTGAATAGTAGTGTAAAGTTAACAGTACTTCCTTGCAGCTTGTAAAAACTATAAACAAGATTCCAACTCAAATCTTGTAATTTTTCCATCACTTTCTAGCAGGTTCTTCATATCAGAGTCAAAATATTTAACTTGTTGGTTTCCTTTTATTCCCATTTTCCTCAAATCATTAAACTACTAAAAGTTACAAATTACTAAGATCAGCAATCATGTTTCAAACATCATTTAGACATTAGCAGTGTGTGTATCTTTGATTTCTTTACCACTGTAAAAACTAAATAAATAGTAGTTTCAGTGCTTTGTTTAGGATCCATGCCAAGTCAGTTTAAGACCCAGATCTAAAATAACAGGTCTAACAGCAGGAAAATGACCCTTATTGCTTTTGAAGGAGTGAGCATTTATCTGTGGGATACAAGTCATTCCCATAAAATTTAAATCAATGTTTGAGAAATTAAAAAAATCAAAAATTAAAGTTGTTCAACAAATCAAAGATAAGGGGGAACATTTCAATACTTTTGTGAAAAAGCACCATATTTTAGAAATTTTAATTTTTAATACATCTTTTAAATACTTTGTTAGGCATCCTAAAGGCCTTTCGAAAAAGGCAAACAACTAGCTGATCTTTTTCCACTAAAATTTTAGCCAGTCCTTGAACATTACAATTTTCTTTACGTTCTTTTCTTAGTCAAGTTCTACTGAAGTAATGAACGTGTGTAGTAAAACGCAACAACAAAGACTGATACCTGTCCAGCCCCTTCCTCCTTGCAGAGGTCAATAGCAAAAGCCAGATCCATGGCAGCAAACACAGCATCTGCTTCGCCTGTCTGCGAATGGCGGATCAGCTGGCGCAAGCTCTCATACATGACTGGGTCAAAGAATGCAAAATCATGCCAATTCACCTGCAGTGACAGAGATCACATTCAATTCAATTCAGTTTATTTATTATAGCGCCAATTCACAACACATGTCGTCTCAAGGCACTTCATAAAAGTCAGGTACATACATTCCAATTAATCTTAATCATTGAACAGTGCAGTCAGATTCAGTTATTTATTCAAATTGGAAAAAAGTTTTCCTATCTAAGGAAAGGGGAAACCCCGCAGATTGCATCCAGTCAGTGACTTTCAGCATTCACTCCTCCCCGGATGAGCATGTAGAGGGACAGTGGGGACACCCCCCCCTGGCGTTGACTTTGCAGCAATCCCTATACTGAGCATGCATGTAGCGACAGTGGAGAGGAAAAATCCCCTTTTAACAGGAAAAAAACCTCCAGCAAAACCAGGCTCAGTGTGAGCGGCCATCTGCCACGACCGACGGGGGGGTTAGGGAAAAGAGCAGAGACATAAAGAAACAAAAGAAAGCACTGATCCAGGAGTACTTTCTATGGGAAGGGAAAAAGGTAAATTTAATGGGGGTTAGCTCCTTTTTGTCTTTTCACCTAGAAAGAAGGAACAGATAAACTGAGCTTTTTCAAGGGTTTAGAGTCTGAAGGAGCCACATAGAGTTAGTACAGTAAAAACTCAGTCAGTAGCTATGTCTAGGAGAGAGAAAGGGGGTTAAAAACTGAAAGATGGGGCCATTGGGATCATCGGTAAAAGGGTGAGCATTTAAGTTTTTGTTAGCAGAAGCTTGGGGGGATTTTCCCCCCTCCAGAAAGGGGGTTTTACAAGGTAGGAAACCAGAGTCAGGCCAGGGGGTAGTTCCCGGGAAAAGAGAAAGAGAGAAAAAAAGTTAAAAGCTGAGATAACAGCAAAATAAAAACCAAAAAAAAAAGAGTAGTGTGAGAAAAGTAGGGGAAGAGGGGGGGAAAAGTGGGCATTATGTCCCCCAGCAGCCTAAGCCTATAGCTGCATAAAACTACAGAGATAGCTCAGGGTAAAAACCAAAACCTTAAAATATAAGGTTTATCCCCAAAAAGGAAAGTTTTAAGCCTAGCCTTTAAAAGTAGACAGGGGGTGTCCGGCCTCAACCGGACTAAAAAAACCCCTGGGAAGCTGGGTTCACAGGAGAGGAGCCTGATAACAAAAAAAGGATCTGCCCCCCATTCTACTTCTAGAGACTCTAGGAACCACCAGGAAAAACTGCAGTCTGAGAACAAAGGGGTTTCTGTTAGAAACGTTTTTTGGAAACAAATCAAATCTCTGATGTATGAATTGGAGCTAGAATCATTAAGGCTTTATATGTGAGGAGGAGAATTTTTTTCTTTTTGGGATTTAAAAAACAGGGAGCCAAATGGGGGGAAGCTAAAGTAGGGGGAAAAATATTATCTCTCTTTTTAATTTTCATCAAAAACTCTTGCTGCAGCATTTTGAATCAGCTGAAGGCTTTTTTAACTGGCCTTTAATTTTTACTTTCATTATTGGGATTCAGGGGGAGAAAACAATATGCAGAAACTGAAAAACTATACAGAGAATAGAAAAAATTTTTACCCTTTTTTTCCAAAAGGGAAAAACCAACTTTGATTCACATGTCTGTTCAGTGTGATTGGACAGAGTTCATTCTGCAGCAAGCAGAGCCCCAGTATTCTGTAGAGGAATAAAAGTCCCAACTTATTACAAGTCCAGTATTTTTATTTGACCAGTGACATAATGGTAGTCTTTTTCTTTCTCTTACCTGCCAAATTTTTCCTAAAAGCATTTGAGTCTGGCCCGGTTTTTTTGGGCCCGGCCGGGGGGGAGAAAAAACCCTCTTTTTCCCGGGGTTTTTAGAAAAAGAGGGGGCGTTTTTCTCGCCATTCCATTTTTGGGGTCGGTTCCAGCTCCATATCAACAACACTGCGTGTTGAACCATGGCGCTTACGGTTTATCCTGCTGTTGAGAAAAACATTTTTAAAAAAAAATTACGTTTAAGAGCCAAGAAAACACAAACTTAAAAAAGAGTCTTAAAAATGGGGGGAAAAAAAAAAACCCTAAAAAAATTTTTGGACCTTTTTTTTTAAAAAGAGATAGTTAAAGGTGGAAAAATCTCTAGCTTAAAAAAATAATGCTTACCTGTGCTTTTTCAGAAGCTTCAGGAAGACCTAGATCCAAGATGCTGTCTGCACCATTTTCCCTAATCGACAACAGTTTAAATTGGTTTGTTAAACAGTAAAAACCCATGCAGTATGTGTCTCCTGTAGGTTTGCTGGCAGGGGATGTTGCTGTAATTTAATTTTTACTGATGATGTATATTTACCTTCCATGTGCAATAAGAAGCTCCATGGCTTCTTCTACCCTGGCGCGCAGGGAATCCTCACTAGCCAGGAGCAGCAGCAGCTGAGCAGGTGACAGCTCCAGTAACATGCCGGTAATTTTACTGGCAAATGCCTGTTGAGACAAGCACAACATTAACCTTACTATGGTCGAAGAAAACCACAACATCCAACCACTCCATTTATTGATTAGTAAGCAAACGTATAAAGTCATGGTCAACAGTTTATTACCGGTTGCATTGCATGGACTCGTGGGTATAGCCGTTCTCCGAGAGCCTGTCTGTGTGCAGGCAGAGGGTCAGGCTCATCACTGGGGTTTCCCTCTGAGGAAGGCCTGAACGGCCTGGTATCTATTGACAACTGCCTTCTTGAATCCCTGTCGAAGGAAACAAATTGGTTTAAAGGTGAGAAGCTCAAACATTTTATGAAAGGTAATGAAAAGAGGATTGTACAGCCATAACATTATGTCTACCAGAATAACTGGGAAAGTTCGCTCTCTTTATAAGTGCAGATACAGTGCCTTGCTAAAGTACTCGGCCCCCTTGAACTGGTCAACCTCTTGCCACATTTCAGGCTTCAAACATAAAGATACAAAATTCTAATTTTTTGTGAAGAATCAACAACAAGTGGGACACAATCGTGAAGTGGAATGAAATTTATTGGATGTGTCAAACTTTTTTTACAAATAAAAAACTGAAGAGTGGGGCGTGCAATATTAATCAGCCCCCTTGCGTTAATACTTTGTAGCGACACCCTTTGCTGCAATTACAGCTGCAAGTCGCTTGGGGTATGTCTCTATTAGTTTTGCACATCAAGAGACTGAAATTCTTGCCCATTCTTCCTTGCAAAACAGCTCGAGCTCAGTGAGGTCGGATGGAGAGCGTTCGTGAACAGCAGTCTTCAGCTCTTTCCACAGATTCTCGATTGGATTCAGGTCTGGACTTTGACTTGGCCATTCCCAACACCTGGGGTCGTTTTTTTGTGAAACCCATTCCCTTGTAGATTTGGGGCTTTTAATTTTTTGGGTCATTGTCTTGTTGGGAAGATAAAAAACCCCCGTCCCAGTCTCAGGTCTCTTGCAGACTCCAACAGGTTTTCTTCCAGAATGGTCCTGTATTTGGCCCCATTTTATCTCAATCAATTTTGACCATCTTCCCTGTCCTCTGACGAAAAGGCAGGGGGCCCCAAAACCATGATGCTGCCACCACCATGTTGACAGGGGGGGGTGGTGGTTCAGGGTGATGAGCTGTGTTGCTTTTTACCGCCAAACATATCGTTTTTGGATTGTGGCCAAACAGTTTGATTTTTTTCATCTGACAGAGCACCCCTTTTTTTCCACATTTTATTGGGTGGGGGTCTCCCAGGTGGCTTGTGGCAAACTTTAAAACGAGATTTTTTTTGGATATCTTTGAGAAATGGGGTTTTTTTTTTTCCACTCTTCCCCTAAAAAGGGCCAGATTTTGTGCAGTGTACGACTGATTGTTTTCCTATGGACAGATCTCTCCCACCTCAGCTGTAGATCTCTGCAGTTCTTCGAGAATGGGCCTCTTGGGTCATTCCCTGATCGGGTTCTCCTTTTTCAGGTGAAAGTTTAGAGGGGGGGGGGGGGTCTTTGGTAGATTTTAGTGGGCTGATACCCCTTCCCTTCAATATGATTGCTTGCTCAGGCTCCTTGGGATTTTTAAAAAGCTTGGGAAATCTTTTGTATCCCCAAATCCAGCTTTTTAAATTCTCCCCAAAAGTATCTCGGACCTGCCTGGTGTGTTCCTTGGTCTTCATGATGCTCTCTGCGCTTTGAACAGAAAACCCCTGGGAACTATCACAGAGCAGGTGCATTTATACAGAGACTTGAATTACACACAGTGGGTTCTATTTATCATCATCAGTATTTTGGGGGGACAACATTTGGATCATTCAGAGATCCCCCATGGAACTTCTGGACTGAGTTTCCTACACTGAAAGTAAAGGGGCCGAATAATATTGAACGCCCCCCTTTTCAGTTTTTTATTTGTTAAAAAAAAGTTTGACACATCCACTAAATTTCATTCCACTTCACGATTGTCTCCCACTTGTTGATTCTTCGCAAAAAATTTAAATTTTATATCTTTATGTTTGAAGCCTGAAATGTGGCAAGAGGTTGAAAAGTTCAAGGGGGCCGAATACTTTCGCAAGGCACTGTATATGGAATAGATCCAAGTTTGGGGAAAAACTAAAATCAAAGATTAATTGATAGCGATGGTCAAAAACTGATTGCATTTTAAGGAAACTCTGTATAATATTTCTTATACTTTGTATTACATACTTTTACACTCTGTATAAAACAGTTGCTGACATTGCCATGGTTTACTAAAAACAAACAATATCCATGTTACAACACTCATAAAAACACTTTCTGCATCTGACCACTAGATGGCTTCAAATTCTTAAGGAGTTTAGAGCCTGGAGGACAAAATAGTGAGCGCGGAGATCTTATATAAACCATTCTGGAAAAAAACTTTATGGATTTCCTATATTTGACACAAACAGAATATTTATATTACAAAACACAGAATACAGAATTGCTTATGCTAAAGTTCCTATAAAAAAAACAGCAACGCTCTTAAAGACTCGTTGCTAAATTAATAGCATGGGCGGATCAGCTGGGACACCATGACCCCACCTTCTGCTAGGTTCTGCTGTTTCTAGAGACACTCAGAGATAATATCTTTGACTGAAATCAAAAGACTGTCAGCTTAATAAGCCTTGAATGAACCGCTACCAGGTCAGTGGGTAAGGGTCTACGCTCTCTATGTTAAACACACAGGGTGGGGTTTTAGTAATCCCAATCTGCTACTTGCTCATAGAAGATGCTAAAGAAAGTTTATCATGTGAACTTAATAATCATTTTGATTTGTTTAAAAATAGTAAGTGTCTGTTTTAGAGGCAACTGATCTCTGAACAAATGGTGTCACCCCTGCTCAGAGCTGGAAAGCCAGGAAAAAGTATTGTGAATGCTGCTCTTTATATTTTCTCCTTAAACTGAAACTGGAATCAGCAAATCATAAATTAACATTGGTACAGTTCCTTTTCTTCCCACTGGACGAGTTATGGCTGCTCAGTGTCAGTGGAGTATACCTGTCTCGGTCTCTCCGAGATCCCGCTCGAAGCCCTCCACTTCTCCGCTCCCTTTCCCGATCTCTGTTTCTCAACCGTTGCATCAGATCTGGGGAAAAAAAAAACAAACACAAACAAAACAGACAAAATAATTGATGTTATTTTTTTATCTAAAATATATTTACAATGATGGCACAATCAACTATTCTCAGCAAGACTGAAGCAACCATTCAT
Organism: Crenichthys baileyi; assembly: GCA_036173005.1. Taxonomy (NCBI): domain Eukaryota; kingdom Metazoa; phylum Chordata; class Actinopteri; order Cyprinodontiformes; family Goodeidae; genus Crenichthys; species Crenichthys baileyi. The sequence goes on from JAHHUM010001164.1 coordinate 532,640, forward strand.
GGAAGAAAATGTTATATGCAATAGTTTCTATGTATTGTCATACTTGAATTGTAATCGTGATGACACGTACTGCTGGCCTGCATGCCCTTGCTGACACTCTGAACACAGTCCAGGTTGGGCAGCTTGTCGTTGGAGAGCAGCGCCAGCGCGATGGCCGTGTAGAAGCTCCGAGCCACGCCGCTGCCCTCTCCAGGCTCATCTTTGAAAGTAACCTTCACCCGGTGTACAGCCATGGGTGTGGTTGTGCAACGCCTGCCAAAGTGTGCGTTAAGCTGACGCATGGTCTGCTGTATTAACTGGTCTCGGTCACGGTCCACTTCCAGGGCGAGGTCTCGAGACTGAAGGTTCCTTAGCTTCTCCATCTCCCGTCGGAACTTAGATTCTTTAACCTCAAAGCCGCC